>CM040185.1:41334545-41934545 GCA_022606455.1 Callitettix versicolor | reverse complement strand
ATTAAATGAATCAGCCGATTTGATGACGTCATAAAAAGCTTGATTTCTTTCAGAGCCAAAATTATTAGCGAATATTTATTAGAAAAGCTATTACGATCATTATTTCTACAATGTTTTAGAAGTCATTAAAAACTGCATATAACTATATACAGGGTGACAATCTGCCTACTAGATATGGAATTTCGTGTTACATTTTTCACTACCTAAGATATTGTACTGTTAAGGCTTCAAAGCAGGTGTTGGTACTACCCACATACTTGTAGAGATTCCTAAATTGAATTTACAAACAGTTTTTACATAGGTTTCGGGTTCAAATTCTTAGCTAAAAAACACATTTTTTTATTTATTATACGGTTTTAATGACAACCAAAATTATACTAGCTGTTAATGGTAGGTACAATGGTAAATGGTAAAATGGTTAATGGTAAATTTAACAAAACCTGTCCAACAATGACTGAATGCAGTGTGTAAAGGTAAGTAAATGCAATTCAAAAGTCATTTTTATGTTTGGGCATTGAATAACGTTTCAAAAGAGGTTCAGTAGAGTCTCAATTAATCGCACTATTCACGGTAGTACCATTCAGCGTATAAGTCGATCACGTAACAATCACGTGGATGCTCTAAATGGCGTGCAGTGCTCTCGCATAAGTGAATACTTGTCAAAAGGATAATTTATTGTATTAAAGACCTATGTTATTTCTATCGATCGCCGAAAATAAAGACGGTCTATTTCTGTTATCCGTCACCACAACGGTCCCGAAAATGACGGTTAATCGAGACTCTATATTTAAATAGCACGCTGTAAGTCTCGCCGTGCAGAAGACACGTGAGTCAGCAGATCTGTTCTTGAGTCAGCTTTATAACTGTAGAAAACGAAACATTAAAGCACAGAAAAATGAATATGTATTCACTTTTCTGTGACTAAAGTTTGCGTTCATACAGCTGATACCAGCCTACAAGGACATGAAACAAAGCGCGTATGTACGAAAAGTGTCAGTAGACAGGGCCTACTTTATAAAGATTATTTATCAAATCCTGTTTTACTACAAATGGATTTGTCCTTTATTTCGTTCTGTTCTGAATTATAATCAGCATTAAAATTTCCATTTATTAGGATTAACAATTTTCAAATTACATTGAAATTAAAGAAACGAACCCTGACCGCCGTTGAAAAATTTCTTAAACAACCGATTTTGAAAATTTATAACGCTTATTTTATACAGTTTTTAACGCTGATTACGATGGTGAAATCGTATTTTCAGATAAATGAAAGACAAAAAAGTTATGATTATTTAAAGGTTTCAAACGGCCGCCATGTTGAAATTGTTAAAAAAATTTCGCTGGTTAACGACTTGACCAAGCATTTCCACAATATATTTTTCTGCCGTTTGAATCAAACTGGACCAAAATGTATTTTGATTTTTAGCACGTGAGTGTGCTAAAACACACATACACACGCGCGCGCGCGAACATAGATAATTTAACAACCGCTCGAAAAGTGATCTAAAGGCCAGCATTGAGTGCTATTTTCAAGGCCCCGGGTCTGGGTTATACCTCGATGTCCGGTCCAATAGATCAATTGGTCCGAGGACAGTGACTGACCGATTTCCTATTTACCAGGAAAATTACAAGAACAAAACAATCCACGCTTACAGATAACGCAGCTTACAAACAAACCCCGAATTAATCAAAAACATTGTGTTGGGCGAAGATTAAAAAATTCAAGTTTCTGTACTAAATTGATAACAGCTGATTGCGCGGAGAATAAACAATGCTTTGTCATTTTCTGTTTCTTGCCAACGTTTCTTTATGTTTTGTAAGTATGTCAGCTGAGTAAGTCTTTATCATTTTTTTTTTTTTTTTTTTTTTTTTTACTTTATGCCAGTTAGACAAGAGGGATCAGCGTATACGGTAAGGGAAAGGCAACGGGAGCAACTGAGCTAGAACTAAGAACATTAAGGTGCGCAGTTCAGAGACGCAGCAGACTGACCGGTGCTTTAACCACATCGACCACCGAGTCCCCTCTTTATCAATATACACGGTACAGTACAACATCGATTACCTCAAGTAACAGATACTGTTCGGATGATTGATATCTCGGATAACCGATTTTCATTCTTAAATCTAGAACGCTGGGGCCATGTGAAATTAAAATAATCGTGGCACACAGCTGTCTGTCTGACGCGAAGAAAGCGAATTTTTTAAAAGTAGTTTTCTTTTCTTTATCTTTTTGAAAAAAATACTTTTTGAAATTCTGATAAATGCGAATATAAACCCTGACCGCCGTCTACAAATTTCTTAATTTTAACGGGATTTTGAAAATTCGGAATGAATATTTATGTAGTGTTAAACGTTGGTTACGAAAGTAAAATCGGATTTTCGAAAATACTCGAGACAAAAAGTTGAGATTTTTTACAGATTTGAAATAGCCGCCATTTTGAAACTTTTGAAAGAATTTTGCTGGTAAACGAACTTACCATTATCAATTTTTGTGCCACGTTTGTATCAAATAGGACGAAAATTTCGAGCCTGAGCACTAAAACCCAAACACATACGCGCGTGCGTACGCACAATTAAAGCCAAATTTTTTGATTCAAGGGATCTTAAAATGTAAAAATTCATCTAAATTTCATGATGATTTTAACACTAAATATCTGGTAAACACATCAATTTAACAAACGAAAAGAATGTAGGAATACAAAAAGTTTCTTTCCTATAAACTCAAAAAAGTTAATTTTTTGTAGCCTATAAATTCAAAGGATAAGCGAGTTATCGATAAAAAATGAAAACATTCTTGGTGGTAGTTTTGTACACAAGTTAATAATTATTGGTAATGAACCATATCTGATGTTAAAAACGGCAGCCATTTTAAAAATATACAAAAAACATAGTTTTGGTTTATTGACTGGCAGAAAACTAAGCCTTTTTGGGAATATGTGTCAATGAAAATGTTTTACTTATTTGGAAACAACGTAATTTGAAGTTTTGGAACGTAGTTTGAAAACACCCTGTATATAACACGCGTGACTTGTAACGATTACAAAATGTACAAAAACGACAAAATTAATCTACAAACAAAATAGCTTTCCCGCTGACGTGACAGAAACGGATTTCAAAAAATAAATTTAATTTCTCAAAAAACAAACAATATAATGTTTAAAAACCACAATTGAGTAATTACACTAATCTTCAGTCTTCCACCTGTAAAAAATTACAAAAATTGAAAACGAAGTAGTTATATCCTCAATTTACGACCCCTAAATTATGTTTTTTTTGTTCTTTTTTTAAACAAAAATTATAAATCAGAATTTTTGATAACCATGCATTTTGTTTTGAGTAATTACATAAACAAAAATTGCTTAAATCTTCTATGACAAAAAAACCTGTTTTTTCTTTTTTGAAAGTTTGTGCAATTTTGCTGTATCGTTAATTCTAGTACTAAAGGTATTTTATTTAGGCCTATTTCAATAGTACCGTGGTTAAATTACCGTTGTACATAATTCCGCTGTACTTTTGGGAATAATAATTAATTAATTATTCTAGTAACAGTTAATAATTTAATTACTTACAATTATAAGACTAAAATCATCAAAATTATTCAAAAATGTCATCAAAGTACAACAACGTGTTTCAATTTGGTCGCAATAATTCCGAACTGTAAAATAAACACTCATTCTGTTATTAATAACTGTAGACAGAACAGTACGGTTCAATCTTTGCCTACTAGGTAGCAGCACTAGCTATAAATTTAACTTTCGAAACGTCTTATTGATTAAAGAAATTATCTACCAGGAAGCAGCACTAAATATTCAATTAAACAACCTTATAATAATAAAATATTGTGAAAATTATAGTAAAACTGTACAGGCACTATTCATTTCAGTAATATTTTGCATGAGTTAAGTTTAGATTATATAATTAGTTTGGTCGTATTTAACATATGTTAGATTTTTGATTAGCTTGTTTTTAAATGTTCTGTTACTTGGAAAATGTCCAATACATAGCCTTTACATACTCGTTTTATTTTTTTAAATACACCGTTTAATAAACTAAAATACAATTTTTTTACAAACGTAATTGTTAGGTATGTTTTACAGACTATAGCTGATGATATTTTATCAACGGTCACAATTTATTAAAACGTTCTCACAGTTTCATAATTTATTTATTTCTGCAGTTAAGCTAAAATTACTTTACAGATAACTGTAAAATATTTTGACGTTTGAGAGGTAATTTGGTTTACAGAGTTCACGCAAGATAAGAAAACTGTAGTGAAGACAAATTTTTAAAATACTGTACGCCTTATACGACTGTACAGTAATACTATTTCTCCCTTTACTCCCTCTCGCAACAACCTGTATTGACAATAAAGGAGTCGGGAATTGCAGAGTGGGGCTCCTACTATATTCCCCTCCTACTACATTTGTATCTCCTCCTCCCCCTTTCCTTTCAACTTGAAACCAACATGTGACTCATGCGTGTGAAGTGCATATTAGGCTACTACCGCATCAATAAGATACAAGTGATTTCGAAACTTTTCAGATTACATAAATTTTATTTTGACACAATTTTATTGATAAAATTACATGAAATTATTATAGATATTATTATTTCAATAAAAAAATAATTATTAAATACTCTAATATATCAAGAAAGTTGGTATTTATCAAATATCAAGAAAATACTGTCGATATTTGTATACGTATTTGTATAACCTAATTGATTACTGATCTACAGTAGACTCTAATAATGTTATATTTTACTTACATCAGCTATACTTCGAGGTTGCATTTCATTTTGTTGCAGTTGACAGTAAACAGCTGATTCCAAAACTGTAACAGATGTGTAATTATTATGTGTAAGTATTTAAAATAACATTGTATAGAAATCAAAATAATATTTACAAGACTTCCAATCTTTCTTAATTTAAAAGAACCTATGCTGTTAATTTAAAATGAAAACCAATTCTGTATACTAGAATGAATTCAATTTTTATAAATTTGATTAAAGGACAGAAACTATTGTTCCTATGGGCTAAATAAATTAGATTAGTTTTGTGAAACAATGTTATTACGTCTCAAAGTTAAAAATACAGTTCCATTAAGAAAAACAAAAGTAATAGTTACCATAATTACAAAAACACTAAATTCGCTCTAATTAATTATGCTTCAAAACAGGCTTAGGCAGACAAATTTATTACCTTAGAGCTATTATCGATTTACGTTAATTAATCAATTATTTCACATTTTAACTTATATATTATTAACGGATAAAAAAAACTTAACCAAGAAAACATTTTATGTGAATGATTTTAATTAAAAGAATTTTCAATTTCCTATGTTCCAGACAGTTTGTTTACAATAGTATGTAATTTGAAAATTAACGTTTAAAGGGTTGACGTCATAGTTGTTCACATGCGTAGCGCGCCTACTGATACACGCCATCTCCAGTAAAATCAGTGAACTAAAATCTACGGAGTGTCTGTGGTTTTCTTTTGCTCTTCTACAGTTTTATCTTTTTAACGTAATTATTATATTAATATTCTTTCGGATACCATGTTTTTTGTAAGTGATATTAGTGTATTTATTTTTTATACAAGCAGTTTTTAATTAATGGATCCGAAGATTTGTTGGTTTCAACCAGAGCAATTTGGGCCTGCCAAGGATTTCTGGACACGCATTTGGGACGCCCATACAGGGCTAGACAATTTAAAAATAGGCGTTAGTGAAGAAAAACAAAATAATAAATCTCAGGAATTAATAAGTGTGGACAATAGTACAAATTCTGATAGTCTATTAAAACGTGGACTGAATAATTTTAATAATTCCTATCTAACTTTAAACCGGGCAAGTACGTACGGAATGAATAAGAACCATGCTTCCCTCATTGGCATCCATGGTGGTTGTCCTTGGCGGCCAGCCAATAGGACATATAGCACAACAGGCGTGATTGGGTAATTAATAATATAAATTTTGGAAATGTCATATTTTTTCAAATAAATAAGTATAAGCTTATTCCTAAGTTACAGCTACCATAAGTCCAGTATTGGTTTAGCCTAACTTCCCTGTTACATTTAGGTCCCAAGTTAGCCATGCCCTATCCTGCCAAACCCTAAAAGGGCACTATTTTTATTAGTTTTTTTAATCAACTTAATTTTGTAAAACCTACCAAAACCTGTATTTTCCTAAAATTATAGAGTCTATGCTTGTTTTTAGCCTGACATTTAGGCCTAACTAGAGATGATACTATCTGAAATATTGTTATATGTGAAAATAACACTGCTACTTTTCAATGTCTGTAAACTTTGAAATAATGCCTTGGCTGATCTATTATGTAGCTATTGCTTCTTCATATAGGCTAATATACATCAGAAAAAAACAAAGTCAGGTATTTTATCTACACAAATATACAATTATTCTACACAACACTACTTGTGCAAAAAACAATCGTTATACTAAATAAATAATACCAACAACAAGCTAAATCTAGTGGGAAAAAACTGTGCGCACACAGTGAGCAATATCAATATTTATCTCGTCTCAGTAATTCTGCAGTAACAAAATTGTAAACTGTGAAAATTTCACAGTTCACAGTTAGTGTGTAGATAGGAAGGACCAACCGATGAACTAATTACGCATGCGCAGGGCAAAGCGACGCGATCTTAGCGGAAATAAAAAAAACTAGGGGCACGGATTGGTTGAACAGATTTCGAAGATTTCAGTTCACAGTTAGTAACAGTTGAAACTCTGCCATTCACTATTAAATAAATATGTGAAATTTGACTATCTGTGAAAAAGTAGCAGTTCTATGATATCGTTACCATCTGCAGGCCTAACAGTAAACAGAAAATTATTGACAATCTCATTTGCTAGAAAGTCATTTTGATGTGACAATAAATTTATTTTATATATATATATACCTAGTAATTTAATCTAGGATTCTTTATTAAGCGTAATGGATTATGAGGTAATTGTTAACAACAATGTGACCAACGATCCGACAAAGTAGGTTTTAAAGTCATAATATTTTAGTAGTTGTAAAGTTTTTTGTTGGACTGATTAACAGTACAGTATGGATGGAATTTTTCAATTTTTGTTTTAGATATCTATAAATAAACACTTGATTAAGAATATTTTTAAACTTTCCAAATAATTATAGGGCCAAACAAAAATTAATGGCATTTATGTTGCAGCGAGACACTTATAAGACTAATGTTTTTTTTTGTGTTATTATTCAATTAAGAGATCTTAATCCGCTAAAGATTAAATTTCTTGTAATGAGTTATAATTGTATACAATTTTTAACGGAACTATATTGTAACATCATTAAATTAACAATTAAAAACAGCATTTTGCTAATCTTAATCATCATCATTTACAAGCAGTCTTTTCATACGCTATAAATCATCCCATCATCTGCATTAGCCCAAGTGTGCACAATAGTCGGACATTAAAAAAAAAAAAAATATATTAAAAAGCACTATGCAGGATTTTTTAATGGATTTCTTTTTAATCACTTCATGGTGTAGCAGGATCTACTTTATATAGGCCTAAGTACCTAAATTTATAAGGTAGTGATATGATCGGAACACATGTACCTATAACTATTCACTACAAAAACCTTGTTAGGTTAAATTAAAGATAAGTAGGCTAGTTAAAAAATATGTTTTCGGTAAATGTGTAGTTTATGACTTCACTTATTTCTGAATTTTTTCCCACCACTATATTTGTTTAATATAGGCTTATTTTATACATAAGAATCCAAAGTATCATTTTCTGGAAGTTACCATTATACCATTGTGAAAGAAAAAAGCCTAACTGATACTATTTTACTGGCCTAGTTAGTTTCAACTCGGATACAATTCAACCACTGCTTTTTGTGAATGCTCACCAACTCACTAATCCAAAATATCAGTATTTGGAAATAACCGTAACACTAAAAAGAAAAATGGAAAAAGTTATTGCGCAACATCACTCTTTTAAAATGATACTTATGGTGTATCGATAAATCGTCTGTGGTCCATGCTTCAAACAATGTAATATCTCGTCACAAAATATTTCAGTTAAAAATTGCATGAAATCTTAACTTCATAAAATTCACTTGAAACTCCATGAAATAATATTTCTTAATTTAATAGTAAATTATATAATAGAACAAAAATGTAGCATAGTACAATAATATGAAATATGCAGTGCATTAATTATGCAAATACCATATTATAATTATGTTTCTAACTACAAAATTATGTACTTGTCCAAAGTAACCTAATATATTAAAGGATGGAAATATAGATTTAGAATTAAATTGTTTTTTAATAAATAAAAATTAGGTAGGGGCCTAGTTCAAGTTATCCATGATAAAAAGATAATAGGCTAACCAAAATTGTTACCTGTAGTAATAGAAATTTTGTGTAAGATAAATGAATTATTTTAAATAAGAGTGTGACTAATCATTTTTACTTAATTATTTTAAATTAATTGATGTTTTTAATATAATTACCCCTAGCCTATAAAGAAAGCATTGCATTGACAACTAGGCCTTTCAGTTTATACTTTCACTTTTATAAATATGGCAGCCTAATAGGCCATGTGTGTGCAAGCGTGTGTGTGTGTGTGTGTGTGTGTGTGTGTGTGTGTGTGTGTGTGTGTGTGTGTGTGTGTGTGTGTGTGTGTGTGTGTGTGTGTGTGTGTGTGTGTGTGTGTGTGTGTGTTCTCGAGAATTAACCATAACATAGTAGTTTTTTTTACAAATATGATGATAATAGAGATTTAAAAATGCCCTTTATAATATTTTTAATTTCAATGTGTTTTACTTAGGTTGATTTTGCTAAGAAAGGTAAAAGTTTTAATTAGGAATATTTTTTTTTAAAAATAAAGTGCACTTCATGTACTTGCAGTTTCCTGTAAAAGTGCAATAAGAGTAGGCCCATAGTAAAACATTTTATTTTTTCTTATCAAATTAGTGCTTCACACTGTATAAATCTTAATTTCTGTAGTTGTAAAAAAATTTACAAATTTTATTATTTTTTTTAGATAATTTATAGTCATGTTTGTTGAATAAAAACATTAACAATTTCATTGGGTTCCTATATTCACACTGTCATTACTAGCAGTGAAAATTATTGTTTAAAATTTTTAAACAAAAAACCTAAATTAGGTGCTCTGCCTGGAAGTTCCAGCTCCGTGCTTCAAATAGAAGTTGTACATTTGTTTTTATAGTAAATATTTCACTAAATAAAACAGTAGGTCTGGATCATTACTAACATTTTTGTATAAAGGCCAAAATGTAGGATTTGCTTTAGGCCTAGCAATTCTTGAAAATCAGAAAAACCTTTATAAAAAAATATTATCTCACTCTTAAAATTTGAGATAGTAGGGTAAGTCTACATCTTCGTAAATTCCATAAATATGTTTATGAATTCTAAATGCAGTATGCCCTACAATCTCATTAGTCCAGACACTTGTCCACTACACATTTGAATCACTGTCAGTCTTTCAGCTCTGGTTCTATACTTCTGTTATTTATAGTTATATCTGTTGACTGCATATATATAATTGTGCAACCATCAATGGTTGACTGTTAATTTATGTTATATAAATTGTTAGCCTCATTCAGTAATTGCTATTATGCAGTAATATTATGTCGGTCAAATAAAAACCCTAAGTTATCCCTAAGTTGGACATTATAGGTAAAAAATAATTAGGACATTGCACACTCAAGTACTATACCTACAGTAAAAAAGGGGAGGGAGAAATAGGTATACTTACATAGAAGTAAGTTCCAAGTAAAAGTATTGTTTATATTCAAATGAAACCATCAACACAACAATTTCTCTAGCAAATCAGCTAATTATAAGCACAAGACTTTCTTCATTTCCTTTAAATGTTTGGGTTATAGATTGCCTATACAAATAAGAACTTCCTTGTTTATGTTTATAGAGCCTGTCTTTTCACTCAATACAGTAGTTTATTGTTGTTAAAATTAACAAAAAAATGTTTTGTTAGGTTGGGTGGGATTATACTGTATACAGTACTGTAATGTATATTTTGTATTTTTGCCTTCATTTTCATTAAAGTTGAAACATAGTACAACATACACAGTGTATGTTTTTTCAATTAACCTTCTGCAGTTCGACAGGTGTCATCAGATTAGAAAAACTTAACGGTATTCATGTAATCCAGGCCTGGCATTTTAATAATGAAATGTAAAACCAATGTTTGTACATAACACTATACAAAGCCAGGTCACAATAGCTGCAAATAACTTTTCTTACAGTAAAGACAGTGATTTTTTTATAAACTTTCTAGGAATGTGTGACTGCGTAACTTGTTTCTTTTAAAAATACCCCGCAGGGGGGGGTGTTGACTAGTTGCACCTATTGAGAGGATTTAGACGTCCCTCGCGGTACCCAAGTCTAACACACATTTACAACTTTAACACTTTACACTCACACTTACATTTAGGGAGGCGATAATAGAGGCTATGTGCTTTTCGCCTTAAAATTAAAAAAAAAATCCTTTGAAAATAGTCTACTAATTTTTTGGAGTAAAAAATATTTTGTGTACTCAAAAGATTGAGTGCAACTTTTTTTATAAAATTAGAAAAACAACAGTTATCAAAATACAGCATATCCATTTCATTACGATAATGATATAGGCTGTAACTAGCACCTTGAATGTTAAGATTATAAAATACTCTATTTGACCTAACCTGGCTGGTTGCCTAATCTAACATCTAATCTATCATATTTATCATTGATAAATATTTATCAACCTGCCCTTAAGCTTAGTTTGTTAATGAAATTTAAAAAACCTTTTATTTAAGAACTTTTTCCAGCCTATAATTAGACCTCTGAATAATTATCAGATAACACAGGTCTACAAAAATAATCTTTCTGAAATTTGATTTGATGATTTTGGTCAATCTTTATGTTTTTTGGTGTGCTGAAGCCGAACATGAGGTCAGTTTTTTTCTATCACGTAAGGAAATTGTTCAATCTCAAGTAAGGGCAGAGGTACTACCATTAAAAGAAAACAGAATTGGCGAATAAGAGTTTTCATGATCTTTTATTTATTTCAATGTTGTTTACTGTACAAAATACATAAATGAGTAGAAATAACAGCTTCAGAATTAACAGTGGCATATTTAGTTATTATTTTTATGAAAACGTTTTTTTTCTCTTGAAAATTTCTCTGTGTTCGTTTCCGGGTGTAGGACTCTTCAGATGATTCACGATGCAGCATCCAACAAAGGTCAGCCATCATGTTTACGTTCTATTTGCCCTGATACCTACGTTCCATTTCCTTGATGTCCTGATGGAACCTTTCCCCTTGTTCTTCACTTACTTCCCCTAAGTTTTCCGGAAAATAGTCCACATGCGAATGTAAGAAGTGAACCTTCAAACTCATGTTGCAACCTTGTAATTGAAATGCCTTCAACATGCGTTCCACGATACTTCTGTAGTTGGGATCCTTCACGTTACCAAGGAACTTCTCAACAACATCTTTAAAAGAATTCAAGCTTCCTTCTCCTTCTCATTCATGGTCTGAGTGAAATGTGGATCTGTGGAAAGTTTCGGATATCTGGGCCTACAAAGATCCCTCTTTTAGCTTTGCATCACTTAATCCTGGGAACTTGGAGCATAAGTACTTAAAACATTCACCTTCTTTATTGAGAGACTTTACTGAATTGTTTTATCAGCCCTAGCTTTATGTGTAGAGGAGGTAGCAGGATTTTGTCAGAAGGAACCAAACTTCTCCTAACTACATTTTTTTGGCCTGGCGACAGAGCTCCTCGTGATGGCCAGTCTTTGTTGTTACAATGGGAATTTCTGTCTCGGCTATCCCATAAACATAAAAACAAGGGAACTTGGTGTACCCTGATTGCTGACCTAAGAGCATAGTGAGTACTTTCAAGTCTCCACATATCAACCAGTTATGCTCATTATAATGAATTTGTTCGAGAACTAATGACAAATTTTCGTATGTTTCTTTTAAATGTACCGAATGGCCAACTGGAACTGAAGCATAAGTATTGCCATTGTGCAACAAAACAGCCTTTAGACTTCGCTTTGATGAGTCTATGAATAGACGCCAATGAATCGGGTCATATTGTACACCAAATTGACTCATCAGACCAAGAATGTCTTTGCAATAAACAAGATTCTCATCCAGAGCAAAGTGAGGAACAAAAACTGCTTCACTGTGTCGATACCATGAAAAAGAAATGCCTGGTTGTAATAAATTTTTGTTTTTAAGATGGGAGCCAAGTAACTGAGCTGCATCTTTTGGAAGTCCAAGATCTCACTAAGTCGTTCAACTCCTGTTGAGAAATAAGCTCAGGTTCATCCTCTGAACTGCTTGCTTTGAACTCACTGTGTACTTCATCGCTCTCCGACATACAGGCTTCTCTATTAGGTTCCCTATCTATACTGTCCAAGTCACGAGGGGGCTGAGGAACTGTCAATCCAGGACCGTTATGTGTATAGCAGGTATATTATGTTCTATGGATTTGAAAAAAATCTGTACATGATAGAGAAAAACGGACTTCATTTTCGGTTTCAGCACACCAAAAAACATAAAGATTAGCTAAAATTATCAAATCAAATTTTTGGTTGTAGATCTGTGTAATTAGGCTTTTTAAAGATCTGTTTCTTTTATTACTTTAAAGCTCGTTTAATTAATATGCATACCTATTGTTAAATTTACACTTGTTTGGGGGGGAAATATTTAACTAGTCCTAGTAACCCTGGTTATTGTTATCAAATTATAACTCTAGGAACACTTAATTTTAATCTGGAAAACTTCGTGACATTTCAATATAAATCCTTTAAAGAAAATAATTTTCTACTTAATAATAATAATAAGCTACTGTTATAAAGCTTCAGTGCGTAGACGAATGATGAAACAGCTATTAGACTAACACCATTTGTTTCATTTTGAACTAAATGGAAAAAGATTTTTAGATTCATAGATGACATAGTTATTTTTTCCGATAACCTGGAAAACCTAAAGTGCAGTGTTCCCTCTGTAATCCTGCTGTTCCAGCAGTCCGATGTTTTCAGAAAGGCAAGTATGGTGAACTGACCATAGTGCTGAACCATGTAACTTTGGCACAACAGAAACACTGGGAACACACAAATGGAATAGCATGAAGGTGTATATAATTTGTGTAACCCACAAGTTGTGAATTGCAGCAGGCTATGGGGACGTTAGATGGACTGATCCAACCTGCAGTGGAGAAAGTGAGATGTAGAGTGAAAACATCTCAAGTTAATAAGGTGACAGTTTGCCAAGTCAAACAAACGTCTATTGGAAGTGCAAAGTGAGAAACTCTTTTACCTATTTTTTAATTAAATCTAGAAGCAGATCTTTCAACAATCAAACTTTGAGTGTGAGAAACTCAATCCTTATAGGGCTGGTGAGGACTGGAGGGCTGTCAGTAAGGAACAGTACACCACTGAAAAACCATGTGTAGGCTACAGGGTATATGATAGTGAGATTGTTTTCAACATGAGGTGAAGAATGTTCGTCTTCTAAGACCCTGACGATCTCCAGCTGAATGAGAACATCAATGACTGGTCAGACTTATTGAAGGATCCTGTTTACTTAACTAATACCTAAGAGATTTAGTTGCACATTAGACCCTTTGGTCATAGTACTAAGGGCTATGACCCTTTATCTCTATAAACCTAAACAGGACTTAAAAATAGTTTATTTTTTATTTATTTTTTTTTATTATAATTGAATTTATTTGTGTTACTTGCTGCTTCCCAAATCTTACAAAGTTAGTAAAATGATGTCATTCTAAACCTGCTCAAACTGTATGGAACTACAAGTTCGTCTGGGAAGCTTTTTACATACCCTTATCATTCTCAAGTCCGGTGTATATTACACTACTGGACGGAGAACTGATAAGGGCTTGTAGGAAGGCTGAGCCGTCATTTCCTGGAACCTGAGAGAACATGGTTGCCTACATCTCCATTTCTATTTAGTGATGTAAATAATAAAATCTGTTTACAATTTATATTTTAGTTTTTTAGAACTTCCCACTAAAAAAAAAAAAATAGTGGATCTATTCTATTTGAGGTTCTTTGAGTTGAAAAAAGTTGTTTTGGAAATAAGTGTGCACTTGTCTTTGTATCACATTGACTGTCAAATTTGGTGTGTGGGCATATTTGGCCATAAGTTACATTGGAATTGATTTTTTTTCAATTTTTTGATATTTCAAAATTTTTGTATAGCTGCCATCACAAGAAAAATATAAATGTCTCCAACACTAGCCTTACTTTAATAATAATGTTGATTGAATACAGCTATTAATATAAAATTTTATTTTAGAAGAAGAAGGAATTAGTAGTGATAAAAGGATAAATTGTTTCTTAAAGTCTACACAACAAAATTTAACCATATGCTCCATGGAACTTCATGGCTAAAGTAAGTGTGCCAAGTAAATTTTGGGAATTTAACATACTATCAGGTTTTTTTAATTCAAATTAGAGGTGCGCGAGACAGCCAAGACTCATAGTGCAAGTTGCATACTGAAAATTTATGTGGGGGGTAATTTTTTTATTTTAAACAATTTTGATGATTTTTGGGAGGATTTTTTTTTAAATGTT
The DNA here is from genome assembly GCA_022606455.1 of Callitettix versicolor. Lineage (NCBI taxonomy): Eukaryota > Metazoa > Arthropoda > Insecta > Hemiptera > Cercopidae > Callitettix > Callitettix versicolor. The sequence continues at coordinate 41,919,928 of CM040185.1, read as the reverse complement.
TCAACAGTGCAGTTTACTAAATATTCTGTAAACTTAAAAAATGTGTTTGTCTTTGTAGTGTTTATAATAATTAACATCAATAAATATGAAGAAGAATTCTTAGATTTGTCATGGTGGGATTTTATTTTTATTTGAAATAGTGCAAAAACAATAATTCATTGGTAAAGTGTTATAAATAACATAACAGAAAATTAAATGATTACTTTTTAAATGAGTTAGTGAAAATTCACAAATTATTTTTTTTTTATTTTTAAAATTGTATTACTACCACAAAGAAAATTCAAGTTCTAGAGCTTAAAAACTTGGTTTTATAAGTGTTATTTATTATTGTTAATTAAATGTATAAATTTTCAATGGGATGTTAGTTTTAGGGGAAAAAGTTATGTAGTCCATTAAAATTAACTTTTTAGGCAGTGGGCTAAAATATATAAATAAATAAAACAAAAAAGATTTCTTAAAACTTTATGGTTTAAACCGTAGAGCTAGAATCACATAAAATGCAAGTTCTGACCATTATTTTTTTAAATTCAAGCCCTTGCTGCTGGTAGGGTCCATACTTCCAGACTCCTTTGTTTAAGTCATTCCAAAGCATGTTTTTTGATTTGAGTGGATTTGCACATTGAGCCTTGAGGGAAGGGGTAACCAAGGTTCAGTGCCCTGACTGGTTGTGATTGTAAAAGTTTTGTTTTTGAACAAAATCTTGGGACGTGCAACCTTCAAACTATCATGTAGGACAGTCTTAATGTAAGCTACATTTACAGTAGTTTACATTAATATTACCTTTTTTCCCTTTTGATGTCTTAAAAACAAAATTTTAGAGGAAATAATTAAATAGAAGAAAGTTTGTATAATGCTGTTGCACTGTTTATTTCTATAGGCCTAACTCAAAATAAGTTATCTTCTTTTAAAAAGTCCTAGTCCGCCATTTTTATTCTGGTTATTGTAGCAAATTTTAGTTTTTTCCAAACACTTTAGAATTTGCAGTTTGTCATCAAAATAATATAATAAATAAAATATTGATTTTTTTACATTAAAACTATTACAATCATTGAAAAATCGTTTCAGAAAGTGTTTTTGGAATGTGCATCATGTGTTTGCTTCATACAGTTTCAACTGTCTATTTTACAGTATTTCCTAAAATCTATTGAAAGATTTGATTAAAAATCTTAGGTTTGATTTCTATTATTTACAAATATTGAACTTTCTTTTGACAATATTACTTTATACATTATTAAATTATAAAAAATTATGATAAAAAATGTAGCAAGTGTAGTGAATTACCTAAACTAAACACAATTTACTAATCTTAATTTAATAATTTGAAATCACCCTTCCCCTGTATATTTTTTTATGCATTAGTTTTCTTAAATGTTTTTGATTCTTCTGTAATGGCTAAAAAAAAGGTTTATTCTCACTGCAAACAAAAAGCGTCCAAATTAAAATTTTAGAATTTTTCATATTTGTATTCTTATTTGCATCATTCATAAACCAGTAATTAAATACCAATTGTGCTTGTTTCAGTGATGACAGAAATGTTTGAATTTGTGCTTGAATTGAAGATAAAATTGACAAATAATTTCTTTTATCTAGCATACTATGTTTTACAAACAAGTAAAAGAATAAGAGTCTGTTATCAATTGGTAACCTTGAATGTTCTTAACAATTTGTTAACGATACTTTTTATTCCTCAACAGACAAATTAATTGTTATGCCTTTGAATCCTTTTTATACATGAGTCATTACTTTAATCACAGCAATCTGTATAAATATTAGCAAACACCGATATGCTTTTTATTGCAGGTTGCTTAATTTTTATATTTCAAATTTTTCTTTGCAAATTTTAAAATGTTTGCTATACTATTTAATCTAACATATAAATATATATTATCTTTAATTTATGCAGTAAAATAAGTAAGTTAAAATTGTGATAATGGAATTCATGAAATTTTGTATTATTGTTTTTCGAATTTTATCCGTTGTTTTTTTTTTTGTAGAACTAATTTTTTAAATTCATTTGAAAAATTTTGTCTTAAATGAAAACATTATTTACTGTACTTAAACTGGAAAATCAGCTGATCCAGATCATTGTTTAAAAAATTGTATTTTTACAAATGGTACATTTTTTTAAACTAATGTTCACAATTTTTGGCTCAGTTTTATTCATTCTTGGCACAAAAATTGAATTTTGGCAATAACTTTGACAACTTTGGTTCTCAGCAATATAGGTTCAACTGTCTCTGTATTGCATCTAATCAGAATTTTAGCATTTTTAAATAGTAGTAAAGTAAAAAAGTGGTATTTTTAAAAAAGTTTAAAATTACATATGTTTTTTTAATGTATGACTTCCATCCGTTCAGCAAGTCTTTGAATGCTATCATTATTTATTTTATTTTTTTTTTTTTGCCAATTTAGCTTGCTTAAAATACTACTAGCTTAAAGTAATAGACAGCAAATAGATCAGTTGAACAGTTGATATTTCATTGATACTGTATTAAACTTTTTGTCATTTTCTCCATTTTTTCTAACCAATTTAGTTGAAACTATGTTGTGACCATTATCACTACAACTGCAATTTTATTATAAAATAAATTCCACAAGATTGAAAAAGTATAAATTGTCACTTACGGTAATGTTCTGTTCACAATAAAGGTATGTTCTTGAAAAATAATTTGTATTCTTTTTTGTTAAAAATCAAAGGTAGAGAATCTGGAAATCGTATCCTGCCATACAAACAATAGTCTTGATTAGTATTAACTATTTTTAGAATTTAAAAGAAACCATGAACTGGTACTCAATTCATGAGAAAGAATGTAATACATACAACAGTTGATTCATGTTATTGTTGTATTTTCATTTTAAAATTGTTTAAAATAATTTAGTTTAACTTCCGCAATATCAGTTAGATAGATTTTTTTTCCATGTCAACAACTATAAATATATAGATTTTCTGTGCTTAATCTTGTGAAATTTTTACTACCATTTCATGTGTGTAAAATTACTCTTGATAATTTTAAGTAAGTTCTGTTGCAGCCCCGTTAAAACCAAAAGTAATCATAGATCTTAGTAAAGATTAATAATACGAGAATTATTCAGAAAGTAACACATTTTGGGCTGATGTAGCATGCAATGGGCTACTGCTGCTGCCATTTTGGTGTCTGTGGGTGTCTGCCCTTACTCAGTGTGCATCTAACTGTAGTAGCAAGAGTTTCGCATTGATCCTGGTTAGTGAACTGTGCATTCTTAAAATCCCGCCAGTTGTAAAGTGCAATCTGTGATCAAGTGTTTGTTAGCAGAAAACAGTGTAATGACACTAATGTTCACTGTGAAGAGGAAAGCGACACTGATCAGCGCGATTGATTAACTGATGTCGAAAGTGAATTGTGAAAACCACCGCTCTTTACAATGTTGAGAATCTTATTGAGTTTCTTTGAATTTCACAAAGTTTATTGTATGAAATTGAAAAAGGACAAGTTAGTCTAACCATAAATTTTGTGCCAGATGGAATTTATTCTTGTAGGAAGACCACAAAAAATAGCAACTGGCAGCATCCTTGACATTTCTAAAGGCCTGTGACAAAGATGGTGATTCATTTCTTAATCATGTTGTAATTGGCGATGAGACTAGGGTAAAATATATTAATTGTGAAACAAAAAATAGTCTGTGGAGTGGGGACATACAGTTACCCAGAAAACCAAAGAGAAGTTTGCAGACATTGTCAGCAAGAAAAATCATGGCAACCAGGTTTTTTGGGGGGGGGGGTCAGGAAAGATGTGTTTCTTATTGATTTTGTCGACCATGATGCAACGATTACCTCTGAAAAGTATTGTGAAACATTAAAAAAACTGAGAAGAGCAATCCAAAAAAGTGTTAAAAAATACTGAGCTTAAAAGTTTTTTTTTTTGACAATGCATGCTTGCACTCAGGAGCTCTTGTATTGAAGTGTTCCATCTTCCTCTGTACAGCAGGATCTGTGTGCCAGGTGAGCCACTTGTTTCCACACCTGGTTCACAACCCATTGCTTCAACAATAATGAGGAACTAGAGGAAAGTGTGAACGACTGATTGAACTTCAGCTGACAAAGTTCATAGTAGCATAGTGACAATGTTCAAAGTTCATAAGTTCATAGTGGCAAAGTGCTTGCTACAATAAGTGTCCGAATTTTTGAATGGGAATGACGTTGAAAAGTAGCATGAGAGTTAGGTTATCAAATGTATATATAATAAAAATGTGTCCTGTCACTTAAATTATTTTTATTCCAAACTGTGAGTTACTTTCTGGATAGACATGGTATAATACAGATCACTAAATGAAATAAAGTAAAGTTAAAATTGCAAGTCAAGTTAAAAAAGTCAAGTAATTGCACTTGCAGCTGTTTCCTCAGTGAAGTGAATTTTCCAAAGCGAAGTTAATCAGTAAGATCAGATAACAAACATTTTTATACTTTACAATAAAAATTAAAAAATCTTATTTCCCAATCATAGTCTGCGCATTTAAGTGTATGCAATAAATTAGTATTTTATAAAAGTTGAATTTAAAATTTCAATTGTGCTGATTTTAACAGTGATTACGATAGTGAAATCACATCTTTAAGATTTTGAATTACCACTATTTTCAAACAGATTTTGTTTCAAATTATAATTAAATTGGAATAATGTGAACAGTACAGTAATGTTTCATAGTCTCAGATCAGGGTTGTAATAGGTGACCAAATAAATTTCATTTTCCAGTGAGAATTTGCTATTAATTTTAAATAAAACATTAGATAGCCATTAGGCTTCAAAAATAAGTTGTGTGACAATCAGTACTTAAGTTCCTCGACAGCCATGTGGAAGAATGTGAATAAGAACAGATTAGGCCATAGAATCGTAACAGTATAAAAATTTTGAGATGAAAAAAGTTGCATTTTATCAAGAAATCAGAGTTCTTAGTGAAGTAGCAATCAATAAACATATTTTTTGCCATTTTACATATGAATCAGTTTTTTTTCTAATGGTACTTATTTTGGAGCTACATTGCTTATTTACCTTACAGGGATAGGTAGAAAGGCACCTACTTCTAAAGTTTGGTCTAAGTTCAAGGAGTACATTTTTTGTTTGATGATAAATTTATACATTGATGCACATCAATGTATAAGTATTGTTTTTGCCTTTAGAAATTGTGTACTGTAAAGATCAAATTGAGTCAAACTTGTTAGATGATTAGAATATTATGAAGTGTGAAAGTGCGAATATAAAATTAATGAATGTCTGAACACAAGTTATTACATTACAATTAATTGAAGTGTTACATGTCACTTCTAAATAATCACGGCGCACAGCTGTTTCCCTTTAATAATAAAAGCTAATTTCCAAAACAAAAATGTCTTACCCTTTTTTTGAAACTCTACATTTTACCATCATAAACCACATTAAAATCTGCTTATTGGCATTATAAACTTTCAGAATGCATTAAAAATATGAAAACGAACACTATTGTCAAATTAAATTTCTTTACTTCAAGGGATTTTAAAAATTCAAAATACTAATGTATGCTAAAAGATTTAGGACAAAAAAAGTTACACAATTTTTGAAAGATTTGAAATGGCCGCTATTTTGAAATTCTTAAACAAAAATAACAAATTGCTGATCAAATATTAACAAACTGGACATTTAACTTAAAGGGTGGGGTTTCAGGTAGCCTGGGAGGTTTGGGACGGGCGTAGGCGGGCAACATTTCCGTTCGGACCCTTCAGTATAAAACTATACAATGAGTGAGAGTGAAGTGCACGTTTCCGTGGAGCAGAGAATTATTATTAAGTTTTTGGCCAAGGAGGGGGTCAATCCCTAAAATTGAGGCCTAGTTTTGCGATTCCAAGTTTCCAATGGCTCAATGAACTGTGTGAACTTTGTGTGTGTGTGTGTGTGTGTGTGTGTTAACATGTACAAACAGTTTTTTATTTATGTAAAAATTTACAAACCCTTAAAAAAGTTACCAGGATCAGCACACATTTCAAGGTCCTATGTCTGGATCTTACCTTGATGGCTGCTCAGAGCTCATTTTTGAATGGAAATTTGCCAAAAAACTGACTAACCAAACATAATTGGTTTTACAGAATAAAAACAAAATTGATTATTGACACACCAAAATTTATATTCCATATAAAATTAATTTTAACCGGTGTTAAACTTCTATACCGAGTTATTTATAATAAGGTGTTGATAAACTTTGACCATTTATTAACTTATCTCTGGTTGTAAATTGTTCGAAAACATCCTCCATTTTTTTATCTTTTAATTATGTGAATTTATTGTTATACAAATTAAGTATTAAACAACTTAAGTAAGTGTTATACAAATTAAGTAACACTGAACAACAACTGTTCACTGAATTAAACTACTTGCATTGTAAGTAATACTGATACTGAAAATGACAAAACAAATTGTCTAAGGTTGCCTAATCAGTCTGTGGAATGGTCCAGAAGTTTTTTAGTTCATGTAGAGAATTTCCATTGGAAGTGAATTATTGGAACAGTCATCATAGTTAGACCCAGCCCTAGAACCAATAAATTACGTTTGTAACCTGCAGCATAAAACACACAAAGGTTTAGTCTCTGGTTTGATTCAAGCTTGGTACAAAAACATATTTTTGATGATAGCTTGAACAAATGTTAAACCAGAAAATGGCCACTTAAAATATTAAAAATTCATCACTTTAACATAGTTTTTTTAGAACCTGGTTAAAATTTCACAAAATTTGAAAATTAAGAATGTTAATTTATGTGCAATGTTAATGATTATTGTGACGAGATTTTTGAAAGTTATTTTTACAAGTTTGAAACAGATAGATTTTGCTAAGTAATAAACCAAGCAATTACTGAAATAAATTTGTGTGTTCATGTAATGAAATGTTCGCTCATGTTTTGTTACTCAAATGTTCTGGAAAATTCCATCACATCAGGAATCAATTTTTTAGTCACATAAGCTTGTCACTATTTTGAATTTAACTAACAGGTAGCCTGTTCTTTGTAACATTATTTCACCAGTAATTATTGGCCATCAATAAAAGCTGTTTTTTATCATTTTGATTTAAGACAAATTCATTGAAGTTAAAGGCCTACTACTGTTCACTTATAATGGAAAATTTTGTAATCATCATTAATTTGAGACATTTTATTTATATTTAGTATTGTAATATATTACAAGGCAAATATATTCTTTGTTACAATAAGTTCAAATGTTTTTTTTTAATATCTATTCGTGCCATATAAAAGCCTTTTTATGATTTATTAAAAACTAGCTGTACTACTAAGCGTTGTCTGGGAGGGGGTGGTAATAAAAGTTTATTTTTACACATTAATATACGGTAAACATTATTTTGAGTGTGTGTGTGTGTGTGTGTGTGTGTGTGTGTGGGAGGGGTGGTAATAAAAGTTTATTTATATATATATATATATATATATTAAACATTATTTTGAGTGTGTGTGTATATGTATATATATATATATATATATATATATATATATATATATTTACATTTAGTACTTTAACCTGTATATATATATATATATATATATATATATATATATATATATATATATATATATATATTACTACATTTGAGTATTTTAACCTTCATTATATAAAAGTCAGAATATAAAAAAACCCAATTGCCAAAGCAACAGCACTACCTAATGGATTTAATTCAAACCAATTTCTAAACACAGTAGTGGGTGTGGAAAGTAACTTTACCTTTTAAGTAGCAAGAATTTTTTAATAAAAAAATATATAATAACTTTTAACTTATCTTGGTATTAACAGTTATGGAGAAATTATATCCCTTGCTTTCACTTTTTAAAAGTCAGAAAGTAATTACATCCATTTATCAAAACAACAGCACTACCTATCATATTTAATTCAAACCACTCTCTAAACACAGTAGTCGATGGAAAATAACTTTTTACAGAAAGAGATATGGCGGTGAATCATTCTCTAAACAGTCCTGGCATTAGTACGATCAGACTGTGAAATTTTTAGCAGTATCACCTGTTCAGTGGTTGTTAAACCATTTTTAATCTTATAATAATTTAAGATTTGTAATTAGGCCTATGTTGCATATAAAAAAAAATAATTAGCCTATTTTTATTGTAAAATGAGCTATTGGAGGGACAACCTAATAAAATTGATGAAATAAGTACCAATTCTAGATCTCTTTTGGGGAAATATTTGTGTTACAACTCTAGCATGCATAATTTTGGTTCACTTTTAATTCAAACTTGGCACAAAAATCGATTTTGGCAATAGCCTGTGCAAGTTCGTTACCCAGCAAATTCCATTGAGAATACAAGAATGAATGCGATAGCATTAAAGGTAATTTTAAATCCTAATTTGTACAAATTTTATCACTTGTTGTTTTCAAATCAGGTTTTCAAACAAAAGTAAGAAAAGAAAATTACTGTTGAAATCGTTTGTCAGTGAAACAGCTGAGTGCAGCAATTATAATATTTTTTTATCTGTTAAATTCAATTAGCATTAAAATATTAATAGCTTTATTATAAAATAATTATTGCAGAATATAATAGAATACAATAATTAAAGAAAGTTAATTGTATTTATTTACAGTTTTAATGTTATTGAGGTATAGCAGAAACATGTTTAGCTTATTAAATCACTAGCTGTATATTGTGATGTAATGGTTGCAAGTTGAAAATGTTCTTAAATATTTGATTCCTAACTGACATTCTGGAATATTCTTGAACATTCTGGCAAGAGGCTGACTTTACGAAAATTTTGGAAAATTATAGAACATTCTAGAGCATTCCTAATTAATTTCTAAAAACATACTAACATATGTGTCTCACCATCACTAATATACCCATCTCATCTGGAACGTACTCCTACCACAACAGGATAATAGAACAGTCGGGAATATTCTAAAAGATTCTGAACTTCCATTTTCCATTTCTAGAACGTACCAGAACAGAAAGTCCATTCAAAGGTCCAAAACCTTCTGGTATATACTAAAACTTTCAGGAACATTCTGGGTACTTTGACTAGCCGATTTGCCAACTTCCCATAAGAAGTTCGTTGGTGCAATGCCCGGTTTTGACACCCTTATTTCTGAGTTCAACCTTTGGCTTTCCAAACCAAAATCTTCGTGGATGGAGGCCTACCATACCATAAAACCCCCTTGGGCCTGCAGGGTTGGGTTGTGGAGTTGTAACAGCACTCACAGACAAACCACATGTACATTGATGTAATACGATTTCTTTTTTTTTTTAATATTAGAATCAGTTGAACATCCATATTCAGTGTGAACATATTCAGTAACCTTTAATTCAATACACATTCAATAACAATCCAAACATTTTTAAAAATTTGTTTACATATGTTACTATAAGTTCAATTCAATCAGTAGTCTGGTCACTTGTAGCATAATAAGTTTATAATATATTAATTTGTTGTTTGATTTTCGGTTAACATGTGCTGAATGTATAATCTAAGTAAATTCTTATTAAGGAATACATTGCCTTGTAATCGTTCTCCATTGATGAATTGCAGAGTACTTCCATTTACAAAAACAATAATTTATGTATGTATGTAAATTGTCTTTGAAAATGGAAGTATTCGAAAACATGTCAAATTATTGTGTAGTAAAATAATTATGCCACACAGTAGTCTCATTGATGTGATGGTAGCGAATTTCCAGTATTTTTTTTCATTATACACTTTTCTCAATGGAATTTCACCATTGTAATCAACATTAAAATCTGTATGAATTAGCATTTTAAATTACATTGTAGATGAAAAATTTTTAATCAAATTTGACAAAAACTATACTTGGAAATTCCATATTGAGCAGCTACAATATTATTAGTAGCATTAAGAAAACTATTTGTTGAGATATTTCTGTCCTTGAGTGATTATAAAAAGTGCAATTAATTCCAGATTCTAAATTATTATATCCCAATCTTTTTTTTACAGACAGTTGCAATTTTTTTTTTTTTTTTTAACGTTTGACTATTGTGCACACTTGGGCTAATGCAGACGATGGGATGATTTATAGCATATGAAAATGCCAAGCCCTGGCCGGGAATCCTGGGTCCTCAGGGTGAAAGCCCAGTACGCTATCAACTAGGCCACTGAGGCAACTGCAAATTATTATGCTAAAGTTTATGTGTATATAAGGTTTAGACGATTTTAACCAAAATTGCAAATGCTGAAATTTTAACTGTATTAAAATTATAAAAACCGCTCAAAAGTTGACCTACGGGTCAGGATCGAAAATTCCAAGGTCTCCCCAGAAGCTCACTTTCCAGAGATTCGCTAACAAGTACATCCAAGTAGTAATTAGTTATAAATGTCTATATTATAGATCAATTCCAAAAGATTTTTTTTTGTAACTTTTTAATTTCTGTACCTTTTTTGGATCCTATTTTTATTTTCATTGATTCCTTTCTTTCTGCTAATTATGTATATTTTTAATATGTAATTTTCTTGTTCTAAAGTGCTTTTGCTTCTCTTCGTCTCTTTGACCTATTTGTCATTAACTTCCTATTTTATACTGTTCCTTTCTTAAAATTAACAACAATATATAAAAATATTGCAATTATGTTTGGGTTTTTTTTTACCAGACGTTCATTGGGTATTTGGAATAATACAAAACGTTTCGAAAGTATAAATCAGTTCTTTGCTACAAGCACCATAAGTTCTTAGTCTGTACCATAAGATTAAATGTTATGTTTAAAATACTAAACTAAAAACAGGACTTATTTTTCAAAACTGATATGCTGAGATTTTCAACAAAACTAAACATCTCAGAAAAGTAAAAAAAGGATACATAATGGTGAATACAATGACTTGTGCATATCTGCTTGTTTACGACATGCCAGCTATTATGTATCTTTTTTCTATGATATACTTGTCACGTGTAAATGTTTTTACCATTTGGATATTGTTTAGTTAAATATTTTAACATAGGCTTCTAATAAGCTTATGTTCTAGTTTTTGGTTAGGTAATTTAGAACGATGATAGTTTACACATTTGAGAAATGTATATATATGTCTACAAATATCCAGTTAAAAAGAAATAATAATGTAAATCAATCAATCATTTTTAATAAAGTATAAAATTATGCTTCATTTAAATTTCAGGTTGCATGAAGAAATAGAAGATTTCTACCAATACATGACGCCTACGCCTGAAGAACACCAAATGCGTAATCAAGTCGTGAAAAATATAGAGACGATTATTAAAATGCTCTGGCCTCGCGCAGTAGTTGAAATTTTTGGCAGCTTCCGTACTGGGCTCTATTTACCTACTAGGTAAATATTGGCATCGTATGTCAATTCCACACGGATATAAAATATTTAATTGTTAATTTTAAAAAAATAGCATTTTATTTGAATGGCAGTATGAGAAAATATGAATCGTATTAACATTTAAGAGAGTATTTAAAAAACAAGAACAGTAAAAGCTTTTCAAACAAGCAAATTGTTTGTTTGAGTTGTTTTTGAATTTGATTATTAATTTGGCATATTGTCTCACTTAACATACAGACATATTGAGATTGTGAAAATAATTTATCTTGAGGTCTTTGGGGAAGTATCCATCATCAAATTGATTGGTTTCAATTATATTTGGTATGTAAAAGCATATCTCGGTTTAAAACCATATATTAGGTTTTAAAAAGAAATTATGCTATTTTTGTTGTTAAAAAATCATTTTTTTACAATAAAATTTGTTAAAATATAATCCGTAAGTATACATAGAAAATAATGTCACTATTTTTTAAAAAAGAAGAAAATTTGACCTAATTTTGGTCATGCATGAAGATTCCTATCTCGTTGATATAGCAAATTTGAAATTAAAATATTTACAATTTGGAAATATACTGAAATAAATAAAAGCAAATCCTGACCACCATTATGGGATTTTTAACTTTTAAATTACATTGAAAATACAACCATTGGTAATCAGGACATGTGTGTCTTGTGTTAATTTGACAGTGAACGTTGTCGTCAAATTAAATGTCTTTATTTTAACAGTTTTTGAAAATTCAAAATATTAATCTATGCATTTCCTAACACTAATTACTATGGGAAAATACATAAAAATTATGGATTTTAAAGATTTTAAATGACCAAAAGTTTATGAACTATATATATATATATATATATATATATATATATATATATATATATATATATATATATTCCTTTAATATACCAACCAAATGTACTTTGCCTTATTTCTTTGCTTTATATGTCCTTTTAAATATTTGGGTATATAATTAATTCTAAAAACAGTATGGGGAAAATGTGGAAAAACGTAAACCAAGTCTTTTTTTATGACAAATACTGAAAGTATTAAAAAAAAAACAAATTTCTAACTTGTAATGTAAGGGTTATCAGAACTCAAATGAAAAAATTTGAAATATTACAACATATGTTTGACATTCCAAGTCCTGTTTGTGTTCCAATATGGATTATCTTTATTTTTATTGGAAATTTTCCATATCTGTTTATATTTTTGTTTATCTAGGTCTAGTAGCAACGTCTCTAAAACATTACATATTTCACAATATTATCTTGTTTACAATTTAACCAAGATATTTTTATTATTATCATCTCAGTTGCCTTGCCAGTAGCGTTTTCTCAATTTGAGCAACAAATTTTAAATGTAACAATTTCAAAATTACGGGTCAGTAAATGGTTTTTAGTTTCGTGAAATAGTTCTTTATGAATGTGCATTAGGAACATCTGTTTTTCTGTAATATTTTCTGTTACACGTTATCTCAAGAACGCTTATTTTGGAACTTTCAATTGCTGTAGAGCAAGGTTTTTTATAGAACACGATTTCAAAGCTCTACACAAAAGTAAGGATTAGCGCTTAACAACAAAATATTTTTATGGTTTGGATTTAACTTGTATTTATTGTTACAAAAACTGTTTGTATGCGTTTTATTGTCTAAATAGTGAACTGCCTTTAATATATCAAGCATGACAACATTAATGTTTTTATTAAAATTTTTGAAATGAATACTATGTTTCAAACTATGTAGGTACAACCATTAATTGAATGAATTCTGTTGATCGGTAAAAACCTAAAAGCATGATCGAACAGGTTTAAAATAATTGAATGCTTGCAATGACTATTAAAACCATGCGCCACACAAATTATTAGCACTAAAACAAATTGCTGTAGGCCTACATCAGTGAGTAATTCAAAGTTGCAACAGTTGTGACACTTTTAAAATGGCCTTGACCTTCTTAGCCGAGTGCCAAGATAAACGTGTTCATGAGTCACTCAATACCATTCTAAGTATCTTATTGTAAAAATCAATAATTAATTAGAGTCTTAATAACACTTCCAATCAGTACAAGATGCTTAACATATTGATGCTAATATTTTTTTAAATTATTATCCGTGGTTAATTTTAATTCTGTTTTCACTTTTTTAATGTTCATTGTTGTTTTAATTTTTGACCTTTTGAATACATTGTAACAAAAAAATATGATTGATTTTTAAAATCATTACAGTTGATTAAATGAAAATCTTAAATATGTTAGTATAATGCATTGTAAAAGGCATATTTCATTTTTTAATTTGAAATACCATTCTTTACGGACTAAAAGGCACTACGACCTATAAGCACCTTAATTTTTAAGCAGTTTTTTAAAATAATTTTTTTACTATTTTTATTATTAGATTGCAAAGCCAGACTAAAAAAAATATTTGTAGTTCATTTTTATTTTATTCCATTACAGAACTAGATACTAACAAAAATATTGTACTGTTACTGATAACACAAATCACTTTCAATTCTGCATTTAAAAATTAGACAGTAAGTTTTGCGGTAATGTCACGAGAGATGAATGTGTTTGTTTTTGGAAATGCATGTAAGCTGTGTCCTCGCCTTCCCTGTGCAAGGAAGCGGTGCAAGAGAACAGTAATTTTCTCTGAATTTTTTTTTTTTTGCTTGCTTGAGTAATTATGTATTTGTTTACAGTGATATAGACTTAGTTGTAATTGGAGAGTGGGATATATTACCTCTGCATACATTGGAAGATGCGTTATTAGACAATAGAGTTTGTGAACCTGGACAGGTCAAAGTTTTGGATAAAGCATCGGTGAGTGATGTTAGATAAGAAAATAATGTTTACTCTGATATAGGCTATTATATCATTATATATTGCCACCAGACTTGATATCATTTAAGAGTAAGTGTACGAAGTTTTTTTTAGTCTGATGTAAATGAATAGGTAAAACTGATCGTTTACGATATTTATTGATGTTCTGTATAAGGTAGGGAATAAGGTGAAAGTAACCTAATTATATGGACACTTTATTATAGTGACAGAAAGTTAAGATGGAAGACAGATTAGGACAGCGTCTAGTACTCATATTGAGTCTCTTAGTTATAATTAATAAATTAGTTAATTAACAATACAGATTATTTCACTATAAAATATTAAAGATAAAATTATGTATTTATCTCATTTTTTATGTGGAACTAAGGTCAGTTTTGTACAGTCGCCACTCTATATTTCATACTGGAAGGGGCCAGGGAAAAAACTCGAATTATCAAGGGTGGTAAAATATGGATATAGAAATTGATAAAAGGGAAAATTTGAAAAAAAAGTGAGTATTTATTCAACTGCAATGTACAGTATAGTTGAATCGTACAATACATTTTTTGTCCATGACGATTACAAATAACAACAGCTTTACATAAACGATTAAGAACTTGAACAGTTTCTATAAGAACTGACTGACACCTGACAGTGTCTAATAAATAGGCCTCTATTATCGGTTATTATCTAAACATTTACAGTCTCATTCCTTTTAGTCTGTGTGGTCAAGTAAGATGTCGTTTCCACTTAACAGTACAGTTTATTTATGCACCAGCTCTGTGGCATTGACGCCTGATATTCTTAAGATGTTGTCTTTCCATTTCATTATCACAGATGAGCCTTATTTTATAAGTAAATGTGTTTCAAGTTACTGCTGTTGATTAAATCACAGATTTATGATCCAACAAGTAAAACAATGTTGTGTGTACACAGTTTATACAAGAAATCTACCCAGTTAGTATAGTTTATAGAGGAGAAGGCTGGGCCAAGTACAAATTATACAGTGGACATACATCAAGCTTCCTCGGTATGAAATACGGAAGGGGCAATAATACATTGTTTTTGTATGATATATGAAGTTTTTCAGGGTTGGTACAAACTAGAGCTTTATGAATTATCAAGTGATGACTGTATTAATTTTTTTATTGATTAACAATACTGATATTAATTGGTTTCTCCCAAGTTAAAAAAAAATGTGCCTATACTTTATACCTAATCTAAATATTTTTTAATGCATATAAGAATGCAATATACTTATTCTACTTGGTATATATGAATCACTGTATAATACTACATACTCGTAGAGGGTTTTTTTTTTTTTTTAACTAATCTAGTTTTGACGATTCTTTCAAGCAAAGACAAGTTGTAAGTAAAAGCTGTTTGCAGGTGCCGATAGTGAAGCTGACAGATAGATCTTCGGACATAAAAGTGGATATCAGTTTCAACATGAGCAACGGTGTAAAGTCTGCACAAATAATTAAACATTACAAGAAACGTTACCCTGTCCTCGGCAAATTGGTGTTGGTATTGAAACAGTTCCTATTGCAAAGAGATCTCAATGAAGTGTTCCATGGAGGAATCTCTTCATATAGTCTTATATTGATGACCATTAGTTTTCTGCAGGTAAAAAAATTATCTGATCCTTAAAATAATTATACTCTTACAAAAACACTAATGATTTGATTCCTGAATAGTAGCAGAAAAAGAGTACTGACACACATGTACATATTTACAAAATGTACAAAACAAGCCCGCAGAATTAAGGTCAAGAATCTGGTCATCCAATCAGATGATGATCTAGTTGCTCTTTTTGAGAAAAGTAATCCTGGGTCTAGTTATTTAATAGCTCTTTTAAATAGAAATTTGTTAATAATTGCTAAATTTATCATTTTTTCACAAATATGGAATTTTAGATAATAAACTTTCTTAATGTAATTATCTATTTTTCTGTTAGGAATGTTGTTTATTGAGTTGAGTACATATATCTGTTTTTGTAGATTCAGACATTTTGTATTCGTAGACTTGTTTCGGAATACCTATATTATCAACAACTCAAATTATACTGCACGTTTGATTAAAGAACATACACCAAAGTTAATGTAAAATGCATTGAAAACATTACATTATAAAGATAAATATACATATTTCAGAAATATATAAATTAAAATTTAAGTGGCAAATGTTGTTTGCAGAGAAAAGCAGGTTTTAAAAAATACAAGGACAAAAAGTTAATTTAAAAAAAAAATACGAGCAAGTAAATTTACAAGTAAATTACAAAGTCTGAAAATGTTTACCACTTATAAGGATTAAGTTGGCCATAAAAAGCAGAAACGTGCACATAAGTAAATAAAAAGCAAAGCGGAGTAGGAGGTACAAGTAAGAAGGGGAGGGTTTAAATAATATAAAAGAACAAACCTACATTTAGGGGAGCAGTACAGCAAAACATTTTGATAATGGAGGTATTCCAAAACGCCTCAACAAATGTGTGTATTCAGCAACATAGTACACCTTACTACAACTTTCTATTGAAATATGTTATATTCTAATGAACCAATATTACTAAGCTCTTAAATATTGTGTGTAACAAGAATGTTAGAAATTGCTTTTAAAGTACTGAATGTTGTCATTGAAATCTATAAATTTTAACTGCTGTAAGTGAAAAGTCGACCTTTAACTAATTTTATAAGAAACTGTTACAATGTAAAGTGGTATCACAGCTGATTGTCAAACCATTTGATATAACCTATAAAAGATTTATTTATTTACATAAGAGGCCTACAAGATTGTGCAGAAGTCGTGCATACCCTGATTTCTAATTAATTAATTTCTCTATACAAAAGTTTAAGAAAATACAAAATTTATTCACATTTATTTCTATCTGGATTTTTGCACACCTCTGATTAAAAAACAAAAGGGTATCTAATACCAGTTCGAAGGCCGATACATTACATACTAATAGTTCAAAGAACAGTAGACCTTGCAATATATTCTTAAGTAATATACAAAGTGCTTCACAACATCATTCTGATGCGCTCATCACCTTTTCTGCCAGTTTAACCAGTAACTGTTATATTTACGTAAAATGTTCCTGGAGCAATGTTTTTAGAAAATCGTATGCTCTTTCTCCATGAAGTGATCGAAACTATTGTAAGGTTTGATGTTCAGCCAAGATATTACAGGAAATAGCTGGTTACACTTGCCATCATTAAATCAGAGTTAACTATCTTGGAACGGAAGTGAATAAGGAAAAATCTCATACATACGTCTTTAGGGTTTTATACAAAGTATCTTCATACTAAGTTTCAAAATAATCGGTTAATGAGTTTGGCCAAAACTGCATACATTTTGTCATCATTAAATTAGAGGCTGCCATCTTGAAATGGAAGTGAATAGGACTTATTTATACAAGGTATCTTCGTACCTAATTTAAAAACAATTGGTCAATGCATTTGGCCAAAACTGTATAAGAAAGAAATACAATTTATATGCCTAATGGTCGAGTTAAAGCTGTTCACGCTTTGCTATGTCAATAAGTAATGTTTACAGCAGTAGGTTCTTCACAAAATGTATTTAATTTTACAGCTACACCCAAGACAAGAAGCCCTGAGTGACAAAGCCAACCTAGGAGTACTGTTAATAGAATTCTTTGAACTGTATGGACGAAAATTCAATTACATGAAAACTGCAATTAGGGTAAAGGACGGAGGGACTTATATATCCAAAGAAGAGGTGAGTGTAGACAAATCTGTCTAAGAAATAAATGAATGGCAAACAATGAATATGAATGAGTACTGTGATTTAATACACTGTTCCAACAGATCCAGAAGGATATGATCGATGGACATAGGCCTTCTGTCCTTTGTATCGAAGACCCTTTGACTCCAGGGAATGACATTGGTCGTGGTTCATATGGAGCACTGCAAGTCAAACAGGCTTTTGAATATGCATTTATTACCCTGTCACAGGCTGTGAATCCATTAAACCAGTTCCTACATGATACAAATATAGTCAGGTAAGGTTAGGTTATAAGTAATTAATATTAATTATTGTCATAGATTATTATCAAATTTTTTGTAACCTCTACTCAAAATTTTATGAAAATTTAATGCTTATAAATTATGTATGATTCTTATGTGGTTTAGTTATGCTTAACCTGAATAACAATCATCTTGAAATTTATTATAGATTTTCTGGCCTGGTTGTTGAATTAAAGTATTTGCTACTAAGAAAAAAAATGTATTCAAACCTTTATTATCTACGAGGTGCTAGCTAAAATTTTCAGTAATTGTTAAAAAAAAACTTCCAATCAAAAATTTAATTGTCTCCAAAGTAGTTACCGTTTGCATTTATACAGCGGTCCAGAGTTTCTGCTATGAATGGAAGCACTGCTCGCATTCAGCTGTAGTTGATACCCTTAAAATCACTCTTTATGTCACACTGGTCTTATTTTAAAAAACAATAAACAAATTTGGCTGCAGTTCTCATGTTCAGTTTATGAGGCAAAATATGTTGGCATACCCCATACAACATTCCAATAACTTCAGCCACATCGAGGACAGTTTTGTCTTCTGTCCTGACAGATGACTTATCGAACTCTTATCAATGTTTTTTGGAGTGATGCTGGTTAATGGTCTACCTGAATGTTGTTGGTCTTAACCGACTCTCAGCCCTCTCTAAAACATTTATTTGAAATATTCAAAAGTAATTAATTTTCTTTAAGCTTCATCTTCAAATGCTTGAACCAAACATGTGATAGGTTTCAGTAGCAGTTTACAACGAAATTTAATACAAACTCTGCTTTTTTGGCCAGTGTAATTACGGAAATTGCAAAGTGTTCAAAACACTACTATCAACAAACGGTCTGTGCTTGGCAGTATGTATCTTCACAATGACGCAACATGGCTTACTGTTAAATAGAGGATCACTCATAATACCCTTTATGGCTGGACTTTGTACTGCAATTCGTTCCCGCTTTTTATTCAACTCTCTGGAACTTGAGTAGCACCTCTAATGCATAAAAAATAGTTTAAGAGTTTGCATTCTAATCTTAACACATCAGATGACCTAATAATTATGTGGTTTGGTTATCTAATGTATGTTTTTAGTATACTGGGAAGGATAATTCGAATAACTGATAAGGTCGTCCAGTATAGACAATGGATCAAGGATAACTTCCCGTTAAAGAGTGGTTGCAACTCTGCATACACTTCCAGCGGGAGCGAAGGCTCTTCAGTATCTTCGCATGGGTCAAGTGATTCCGTAAGTTTAATTTGTAATATTTTCTTCTTTTGTCTGATATTTCTTTGATGATAATAGCTATGGTAAATCATGATAGGTTTGTATGTCATTTGACTAGTTTTATATTTATTCTGTTCTTATCAAATTAATTCCTTTTTGTATTCCTTACATATTTTTAATTAATACATATCATAAAACAAAACAGAAAACGTATTAAATGTATTTTATCTGTGAGTTGTTAAACATTTGTTGCTTTAACTGACTAGTTAATAATTTTATCAGTAAGCAGAACAATTTATTCCCCCATCAAGAGTTTTAAGAAGATTGTGGATATATTTTGTTTTCTTTCTAATAGAAGAATAAAGCTTATCAAAGTATATCTTCTATTTATATCAATTGAATATTTGCATTGTTGATACAGGAGTCTGAGTGTGGTGATTTCTCTAAGACTGGTCATCATCCACCTCATAGACACCATCACCACCTGCAGACTTGGAAGCCGCAGAGACAAGTGTCTCCTCCAAATCCACATCAAGGCGGAGGTATGTAAAACTGCAAATTCATTGTAATAAATGAGGTACTACATAGTGTTCAAAAGATAACACAGCCTTATAAGAATAAATAAGATGGTTTATTCTATGATTTGGTTACAAAACACATATTTTAACTTTTGCACATAGTTTGATTTGCAATACATCGCAACACATCCTACAATTATGGATTTCTTAGAACTTGTTATATGATCGCATAACGATGAATTTGTTTGTACTTTTAATACCCTCATATCCAGTTCTGTGACTCGCATAATTGAGCACACTTTCAGAAGTGCTTCTAACTAACTCGTAGAATAAAGTAACGTTTTTATTTCTCCGTAAGATTGCATCACTTTTTGAACACTGAATTAAATGTACGCTCAGTAAACGTACGATAATTCCTTTAGATTGAATAGACCATTTTAAACTTAGGAAAATTCAGAATAAACTGTTTAAATGAAAAAAATGAATGATTTACATTACTGAAATGCAAGCTAAGAAACAGACTTTAACATATTGTTATTTACAATTTATTGTCTATGATATGTGACACATCTGAAATTTAATGCTGATTATTTATCACCAACTTAATCATATATACTATAACATGTTAAAGTATACATAATTACTGTGTAGCAGTACTTACGTGTTTAACAAATATGTAATTTATCATTTTGAACTTTTAACTGCTTTGAAATAGAAATATAATGCTGTCTGTCAGACTGGAATGCAGTTTTAGATGTTTTTCATATTGTAAGTTTGTTGAAATCTATATATAATTAACCTTTTGGAAACAAACTTCCAATATATCGGAATATTCAGCAAGAAGGACAAACGGTGATTTATCAGAAGTTCAGGAAACATTTTTTTTTAATATTAAATTCATTTTTTACAAAATGCTTATATATTTAGATAAATAAAGTAACATAAATATATCGTGGAGGGAATTACAATTCGAAAATACCATAAACAGTTTGTGATCAATCATGTTTTATCCTTTTCTTAAACAGTAGAAATCAGTTGTAGAGTGCATTCCATAGGCTACAATCTCAGCATTGCACAATCATTGTAACTGTGTACATCAGCTACTAGACCGCATTTATTTTCATTTTGGATAGTATTGTGATTTGTTTTTCTAAAAAAAAGTAAAAATTAAGATGAAGCTTATTTGTGATCCTATTAAATTGACAGATTACCGAAAAGTGAATTGGATTTTGAAGATGTGTAATGTATTAAAAAACAAAATTTGATATAGTATAGATAATTGGTTGACATATTGTCTTCTGTTGTATGTAGAATGTCGGAATTAAATAACAGAGAAACTTCCCAATATATGTTTACAAATATACATATTGTGACCACTGAAATGAAATTTAAAATTATTTTTGTTTCAAAAAGTTGGTAGTAAGTCAGACAACATAATAATGTAAAATTTAGAAGGATCGATGAACAAAATGTTTTAAGCAATCCGTGAAGAGAAGAGTAAATGATGGGAAGCTAGGACAAAGGATTTAAGACCTTCAGTTTTTGAGAAAGCCTCGCTGTGTACACACAAAAGTCGTCACAAAAATAAGTTGCACCATAAGTAAGAATTTCATCATATTTTTATAAATGTAAGTTTTCTTATCAAACTTTATTTAAAGCCTTGATATAGAAACTTGATAAAATGAACTTACAAAAAAAATCAGTTTTTTGTGAGAATTACATGTTTAGTGCATGATACTGTTAAAAGTGTGAATTGAAAATGTACTATTGTTCTTAGTTGAATTGAATTTTTAAAGTAGCCCTGAGAAAAAAACCTTCGACGAACAAAACCACATGCAGTGTGATTAGACTGAGTGATCATACATGGTGGAATAAACCTCTTAAGTATAACTAAATTATACATTTAAACATTAATAATTTGTCTTTTATAAATAATAGTGGTCACAGTTGATAATTTTGTCCTGTTTATTATTAGTGTCCAAGGTTAAATTTGTTAAAATTTAGAATAATGTTTGTTTTTTTTTGTTTAAGATTAAATAAACACACATTCAGCAAAGTGTGTATCAATAACTTGTACTTTACAAATTTACTTGCTAAAGTACTTGAAAGTGTTTACCTAAAATATTTTTATTTGTGAGTTAAATTACAGTGATTAACATAATATTTTCCTGTGATAATGAAGTATCAAATCGTAACAATTTTATTTACATTTTTTTGTAATAATGACTGAAAAAAAAAAAAAAATATATATATATATTTATGATTAATTTTTGTACAGATGTTATGTGTTAGAGTTATTTGATTATATTAAAGTAGTAAATAATTTTTGGATTGTACAATCAGTGATTTTTGGACATGATGATTTTTGATTTTTGTAGTATACACTCAACGTGATATTTTCATTTTCACTCTTGGTAACAAAATGTTCTGAACTAACAAAAAAAGTTATTGATTTGTACATTTTGTTTTGTATAATCAGACTAATAAGAAACATTAAAAAATATATGCAATTTATGTTCCAATTATTTTTCTAAATTAACGGATGAATCAAACAATTTTTTGTTTATTGTTTGTTTATATATATTTAGTTATAAATAATGGAGTTGGAATATATGTGATTTACTCTCACATTGGAGTAATGTGATATTTCGAAAGAACAATGAATTTGTAAAAAAAAGTATCAAAATCAGTACAACCATTCAGAAGTTACAAGCTTTTAAGTAAAAGGGCCGTCTTTCTGGTTAGACAGTAACATTTAAGGTCAGTGTTCAGAAGATTAAATCAGAATTTAAAATTTTATTTTTTCTTAATTCATAAATTTTTTTACAGGTGCCAATAGAAGGAACCCTAACATGAGCCAGCCACCCCCTCAGCACCACAATGAACTCAACCGGCAGGCCTATTCCGAACTAAACCGACTCCGTAACTCCAACCGTCATATACAGCAGTCACAAGGTTCTCTGCCATTACCGTCCAAACACAACAACAACAATAGCAAGCAGTTTAGTAATCAGAATGGTTTTCAGAGGACTTTCAACAACCGTAAACGCACCCATAGTAAACCAAGAGTAGATAACCAGTGTAAACCCGACCCAGTGAACCTACAACAACGGTAATCGAACGTATTTATCAGTATAGGCATAATATGTTTTAATTTTTGTACGCTGTGGACTTCTGTTATTGTATAGGAGATAGCGTTGACTGTGTTTAGTGCCATTAAGGAGAACTCACGGCGCGATGCATATCGTAATGGTATTTAAGATCAGTTGTTAATATTTATTACTTAATTTATTTACGGGAATCATTGTTCTATTGTTATCAAAATATTTAGGTGCGCATTTATTTCCATTTGTCATAATTCAGCACATGTACTGAATTGGTTGAAATCTCCAATCAAACTTTACTTATTCTTATTTTTATTTTGGTAGTTTTATTCTTCATGGAGTTTTGTTGATGGTTTTAGATTTTTAAAGTTTACTTGCCCATAGATACAGTATTTGGTTTTTTCTATGCAATATAGTAGCACTACACTTTTTTAACGCTTTTTATGTTGCGAACTTTTATTCTCCTTCGGTAAGTTTTTACAATCTGATTTGATTATTGTGTTTTAAGCAATTGATATATTAAGCAATAATTTAAATTATTTAAAAAATGCAACCAATTCAACATGTCTGTTAAACTAATTTTTGAAGGAAAAAAACATGTTTTAAATAAACAATTCATTCCTGTTAGTCTATATAAGTATATATTGTATAAATATGTAAATCATTAAGTTATTACTAGTTTAGTATATAATGTATATATTATATACATTATATAATTGATTACATAATGTTGTATACAAGTTTTGGTAAATATCCCAAAGTATTTTTGCAGGGTAAAAAACTAATAATTTGGAAAAAAAGTCGAATTTTGCATAATCTGGTGATTTTGTTTTGTTTCCCTATGCCAGTTATGTCTTTGCCATAACCTTTGTCTCGGTTATGTGGCACAATCATTTTATTTGAACAATTTAACTGCAATTTTATTTGGATCAATGTTTTTTAAAATATTGTTTGTACAAAAACATAATTAGCATAAAAAATAGCATAACATTTATTATTAGTGAAATTTATCAAAACTATTGTGTTGAAAATTACGTTATATTGAAGTCTTATAAGTATTAATTTTAAGAATCAGAATTTGAAATGTTAGCAATGCTAACGTGTTGTTGACAAATTTAATGATTGACACACACATATAATTCTATTCGCCAATTTATATGAACTATGCCCCTAGTTTAATTACTTTTATTGGGCGTGAGGCATATAGTCAACATTTTTGCAAGCTTTTTGGCTGTTGTCAATTATGTTGAAATCTATTGTTTTTGTTATTCATTTTTATGTTTCTTTTTTTTTTAACTTTATTTTGAAGAGGAGTTTATGGTTTTTTTTCATATTTTATTTGCAATGAATATTATATTTTTTTGTTCTTTTAGTATTTCTTTCTAAAATTGAAATTATTTTAATAAGTTGTTACGCAAAGTAGACTATAAAAATATTTATATGTATAAACAATGTACCTTTTTTAATATGTAAACAAAAATTAATATTTTTTTTAAGTGTGATTTATTAGTGGTTCTGTAGATTTTTTATTCTTTTTAGACCGTAATAATAAAATGTTCATTAAAATTGTTTTGTTCTTAGGTCGTAATTAATTGTGATAAGTCGTTTTTAAATATGTTTCTAAAATTAAAAAAAAGAATACTTTATAAAATTATTTAAAACACTTCTTTGTCGTAACAACTAAAATTAAGAAAACAGTAAATTTTCAAAAACGCGAGACATCTGTATAAACAGAACCACTAATATTGTATGTGAAAACATATGTAAAGTCATTTTAAAGTTTAGTCCGTCCGTGTATCTGTCTGTGAAAATGTACTCAAAACATGTTTGCCTGTATTTTTCTGTTATATTTTGAAACTTTAAAAAAAATAAAACTAAAAAAAAGAATAACATGGTTTTTCACAAAACTATTAAAACGCTAAACTTAATTAGAAACTAAGACTAAATAATTGGTGCTTAACCAATTTGCTTTGCTTTTTGCTTCTTCAAAATTATTTTTAAGGCATAGTTTTCACAGACCAAAATTTGCTTGCTTGTTAATAATTTATATATTAGTAAGTAATGAATTTAGTGCCTACATTTCTACTGTGAAATTTCTTTTGGAAAATTTTATCATATTTGGGTTTCACTTCATGCAGTATTACAATTTATAGTTTTTGATAATATTTTTTTTCATGGTTGAATCAAGTAATTTAAGAAAAAAATTATGTAGTTAAGTAGGCCATATATTTAATTCATCATATTTATTCATAAAACATCCAAATTGTTTAATTTGTATAGCAATATTTTCATAATAATTATAGATTGAGTTTTTACTTTAAATATGTTTTGGAACCCAATCTTTTTTCAAAAAGTTGTTCTACAAAACATTGTTAAATAAGGGCTAATCTATTACATGAGCATAACAGCAATTTTTTTAAAGCCTGTACAATTATTTTGTAACATTCTCAACTTTAATATTTTCAAAATATTGTTTACTTTGTACCCATTCCAATTAATAAAAATATCATTTGAATTTATCAAACACAATATAAAATAGTTCCATCTTACTCTCCCAGTGTTTTGTTTTGTTTTAATTTTCTCCAAATATAGATTTTAAAAAACTCGTCAAGGTTATATTTTGCATTACTCATACATTCAAATAAACATGTCCACAATTGTCACAAAAATTACAAAAAATCAACAGGATAAATTTATACTTAAAATAATTTATTTGTAAATTTATTGCAGAAAAGTTATGAACAGTGGAACCTCATTAACTGAATGTATATAGTCACACTAATAAGAGGACTGTTGTGTTAGTGAAATCCGGGTTATCAGCAACTGTTTTTAGTTAAATCATAAAACGAAATACAGTCCATTTCCAATTATATTGGCGATTTGGCACTGATATTTTATGATTTTTTTTTCTGCGATAGATTTAGTAAACAAAATTCTATTATATTGTTGGAAAATAACAAATGAGTATTAATGAATATTTTAATAGTATTATAACAAACAATGTTAAAATCAAACATTATACTATGCAAGTAGCGTTAAAAATTGCAGTCAAATATAATAAGAATCATGTGACCGTTTGTTGGAACTGTTGCACCATTTGATTACTTCAGTAATTATTATACACCATTGCAAATAATTGGAGAGAGGTTATTTTAATGTTCTCAATTGGCTAAGACAATTAATGTCATTTATTTTAATTACCCAAAATAAACAATGTTTAAACTGCAAATTTATAATGTATTATTTACTAACAAACTGTAATATGTTTATTCAGGCCCTTTCCATCACGTGTATAAAGCAATACCCTCTTTATTCTTTGTAAAAGTGTATTGTTTTTATACAGGATAATTCAGAACTATACAGTAGTTTCTCGAAAGCTGATTCTACGTGTGAAAACATATGTCCATAAACGTTTCATTTTCCCACTAGTTGTCATTTTGCTTTTCTTTGACAAAATATTTTGATATCTCGAACAGGTTTTTTCCATAAAATTCAAATTATACCTGATTGGAAAAAATGATTCATACGTTGACCCATTTTAAAAAGTTTTAAAATTTTAAACCAAAATAATAATGGTAAATTTTTGTGACAAGTGTCAATATATCTTTTTTGTATCTTTTTTAATTTCGTATCGAATGGTGTAACTTTCAAAACTACGGAGCAAGTAAAACAAGAAAAGCTGCACGAAATAGTCCACCGGGCCACAACATACCTGTGCAGTGTCATAATAAGTGGTGAAAAATCTTTTTAAATGATTCAAAATTTTCAGAACTTTTTATCATTTAAAAAAAATCACTTAATCAGCATTGAAATTACATCAGTTAGCATTTGTAATTTTCTAAACAATCAGGTTTAGAACATAATTTTAGAAATTTACTTCCTTGTTAATGACAAGACAGCTGTATGCCTTGACTGTTGTCATAGTCCACCAACTAAGTCGTTGTAAACCCACAGCAGAAATATTGTGGGCTTCTTAACTGTAAAGGCGTTTTAGTTCACACTTTTGTACACCTGTTAATCCACCCCTGAATAATGAGATTATGTTGAGGGGGCTGTTGTGTTTTACTCAGGTTTTAAGTTTGTGAGGTTTTACTGTTCTCATGGGTAATAAAATTAATAGCTAACATTTCGAGTATGGCCTTAAAAAGAAACAAGGCCATTTTACATGTTTTTTAAAATAAAATTTAATGTGTAGAAATAAATAATTAAACTGTATTCATAAAAGAAAAGTACAATTGTTTTTGTTTCATATAAAAATACACTTCTTTGGTCAAAACTACTTTTCAAATAGCCTTTCAAAGAAATACAGTGGTGTCCCGCTAATCCAAACAAATTTCAGTAAAAAAAACAATCTGTTTTTATGGGAATATTAATGGTGCAGCAGAAATGTAAAAAAGTTACAGATTGCACAAGAAAAATCCGTATTTTATTAGATTGTAGTCATACAAAATTTAGTGTTAATAAAAATCTATTTCAACTATATATATAACATTGTAGTGCGGTAGTATATGTACGGTTTAAATAATACAGCCTGCTAAATATCTAAAAGATTGTAATTGAACAAATACTGTATAAGAAATAAAACAAACTTGGATGAAAATCAAAAAGAGCAACATTGAGTATAGGAGCAAAAGTTATTTATCAAAAAACTAATATTCTGTTTGTTCAGGGTTTTTTTGCGTAATGATGGAGATTGGCTGGAAGGTACAATGTTTTACAATCGTTTCATAAACATACAGTCTGCAGATGCACTAGGTCATACTAGTCGAGATAGCATCTCATGAACTAAACATGTTGTCATTGCTAATATTGTACTGTTAGCATGACTTTCCTGTCTACAACTTCGAATTTAGCGTTCTAACATACGAAAACATATAGTTAAACAAATCTAGCTTAGAACATACCTCTACAGTTTACAACATACAGTACCGTACATGCAATATTATATAGAAAAAGGTTTTGTGTAACTTTTTTTTATTAATTTGTTTATTCATTGTTTGTTTTACTTATATTACTGTTAACACTGCGATTTCGATAACACAACCCTTACTTTCAGTAGGGACTAGCACTCATTTCCAAGTAGTTTAGACCAGTTCTGCTGCTTTCACCTACATATTGAAATTATTTCGGCTGATCGAAACATGGTCGTTCCCAATTATTTTGGATTATTGGGACTCCACTGTAATTTAATGGTTAATAATTTAAATTTGCATAAAACAAATTGCATATTTACAGATTTGGCTGTATTATCTAGTTTAAGAATTATATTCCTTATGGATTCAAAATAGTTATATATTAGTAATGCTTTTCAAACTTAATTTTTTTCAACATTTTACTGTTTGTTGTTACTAAACATAGATACAAATTCAATATTTTAGTATATATTCTAAACTAGCTTCTAATTTTCTCTATTAACCAAATGCAATATTCTATCCTGTGTTCATACAAAATTTGGTACAAAACTGTTGTTAAGAAATTATTTGTAACTATTTGTTGTTGTTTAAATGTGTTTTGATAATTTTATTAATGCTCTAGTTGTATAGGCTCAACTCTATATGTGTTGTAAATTCTGGTCATGTTTTCAAACATAGGTGATTAGTAAACAATTATTAACTTTGATTTGTTAATAATGTATGCTTAAGATAGTAAAAAACTAAAAGTTTTGACAAATGGTCAGATATTACAATTGTGTGTATATTTTTGGACATTTATTCTGTTACAATTTGAAGTTTTGCTCTCTAATTGATTCTCAAGTCATATAAGTTCAGATTTTTCTGTTTAATATTTTATTTGGGCGGTGTTGGTCTTTTCAGTAAATCGATAGTAATGTTTCAATTGTCAATTAATATCAAATTAAAATTGTAATAGGTTTCAATCGCTTCTAAGCTATATGTTTTATATTTCATTTCCTCAACCCTTTAATCAAGGATTAACTTATAACTAATTAATTGTCAGTCACAGTGGATAATTTCTGTACATGAAAACATGTCATTTTTCGTTAAAAGGGGTAGAATCATGTTTTTGTTTTTTTAAATTATTGAATAAACTTTGCAAGAATAAACATAACTTGGATGAACATTGTTCCCAAGTGACCAACTTAAAAACTAAAAGCAAACCTCAGTGGTCACCAAGAAAACGCTACACAATACCGTGGTCATACTGGTTCAGCTGATAAGGTTATCTGTTGTTTTTAAATTCATTTATTCTTACGTTTAAAATTCTTTTTTTCTCACCCATGTATTGCCCTCAGATTTACATTAATACTGTAAATACAGTTTTTAATATCCCGAGTGCTATTTAAAGGTTTTATTTGGATGCGATGTTGCCTAACAATGTTTATTGTATTAAAAAGTAGTTCGGATTTTATATTTTTTAGCAACATACCTAATCTTTTCTGATAATACCGGCGCTTAATCGATCATCATAAATGCTAAAGGTTTTAACTTTTCTTAGCTTTAATACAGTTTAGTTCTAAGATTAGATATCTTTATTTGAACAAATTATTTGGCTCTGTTGAGTAAGGATGTACTATGCCTACCTTAAACTTAATAGTTTAAATACAAACTGTTGTGTCTTTTTTTCTATAAACTAAGGTTTTAAGAATATCTATTTCTTTCAACACACACACGCATATACACATCGAACAATAGTAGTTAATTATTTACTGTTTTACATGGTTAAGCAGAAGACATTAGAAGTGTTATTGGGGCAACTTAAAAAATGTTATAATTTATTACTCTCATGAAACTGTATGTGTCTTTTCCACGTATCTAAGCCATATTTTTAGTTTGAATTCAGAACCAATGATTTCCTTCTCGAATTATATAAAAATAGTAAGAAAGATAGGATTCAGTGCAATAAATACTGTGATACCTAGCATTGATTATTTATTTGAAAATAATTTTGTTCAGCATATAATTTACAGAAATCGATAATGACGTTCATAGTGTGGTTGAGTCTTCCTTTAAAATTATCACTTTTAAGCTAATTTTAAATTATATTTGAGGTTTCTTATATACTCAAATGTTCAAATAAACTACTATCATAAATATTCCATCATTAAGTAACATTCTTAAAAACAAAAGTATAATATTTCAAATACATTTCATTAAATCAGGAGCCATTTTATGACAGTTACATTACAGAACATTACAGTTAATTACAGGAGCCATCCTGTACATTACAGAATAATTTTTTGCCCACGGACGATCATAAGACCTAAAAAAAAAGTAAGGACCAATTTTTATTGGATTATTTTACTTGCATGCCAAAGCAAGTGGTTAATACTGTAATTGGCTATGATAAATATTTAAAAAATCACCGCACAGACATTGTTTGAAATTTTAATATTAGGATTTGTAGAAAACTGACATTTTCAAAAATTATATATAATTATGAACGTAAAATCCCACTACTTATACTTTTGTAATGATTATAAACATTGAAAAAATGCATTTATAAATATGAAGCTTAAATGCTAATTTTAAAAGGAAAATATTAGTTTTAAACAAATTCATTTAGTGCTTTAAGAGCAATTTGAACTTAAAAACTACCATTTAAAAAATAAGTTATAGTCAAATGTTAATTTTTTTGTTTATTTTTGTCACCAAATTAGTTTAAAAATCAACTTTATGGTTATAAATGTAAAAGAGCAAACGTGTCCTTTAATAATTTAATATTTGTAAAAAATTGTATTTTTTGAAAATCAAGTTATATTCTACAAATGGCTTGCTGTGTGGTTTTGTGCGGCCTGATTTTGGATTATAAATTTGTTCATGTTTACTTGAATATTAACTTTATGTTTCAAAAAAACTAGTCAATGGTCTGTGTCATACTATAGTAGTCATTATAATAACGCATTTTCAATACAATTTGAACACTTAAAATGTTAATATATGATGATAAAATCGGATTTTTGGAAAATTATTATGATATTGTTAATTATTGGCCAAGATTTTACCAAAATTGATTTTTATGCCAAATTTGAATCTAATTAATTCAAAATTATGAAAATCTTTGAAAAAACTTTAGATAATCAGTTGAAGTAATATGTTGAAACTACCTTCTGCACAACCCTAACGTGAAACATAATGCACAAGTTACAAAAAATCAACACATGCAGATGTAGAGGAAAACAAAAGTTTAATTTTTTACTGTAAGGCCGACAGTCCTTGACAAGTTCATTAATATGGCTGTCAGTTAATATACAGTCTTTCACATCATGTAAGCTTAAGTTTGTTTTCAGTTAGGAAGTCGCTGACCATTTCGAAAACTTCACAAAACATATTTCAATACAGTATTGCAAGAATAATGCTTAATAATTGCAAGAATAATGATGTTTCTTAATCATACCCACTATCAACCCAACATGCTCCCTAGATTTGGAACAGCTGATCTAGATCTTAAATCCAGAATTATCAATTTGAAAATGTTTTCCATAAATGTAAAAATATAGGATCAGTCTAGGTTAATACCATGGTTTTCTTATGTGTTGCAGTCATCTAAAATAAATGTTACCATATAAACCTAATTATCTATACTCACTTCGGTTAGATTGCATGATTTTCAACTGTTTGTAAGTAAAACAAAAATTATGAATGATGATTTAATTTTAAATATACATTCAAATTCTATAAACTCTTGCTTAAAACAATAATTTACTAACTTCAGTATAAAATTAAAAAACTGTGTCGGAAAGTTTTAAGACCATATTTGTAATTTCAAAATGCCTGAACATACAAGCTGTTTTGATGATCTTCAGATTGGATGAACCTACTCCAGCGGTATTCCCACTTTTGAAAGTACTAGTTAATTAGCCTCTCGATAACAGCCTATATGTCTCAGTCAGTTTCCCTTTCAGCAAAAATTTTAATTTGGGTAACAGGTAGAAGTCAACAGCAGATACAGGAATAAGGAGTTTCAAAAGTGTAGAAATTTGATGAAAAATACACAGTAAGCCTGGGCATTGTCATGATGGAGGATACAGTTTTTGCATTGACATAGGACACTTTAATAGTATTATTCATGGTTGACTATCCGCCATCTATAGGCAAATTGTAATGCACAATACCACTAGGATCAAAAAAACCCAACAACTTTGAATTTTGCTGACATGTTTAAATCTTCACTTAAAATTAACTGAGCCATGTAGAAACTTAAATAAGGTTCATCTGATATCTCTCTAATTCTAAGTTTATTCTTGTAACATACCAAATTATGAACTTTGTTTTCATTGGTTTTTGAAGTCCAAGATTGGCTAGATTTGTTCTTGTCGATTATTACACGACCATCTTTGAACTGTTGATCCAGATATCAAACATCTGCCTAGCTCAGACATTTATCTTTGAAAACCTGTTTTTTAAGATTCTCCAGAACTAATTTCCTGTTTTAAAGACAAATTTGACACAAACTTATTATATTTTGCAAAATCAATAAGCCGTCGAAAACCAAAAACATGTCTACTCACTAGATGCAGTTCTCACTTGTCTTTAAAAGCTGTTTTTAAGACTTCATAATATTTTTTAAATGGATTTTTCAATTTTAAAAATATTTGACACAAACCAGTTCCACTCTCGACTAAACAAATATATCCTGGCAATTATACAGGATGTTTCGAGAACAAAACAAGCTTCCACATATGCAGACTAATCTAAGTACTTTTTATTGAGCATTGGCAGCATTTGTATTAAAACTTTCCAATCACAACTTGTACACACTGAAATAATGATTGAATTCTAATATTGTACCTTACTGAAATATTTACAAATGAAACCTACTAAAATGGGATTTTACATTACGCAATAGCAGTTACTTTTTATTAAAAATCGTCTTTTATTAACATTTAACATATTAGATGTATTAACATTTACATATTAGAACTGGTCTAGATTCTTTTAAAGATTATACTTTAAAAAGTGATTTAGTCAATAATTATTTTTTATTTTAAGTCTTGGATACAGTTTCTTCAACAATGCAGTGTTTTTTTTTTTTATTAGCAGTAACTGTTTTGGTACACACACAATTATTTCTGTCACCTGTGCCTGCATTGTGTTGCACTCTTATACAGATACATTGATGAACCTGTAGGTACCCTATATATGTAGTTTCAATAATGTAGGTCCTTATTTTTGGTACAAAACTAATTGGAATGCTTAGCATAATTTATGAAAGATATATGCTAAATTGAATGCAGTAATATTATCTACATTAAACATAAAATTATTTTATTATCAGTAGGTGGTAACACAAAATAATGGCAGAGTACCATGTCTGAAATTTTTATTTACAAAATTTATTATAATAAGAAAAATCTTGCCTGAAATATTATAACGTGAAATTGCATTATTTCCTTAATTGTCATATTGATAATACAGACACATTGAAACAAAAATTGGTAGGCAATTCGGATGCAATAAAAATTAAGCTAAATCATGACTCCCCACCCTTAAAAACCTTTTTAAGCGTGTGTTTTCAGCTTTCATAGGCTTTGTTCTAATATATTCCTGATTCTTATTATAACGGTACAAAAAAAGAATTTATGCTGAAGCAAATCTAGGTAATGCTTGTTAAAACATATCAGTATTAATTCATGTACAGTAGTACCTTAATATTTGTGAAAACCTCCACAAATCCACGAGCCAAGTGTATCTTCCTGCATAAAACTGAGGATCTTAAAAAAAATGTGAAAAAGCAAATGAAACAAAAAACATAAAAATGTTATACAACTGAAAATTGTACACATATTGTAGCTACCGTACAAAGTTTATGGCAGAAAAATGAGGAGCGGGTATTGTCATTGAAGAGTAGAAATTTAATTACAAAATCTTCTTTTTATCACACGAATAAAACAATAAACTGTTCCAGAAACACACTAGTCACTTATTCTTTGTTATTTGCTCATCAGAAAGTAAGCAACTGATTTTTATCTTTACCTTGATTTTTACTTTACAATCAATGAATCAGCATTGACTTAACCTTAAAATTGCCTTCAGCATTGGTAAAAGAAAATATATCCATCCATTTCTGCCTTTAGCCCTTTACACTTGAATGGGACGGCCTACTCTCTGTCAGCTAGAAATATTTAAAGCATTGGCAGTTCTTAGAGGTCGGTAGCCTGATTGCCCGATCGCATTTCTCTATCAGCTCGAGTGCTATAGTGATCATGCTGCGCCAACAGTTCGGAATTGATTTTCATTACAATCTGAAATGTTGGTATAGGGTATTTAGTTTTAAAAAAACCAAGTTAAGAGCTTTTAGAAAACACTTTCTGACTGATTAAAAAATAGTGGATATATATAATTTTATTTGTAAATGTTTTGGTTTAACGATAAATATTGTTATATTATTACAACAATTTTACAGTTAAACTAAAATTGTTTTTTTTAAACATTCATAAATTTTGAATGAAAAAATTTAACATTGTAATACAGTTCGAAAAGCACAGATTTTTTTATAAGTGTATTTAATGTTGAGCACTGTCTTGCTTGTAATACTGAATACTTAGAAAACACTACACATGACTAGATTGACACTAGAAAGTCAAAGTACAGTTGGATTTGCTTTGTTCTGACAGTATGCAAAATTGATTTAGTTGATGAGTTTCATGTTAGGTTATAGCATAAACAAAAGCAAACAACTGAATTAATTTAAAACCACAGCATTTTGTGTGGCCAGTACAGCTGGCCATCTGATCTGAGAGGAACATTATTTGCACAAAAAT
Organism: Callitettix versicolor; assembly: GCA_022606455.1. NCBI lineage: Eukaryota > Metazoa > Arthropoda > Insecta > Hemiptera > Cercopidae > Callitettix > Callitettix versicolor. The sequence continues at coordinate 41,885,238 of CM040185.1, read as the reverse complement.
TCTGACCTTTCATGTAAATGGCTGCGGCCGATTTCAGTGGCCATACAAGACATAGTTTAGAAACCGTACTCAGGTGCAAAGGGTTAAACTTGAAGATGTGGGTTTTGTTTTAGAAGTAAAAATTCTATTCAACACCCTCTAAAAGTTCTATTCAGCAAACCCCGTCTTGTCAACATTAAACACTAAATTTACGTTTTGTCTCAAACCAAATGATTGAAGCTCTCCTAACTTAGGCCTACAAAGTATAACACCCTACAGTTTTTGGAACTTTTATTTCTGTTTATTGTTTATATGAGACTTACATATCACTTTTTATTTTATTATATACTTTATTTTTTATATACTCTAAGTAATTTTGTATTAAGAAAATTCTTCATAAAAAAATATCCAAGTTAAGTACTCGCGAATATTAAGGGATTACTGTATTATATTTTTAAGCCATTTACACTCAGTATTTCTGTGGTTTTATGTTAAAACATACCACGAATAAAACAGTTTAGTTCTAGGTCTATTTATTTTTACTTTCTCATTGCACAAAGTATGGAGGAAGTCGGTGATCATGAAAAAATGATCTATCTTTAGATTTTTATGGATTTATGAAATCCTCAGATTCCAAAATTGGTTTTTGTGTGTTTGTTTACTGCTAAAAATTTGACATATTTTAATGAAATTTTACATGAAGGTAAAGTTTGTCCAAATATATCTGTTTTGTGTCAAAAATATCCTTGAAAATTTAAAAAAATTTATTTTCTCAAAACTTATTAAACAGTTTTGCTTAAAAGTAGTTCTTAAATAACCATACAAGTTGTTAAGTGGGATGGATCTTCTAGTGGGATGGATCCTAAAAATTCAGTTTGAGAGAAAAAAATAGAAAAATCAGCTTATTTCTAAAAAAAATAACTCATTACATAAACGTTTATAAATCAAACCAGTGTAACAAATTTGGGATAAAAAGAAAATAAATGCTGACTATCTTCAGGATTTATTTTGAGATTTTTTCAGTTTACTTTCAGACCATAAATTTATTTCATTTTTTTTCTACGCTGACTTGGTTTATAAACCTTCAAATCAATAACCTGATTTCGAGACTTTCTGACTTTGAGGAGAAATAAAATACCAAATGAAATGTTTAATATTTTACACCATATTTCAAAAGTACCTGGTGAAGAAGCTTCGCTCTTGTTGAAATATTTATATTAGGTTTTTAGGCAGATACTCATTAACTAGTATCTATCATTCATGTTTTTTTATAATTAAAGCCAATTTTTCCAAATTTAAGACTCACCAAAATAGTTTTTGTTACCCTAAAATTGTTGTATTTCACAATTATGTCATAACCTTTAAATCCGTTTCCAGGAAAAAAGGTCATTTCATCTATTTTGACAGTAATGATTCCTATCTTATTAAAAAAACATTAAATCTCCTTTAATAATACAAAGATAATTTTTAAAAAATTATTTGTTGTTTAAGATTTATACCAGCTGATTAAACATAAACAATTAAGTATCAGCTGACAGTACAGTATTCATTTGCATTGGTTTTTATCATTGTTATATTTTTAGTTAGATACTCGCAGAGCCTGTTAACAGTTTTTCTAATTAAAACTTATTTTATAAATGTGAAACGTATCTAAATTGATTTTTTTAACATAAAAGTGGTATATTCCAACTTTATATCAAAATTGTTGAGCCATTTCAGAAAAGAAAATAACATACATTCATATGATGACTGCTCATTTAATATTAATAGATTCAACGTATTTACTATTACAATTAATTATTACAAATATAGTATCATTGTTTATTTCATTTTTTTTAACTTTTTACTTTGCAGATACAAAATCCCTCCTTGTTCCCCACGTATCCAGAACCTCCAGCACCTCCGTTGTAGAACTATCTATCCAATTGGGTTTCCTTACGTCCTTCCCAGTAACGCAGTGCATTACCTGTACCGCTAAAATACATCAGAGAGCAAAAACTTGAAAAAGAAAAAAGTGTACGCACTTGCAAAAAAAAATTGAAAATACTAAAAAATATTAAAAACGCTTTAAGCGTTCATATTTTAGCAGGATGTCCATTCCTCATGTCTGGATACGTTAAGTAATTTTCAGTTTATGTTGGTTATTGGAATAATAGAATGTTGGATCAGCGTTTGAACCTAGTCAAAACATTAAATTGTACACATTTTATATTTATTATTTATTTTATACTTGTAAATTATAGTTATAGATATATGTAAATAATATATAGGGCTGGATATAATACTGCCTTGTTCTACCACTAAATTGTTATTATTTTTTTACTGTACAAAATTTTTATTTTTAAATAATTTTAACTATTTTATTATTGTTTCTTGCCTATTTATATTTTAATTTTATAATGGATAAGATAGAGCTTATTGATTGGAAAATTATTCAAAACTTTTACCATGATTTTCTACTAGAAATAATGTCTATGTTATTGTTTATATTTTTTAATTTTTTTCAAAATAATGAGTGAAAATTTATTTGTTGAACAGTTGAACTGTAAATTATGACGTTAAAAAGGATTGTAAAATCATCATGCAAATAAGTCTTTCAATATAATTATATCTATGCAATATATTAGTTTTTTGTAAATCTTTAAAAGTCAATTGAATTATGTGGATAAGTTGTAGTTACTTATTAATTCTAAAACAAACTTTTTTACACTGTTTTTAGATTTTGTTTATAATATTTAACAAAATCATTGTGAAACATGATTTAACAACATTTTTTTAATTTCTTGTAATGCAAGCTTTCGTTACAAACTGATATTTTACATATAATTTTAACGATTTCTGGTTTCAAAAATTGAAAACAATTTTCTATTTTTTTTTCTGTCATTCTATTATCTACTTTTTTGTTCTCCATTTTCAAAACTCTTCTGTATTTCCGAGTTGCCAATCTAAGACATATTATTATTGATAATCAATTTCAAAATTAAAAGGCAGTTACACTTTATTACTACTACTAACTAAACTAACTTTCCCATGAACAAATTAACACCTATGAGCATGATATAATATCTTACAGTGGTTCTTTTTTTTGTTTGTAAATTTTAAAAAATCTAATCAGAAATTTTAAAATCCAGCTTTGAAATGTTGTATGAACACTTTCTGTCCACATAAGTAAACAAAAAAATTTTAATCCTTGCATACCATGTCTGTACATTGCATACAGCAACACAATAACAAAGTTTCCTTTTATTGGTTCGTTTTGAGAAGAAACATTGCTGTTTTATATGGTTCGCTTTGAGTTCAAAGAACAGTAGACCTAGCATTTTCAATTAATTGCTGGGCCACCACTCAATGACAGCGCTCGCAATCTTTCTACCAATTTAAATGGTAACCGTAATATTTAAGGAAAATATTATTAGATCGACTGTATTGGGAATTGTATGACCTTTCTCCATACAGCAGTAAAAATTATAATGGGTCTAGCCATTCAGACAGTATTACAGGAAATACCATCTTGAAATGGATTTTTTTTTGTGTGTTTAACGTCCGTGGTAGTAAATGGGGAAAGATGTTACATATATGTCGTTCGGGCTACATATATGTACCTTCCTACGAAATTTTAAAACAATCAGTCAGTATGTTTGGCCAAAATTGCATATATTTGTCATCATTAAATCAGTGGTCGCCATCTTGAAATGAAACTGAATAGGAAAAAGTCTTAACATGTATGTCATTCTGGCGTATTAAATCTCAAAACAAGCAGTCATTGTGTGTCAAAACTACGTAACAAACCAATGCCAAACAGTCACATTGAAACAGAGAAATCGCTTCGCTTGGTCAATTAAAATGTAAATAAATCAGCTGTTTTGCATTGACATTCTAACTTTTTGCACTGTTGCTAGCTAGTACTTTGTTTACAGCATTGTAAAGTAGGCTACGCACAAGACTCTACAAACAACATTGAGGTTTAAATGTTTAAAAAACATAAATATATTTTTGTGACTGCTGTAAAATGAAATATGCGTAGTTTCTTTGTAATTTCAGACTGCTGAAAAGATTGGCTAGCGACCATTTCATTCCTCACTGACAAAATTTATGCACTAATAAACAAAAATGAAAATATAAAACTTCAAAGTTTTTTAGTTTAATTTCTGTGTACAAACAAATAAATTGTAATGTTTTGAAACAAATAATTCAAAACAGGAGAAAAAACTCTCTATTTGGACTATTGAAGGCAAACCTGCAAACAACTTTGTTACTCAAGTCACTCAAAACCTTTAAATAATAATGACAGCTGCCTTGATGTTGCTACTTCATCGGAATCATTTTATACTTTTAATAACCGTGGCACACAGCTTTCTTTATTTTTGATTCAAATTACCAATAACAATTTTTCTTATATTTATTTTTTTTAAAATCTGTATAAGGCTGTTTTTGTAATTTTGGTACATTTGCCAGTTAGTATTGGCGTTAACAGTAAGGGAAAACTTGTGGCAGTAACTCATCTCAAACCGGAAAACCTTGAAGTGCACAAGTTCATATATGCAGTAGAATAATCTGTGCTTTGGACACACCTTACCGTTAAATGAAATTTAAAAGTTATGCAGATTTTAACGCTAATTACGAAGGTGAAATCAAATTTTGAAAAAAATATTTTCAAACATTTGTAATGTTAAATGGATTTTCCTGTGTAACACACTGACCCAAGCTATTACCAAAATCGATTTTTGAATGAAATCTGATGACAAATTGCAATCGCAAAAATGTTTACACATATGTATTCTAAGTTTTTAATGATTCTAAGAAAAAGTGATGAAATAAAAATCAGCACTTATGTGAAGTTCTGGGTTTTGACTTGAGTCTTAAGCATGAGAGCCATTCCAATAACCAATGGATGTACAGCCCTACAGTACTGTATTTTGAAACATGAAAACAATTTTTGCTGAGTAAGGGATTTGTGAAAACTATATAACAAAATTAAATTTTGTTTGCTAAGTTTGTATCAAATTTGACCAGAATTATTAACAAATTGTACAGTATGTATATAAACAGTTCCATAAAACATGTTTTAGAGCACATTTTCATATTGTAATTTTATCTTACAAGTTCAGTATTAGTCATGGAAGCAACATTGTACATTACAAAAAGAACTTTTATTTTAACTTTCAGTAAATTACTATTGAAATAGCATGGTTTTTGCAAAATTTTATTCCCCTGATTTATGTAAAATATATTACACTCTTAATTTTAGTAATTGATTCTAAACTTTTGACCAACTTTAAAAAAATGAACAGTATTTTTATATTATAACTTGTACATGATACATTTTGCCTAATTTAAAATTACTGTAATTTAGGATTTATTGATACCGTAATTTAAACGGAAGATAACCCACGGTGAAAAGAAGTTTTGTAAATTACCTGGATGTAAAAATGTACATAACCTCACTTTTCCTCTGTATTAAACCTTTCTCCAACTAACACTGAATAAGTGATTATAATATCGTCATAAAAAATCTTACCACTAGCCACATGGAAAGCCTATTGTATCATTCATCGCATATTAGTCCGGTGAATGCAAATCATTAATCTAGCGTTTGAAAGTTAATTACTTAACCCTGCGTGTATTTATATGTATAAAGAAAACAGTGTAACATTAAGTTTTTGGAAAGCATTTCATTTTTTAAATACTTTATGATCATGTTGTGTTGGATATGTCTTCAAACATAAATATTAAGTGTGTATACTGTAGTATTGAAAACAATGTATTGTTTAGTAGTAAGAAAGAGAAAATAACTTATTAATTCTGTTTTTCAAATTGTTACTTTTGACGGAATATTCATGTTGCTGTAATTTTTTAATCAAACATTTGATTCAAAATTTGTATATTGTTTCATATAAAAAAATTATGGCAAATAAATAATAACTTCACAAATTAAATTCAAATTCTGGTTTGATTATTGAATACTAGTTAATTTTATTTCGTTATATAATCATTTATAAAATAAATAATTGTGACACACAATTGTCATCCTAACGTTGAAGTGAATTTAAAAAAATTAAGAATACCAACAATAGAAATTAACTTAATGCATATTTTCAATGGAATTTTAATGCTGTATATGAAACGGAAAATCAGATTTACAAAAAAAAATTAAGATGGATTGGCTGCCATTTTGAAATTATTAAACACACACACACACACACATATATATATATATATATATATATATATATATATATGTGTGTGTGTGTGTGCTTGTGCATGTAGTTCATGGTAATAATAATCCAACATAAATTTGAGCATAATGAGTTAAAATGTTTGTTAAGGGGGATACGAAATTTTCATTTTTGCAAAAGTAATTCTCACTGTTCTGTGAGGAAAAATGTCTGTTATATTCCGTTTTTTTATGGTATTACTGGTTCTATATAAATTTGAGCTCAAGTTTTCTCCTCTTCAGTGTTTTTTACCAGAAAGGAAAACCAAATTAATTATGACAACAAATTTATATGTGAATAAAAAGTGTTACTGACAATTTTTGTTTATTCTGTGTAATAGCTTATTCGACTTTGTATTAGATTCTAAACAAATTATCATTTTTCATAAAATTCTGGTACTAATGATCAGTTTAAATATTTTATGGTAGACATATCCAAAATAATTGTGTATTGTACTTTCGAAAGTTTTTAATTTCAAAGTTTTTAATAAAAACAACAGGTTGTAACATTTCATATCATTTCCACTTTCTTATTTAACCATGAAATTAATGTATTTATATTTATGTACATATTGTTACTGTAAATAAAACAAAAAAAAGTTTAAAAGAAAATTAAACAGGGAAAACGACTAAAAAAATATACAAAACTTGTTATATGGTGTTTTATTGAAATCCTTGTATGTTCTGCAAAAAAAAACAATATTACTTTGTTGGTATTAGCCATTATATTGAATCAAATTTCAAAGTCGTCAATAAGAGAAACAAAATTTATGAAATTACCCTGGAATAGTAAAAAAATGGCACACAAAATTCTATTCAGTAATTTACAAATTCAACCTGTTTTCTCAAAATTGGTTCATCAAATTTTGGTCATATATGAAGGTTCATCTGACGACAGTGTAGCAAATTTTAAATTTAGGTTGGGAATAAAACAAAAATAAATCCAGACCACCCTACAGCCGATTTTTATAAATTTTGTTCATTTTCATTTATTGTTGATAACTTCACATAAAAATTTGTTTGTTTAGGTACTCGTGAACGATATTTTATCAAAACGGTTGACCGATTTTTGTTAATTTAAAAAACATTTGTAATAAAATTGATCTTGGAAATGGTTTTTTTTTTAAATTTAAACATGTCGATATACATACACATTCTTGACCATGATTTCTAGCGACGTAGGCTATTCCAGAGAATATAAAATTCGATATTAGAGGTTAAAGTCCAAGTAATTGGACTATCTGCCTCTATGAACGCTGTAAGGACAGGTGTAGGCGTTTGGAAAAATAGTACTATTATCTATTTAACTGTAGTTGAATACTTTGCCGCAAGATGCCACTAGCAACGAAAGCTATCAAGGATTATCATTCTGGTGCTACGCATACATTCAAATACTTTGGGATGAAGAAGGGAGGCCTGAAAGCTGGGTACCAATTTTGAAATTAACAGTTTTGGGAGTAAATCAGAGAACATAAAATGGACCCTGACCGCTGTCCACTTTATTTTGATTTATTTTCGAACCGCAAAAAAATTGTACAATGAGCTGTGTCATTTATTTTTAAGAAAATCAAATTTTTAAGGGCTTAAAAGTGTTTTGAAAACAAAATTGATTTTGTTCACGATTATTATAAACTACTTTCTTTACTAATGTATTTAGGTATTTTTAACATCGATAAAATGAGATTTTAAAGTTACGAATTTTATTGAAATGATCGCCATTTTGAAACTGTTGAACGGATTACGCTAGGTAACGTTATGCGATATAAATAAAATTAACGACCCCTCAAAAAGTGATCTAGAAGTCAGGTCTGTGTTCATTTCTAGGTCCCGGGTCTGGGTCTACTATGAGGACTCACCAACAGTTCATTTTTCCAAGTAAATTCGATAGAAAGGTGAATGGTGGTTAGATATTTGCTTCGTCTACGTAAAGAAAGTGATTGTAAACAGAAGAACAAAGCATAAATACGACAGACAGATTTAGTGCACAGATGAGTTACGAGTTATTAACTCTATGGGCAGCTGTGAGGAGGTCTACCACATGGTCTTACAAAAACACAGCTCGTGTTAGAAATATGTGGAGGCACGAGCAGGCCCCCCAACCCAGTTATATTAATGAATTTACTTTTTACGAATGTAAGTTTAAGATACTGTCATTTTTGGTAAAATAAAATTTGACCACCATCGGGGTAGATTTTTTCGAACTTAAATACGCTATTATACAGGTAATACAAAAGTAACATATAGACTATCATATATGGTGATTCAAAACTAGCATATATAGACGTTCATGCAAGTGATTCAAAACTAACACATACATGCTAGACTATCATGCAGGGTGATTCAACATTTATATATATGTTGACCACACATATAGTACTCAGCATTAAATGAAAATGACGTTCAATATAAGTTTGATATAGCCTATATATTGAGAGAGAGATACTATATTATACGAGGAATTCAAAACTAACATATACAGGCTAATTCTACACCTAAATATATGAAAAACTTCTTGTAATCAAAAGTCCGAGTACGTTCCACTTTCCCACTAGCTGCCATTTTGTTTTTTAACGAAATATTTTTTATCTCTAGTACGATTCGATCATTTAATAAAGAAAAAAAACATACTGCGCTTCATAAAAGCACGAAGAATCAGCCGGCTCGGTCATATGCAGAGGGTGGAAAATGGTAGGATGACAAATAAAATAATGGCAGAGAACTTCTCGGAGAAAAGAAAAAGAGGGCGCTCTAGTGACGATGGCTGGAGGATCTGGCAAGGATTAGAGCAGCTGGCGCTGGATCGGGATTCATAGAATAGAATTGTACGGGAGGCCAAAGTCCACCTTTGACTGTAGTGCCGGTGAAAGAAAAAATAAGTACTGTTTGATCAATAAAATTCAAACAGCATGTTTCTTCAACTGATAAAAGCCTAATTGGGAAGAAATATCCAATTTCATACACTGATCGGTTTGAAAATGCCGTCCATTTACAAAATTTCAAACCAAAATAAATCAATAACGGTAAATTTTAGTGATAAATGTCAAAATAACTTTTTTTAACCTTTTTCAATTTCATATAGAATGGTGTAGCTTTTAAAATTATAGAGCAAGTAACACAGTAAAGCAATGCAAATTAGTCCGTTTTTAATTATTTGTTTCATTCTGTTAATATGATACTGTATAAGTATGACGTGCTTTGAAGGGATATGAACAGCCCTTCTATGAATAAATGAGTTTGCAACAACCAATTCAATATCAACTTTAAAATTAAGATTACATAGGTGTTGTGTTTGTATGAATTAAATAAAATTTTCTCTTTAGTTTATACAAATCCGGAACTTGTCGAGTTTCCGGACACTGACACAAAATTCAGGACTACCCCGGAAAATCCAGGACGTATGGTCACCGTGCACGGTATGGCTCTTTTCAATACCATGCTTACTAACAGCTTACCACCCGATCAAAATTCGCTATGAAATAATCGCGATACGCAGATGTCTCGCTAACGTGACAGAAGCAAATTTCTGAAAGTACTCTTTACCCTTTTTGAAATCCTTATTTCACCAACACACTCAGCATTAAAGTCTGCATATGTTATTGTTTCAAACTTTAAAATTACGTTGAAAATAAACCCTGACAGCCATCAAAATATTTCGTAATTTCAACGGATCTTGGAAAATTAAAATGCTAATTTATACAGTTTTAACGCTAATTGTGATGACAAAATCTGGGTTTATAAAAAAAACTTTAAAGACAAAATAGTTGTGAATTTTAAAGATTTGAAATTACCGCCATTTTGAAACTGTTGAACGAATTTTGCTAATTCATCGATTTTTGTGCCAAGTTTGAAACAAATCGGACCAAAATTACGAACGTGATTGATTGTGTTAACACATAACGATCCTTAAAAAAGTGACCTAGAGGTCAGGACGTCATTTCAAGGTCCCGGTTCTAGGTCTTACCATGATGGCCGCTCCAATATTTTCCAAAAATTACGGGAAAAACACTTCAGATTCTAGCTTCCGGACCCGCAATTTCGAGTAGTGGCCATGACATAAATGCTATATAATCTACTTTACCGCTACTATACTGATTTTAATTTACAACCTTTTGCCGTAAACAATGCCTACAAGTTCACGACAGTCCCAGGTGACAGCTGACTTGAGGTATGTTCCCAACAGTAATATTAATGAATCACACAACATTGTGTCCTGTACTGGTTTCCACTTCGTCAGCGTCTTCAACTACCGGCTGCAGGTACTGTTAGGTCACCGCTCAAGGTCGCGCTCTACCCACGTCGGTTTTCCCGCTAAACAATGCAGATATTTTCGCAACAAAGAGAGGACATGGTGCAACCAACCAACCGAGATGACACGCGGACTTTCGTACACGTGATAGAAGAGATTTCCTTCCGTTACCCATCTTGAGAACGCGTTCGTCACTGAAGCAACAGAATTCTAAAATCCATAGTAGAAGTTTGAGAGTCCCGAAAATATTTACAAAAAGGAAAAAGATATAACTCATTATAATTTTTCCATAAATGGATATGGTTCATGTTAACTTGAGTGTCGAGATACAAATTGATAGATTAGGACCTCGGGGGTACGATGTAAGCAGGGGTTATTCGAGGAAAATTAAAAACAATGACTGTCGAGGAAAATATCGTTTCAAAAATAATTTCAAACTACAAAGTGATGCTTCGTTTTTCACAATTTTCTCCAAAAGCCTCCCTACCGATAATAATTAGTTCATAAGGCACAAAAAACAAAAATATTGAGAAGTGAGAATCCAACTTATAAGCGTACAGTAGACTCGTGGAAGTCTGGCGTAGGTTATGTTAGGTTAGGTTATCAGACATCGCAAATTTCGTTCAACAGTTTCAAAATGGCGGCCATTTCAAATATTTAAAAATTCATAACCATTGTAATCGGTTTTGAAAGCTGCGTAAATTACCTTCTTGAATTTTTTATACGTGTTGACATTAAAAAATTGAATTTGAAGGCGGTCAGTGTTCATTTTCGTATTTGTTTTAACGTAACGTAAGGGGGAAACTTAAAAATCCTAATATACGCAGTATAAGACGCTGATGACAATGGTGAAATCTGAAATCAGAATTAAAAAAAAAAGGTAAGATAATGAAAAGCACTTTTAGAGATTCGCTTGTATCAAGTCCGCAAAACAGCTGCGTGCCGCTATTGTGTAATTTTTGCTTTGAAATCTACAAAATGAAAATTTAAAAAAGTATATTGAGAAAAAGTAATTACAATACAATACAAACGCTTTTATTTTAATAACTGAGTTTACAAAATATTTTTATGAAAACATCAAAACAAACTGAAAAACTTTTTTAATTACAGTGAAAAAACATTACTACTTCTCTATCTACATTACAGTATGCAGTAAATATGAACGGAAGTTTTTTTATGGAAGCATCCGCCAAAATAAACCGCTTTAGTCCGCATTGTACATTTGATTCGGACCTAAACCTAAATTATTTACTGTTTCTTTAAACTTCTTTACGTATAGAGCAACAACATTAACACCGCACGACAGTTTTTCATCAGTAATAGACAAAAAACGGATTCCATACCTTTTCTTAAATGTAACGAGTCACCAGTCACTGGATCATCTTTGTTTAACATTTTTTTAAATAAAACCTCTGATTTTGCACACATTATCTCTCCCAGTAATTGTGTATCTGTTCTCTTTCTTATAAAAAAACTTTTTCGATCTGCGGAAACTCGCTCAATATCATTGTTTGTCGTTTACTTGACACACACTTCGGGTTGTTGACGTACTATTGTAATTATTGATCTTTTCCTTAAAAAAAGAACACAAATAACCAACGGATTACTGGACGTGCCGGATTATCGCAAATATACTGTATTACTGTTGAATATAAACGTACTAGAATGATAACCCTTATGAGAGCTTTGTGATAGCTCGCTGCTGGTGACATCTGCTGGTGCTCTCTCTTGGTCAGTGGCAGGAGATAAATTCTCCCCAGATAGCGATTTTGTTTCTGTTTTTAAACATTTACAAAGTATGTTTTTATAAGTGGCTTTATTGCGTCTTGTCTAGGTGAGAAATGAAGATGTGGGTCGGGCTTGGATTTTTATTGAGATTTATAATTTGAAGAAAGTGACTATGTGAGTGTCACATGAGTCACTTTTATGGAGGTTCGTAGACTAGATACAGAGGCCTTTTTCTGTATCTTAGTGGGGGAGCGGGATCTGTCACAATGGCGGACAGATGCGCGTGCGTGGAGCTTTCTGCTCGCGAAACTAGGTTTTCGGTGAGTGTGAGGGAATATTCCTCGAGTGTGAGGACTTTAAGGCCGTGGCGCATGATCTCGTTTCTGACGAACCACGGGGATTCAGTCAGTAAACGTAGGGAGCGGTTTTGGAAGGATTCCAGCCGTTTCCTTCGAGAGTTAGAGATGAGGGAGTACCAAGCCGGAGCTGCATAAGTAAGAATGGGTCTGATGTACATTTTATACATAGTCAGCCTGATTCTTAGTGGTATTGGGCTTTTGTTCGCAAGAACAGGAAAAAGCTTACTGCGAGCCGCAGCAGCTCTGCCTTTCGTTTGCTTGACATGTGGGCAAAAGTCAGTCGTTTGTCAAGCGTGACACCTAGGTATCTGACTTTAGGTTTCCATGCTATGGGAGTATCGTTGATTTGAAGTATAGTTTTGGGAGGATGTAGTTTCTTCGTAAAGGCGATGGCTTCTGTTTTATCTGCATTCACTGCAATTCTCCACCTACGAAACCATGGCTCCAATAGGTCCAACTGACGTTGAACGTTTTTGGCCCCAAACTCGAGGTTCATTGAAGAATAATAGAACATGGAGTCGTCGGCGAAGAGCCGCAGTGACACAGGTTCTTGGACAGGCATATCGTTGGTGTACAGATTGTACAACAACGGGCCTAGGACTGATCCTTGTGGCACGCCAGCCGTAATCGGTCTGGGCGTAGAGAGTGTACCATCGACGGACACCTGGAACCATCTGTTGTCGAGGTGCAAAGTGTTAAACTACATTTAAATGGATAATAGTACTATCTACTTCCTCAAACGTCTCCCCCTGTTCTTGCAGCTCACAACATTCGTAGCCTGCAGATAATTAATAGGAATTCAGCCGCTAATATTGAGCACGATTTTTATAAAGGTGGCTTACCTTCTATTCCGTTTATATTACTATATTGGTCATACAAAGGCCAGGTGGCTACCAAATGTGGAGTGGAATGAAAATGGACGGCAACCATAAGAGGATGTCAGTCAGTTTAAAAACCGCCTTAATATCTTTTAAATCTAAATATTTAGGCTTAATGTTACGTTTAAAATCCGTAACTTAGGCAACGGTAACCTAAGTAACGAGAAATTATAAGTTTGGAGGCGTGGTCAGCGTTTTGGGGAAGCGAAGTCAGTTTTAAAAGCGAACCTAAACATAGTTGAAGCTACACGGAATGGAGTCCAGCAACGCAGCTTTATTCTGATCAGCTCTGCTTCGCTTTCAGTGGCCGCACGTAGGCCTACATTAAAAACAATAGCTTATGTTTTAAATGCTTAGTCCGTTCCGGTCAGCGCAATTCCGCATCGCATTCGGTGGCCGCCCGGTCTAAGAATGCGCCTTTGTTTGACAACAAAACTAGTAAACAAAGCTTTACTGCAGTAGGTGTTCCGTAATATACTTAATTACAAGATTATGACGACAGATGGCACTACCACAGCACGTGAGTTGTGCACGTCACGTGGCATAAGTCTATCACGTCTGCTCTGCTCGTTAGGATTTCATTTATATTTGTAGTCAGTTCTGAAACAGGCGATGCAAGAGGAATTCTCCAATTACGGACATTTTGGAGGGTTATTAACTAATAAGAAAATTTTTCAATCACGAATGGATAACCCGATATTTAGGCAGTGCGTGGCTGGCCGACAGAAGTGACTACTTCTTTTGGCATGCTGACTGTATACATGTTTACTATTTATGATGTAATTATTTTTATACAAATTTAGATGCATGCAGGAAAGGACAACTCTTGAAAATTATTTTCGTGTTAAATTTCGCGTGTGTGTTGGTACACAACTTAAAAATTAACTGAAACTGTCACAGACTATGAATTTGTGTACCTTAGGCTATATAAGGGACTTTAATAATTAATCAGTTTATAACCCTACTTTTGACAACTGTCAAAAGTATAACTTACTGTCTAAGTATAATAATAAATATAATACTTGTGATTCTAGCATTCAAAAATTGGTATAGGTCATACACATTAAATAAATTAACTACACAAATTTAGAAAATACACTTTCAAAATTAACAAGAACAATAAACACAACCTCAATTGAAATTATAATTCAGCTATTTAGATGCTATGTAATATATGATATTTGCTATTTAGTGCGAAATCAGCTGTTTAGAAATATTCACTTCCAGTCTAGATATATACGAGAACATCATGTATATATGATGTGAGGTATACATTACGAATTCAAGCGTGACGAGAAATGTTTATACCAATGTTTTGTCAACAGCGATCATTCAAGTTTTCACTTCAAAAATACATTTTATTGATCACTAAAAAAACGGACAAATAATAATAATGTGTTGTAATATTCGCAATAATAATGTTCACTAGAGTGCGCATATGGATGTGTTAGAGCGTTCCGTGACGGAAACTGAATTTTTCCCCGTGCAAAACATACACGCTTACCCCGCGATAAGAAGTAGTCACTTCAAAAAAAACATCCCTTTTGGTCTAAAATGAACAGGTAAATGCCGTGTTTCAAATAATCGATATTCTATAAACACAGATGATCATCGCACTCCCACAACAAACCACGTGTGCAAGTGCCATTGCAGTTTGTGCACCACTACACCAGTGATCAGTGAGCTCTATGAGCGCAAATTTTACAAAATAAATAAAAAGTACAAATTCAATTTACTGACTATTAATAAAATACGGCAATATAACACGAAATCAAGGTGTTCTGAGTTTTTGCTGTAGGCCTATACACAAATAGGTATACAAAATAAATAAAAATAAATAAATAAAAACTACATTTTACAAAATAAATAAAAACTACAAATTCAATTTACTGACTGTTATTGAAATACCTCAATATAACACGAAATCAAGGTGTTCTGAGTTTTTGCTGTATACACAAATAGGTTATAATCATTTTACAGAAATCTATTCAAGGAGGATTTCTTAGGCTTCTCAGAGTAAAAGAGAAATTTTTTCTTTGTAAGAAGGGAAATTGGGAAAGTTTGTTGGCAATATTGGTAATAGGCAAGAAGTTAAATCACTCTAACGGACTGGGTCACTTCATAATCGGATCAAAATGGGGCTTTTATTTGAGTGTAAGTATAAAAACATAAGCACAGGTGACACAAAAGTATCATTCTTCGCAACATCCTTAAACACATATTTATTTAAGCTAAACGAAGTTACATAGAAAATTTATTCTATGTAATTAGGAAAATTTATTCCTGATTGATTGAGGAACACATTTTTCTCGGTGATACTGTGTAAACTGCCATGAAAATAAGAAAATGAACCTGATTTCGGTGAATTATGATTGTGAAATCTGATTTTCAGAAACGTTTACGATAATAAAATAAAACAACAAAATTTAAATACGATTTTTCATTTTAAAGTATAAAATGCATTAAAAAGTAAAAAATAAATTTTTCATCGGTCTGAGAACAAAGCGTGTGTGCAGATTAGATTAATTAGAAATTATTGAAGAAGATCCTTAAAGTGAGCATTGATGGGCACCCCGCTTTATTCTCCGACTGATGAAAAATTTATTTTTACTTTTTAGTGCATTTTATACTTGAACTGAAAAAGCGTGTTTTTTTTAAATGTATTTTATTTTATTTTCTATTTTTTAATGATGAATTGTGTATCGATTTTTTAAAAATTTTTGTACAATCACTTATAATTTTTTGCAAAAAACAATTTTTTTTAAATTAGCCCTAATTTTATATACACTAATGATTAATTAAATTTATGATAACAAATGCTGACAAATTTGAATATTTTTTCGTAATTGTTTTAACAAAAAAAAATCAAAAAATCTGTATTCAGCATTTTTTACATATACAAATAATAGTAGAATATTAAAAAAAATTAAAAAGCTTTCGTTTTGGACAGCGCTGGGCTCGAACTAGCTTCTTCCGACAACTTTCAATGTGAAAAGAAACTAACGCCATCTGTTCAGAAACTCTAAAACTATTTTTCCATATGCAATTTTATTTAATTAATTATAGCACAATTTGAAGCAAAATTTGATGTGCCTAATTATTGAATATTGCATTGTTACCGGAAGCAAGCAAGTGTGCAAAATTTCAAGTCAATTGCATGATGGAAAGTGGGTTAAAAATTGAATCATGACACATACAGACAGAGGAAGCACGTTGTGTAATAAAAAAAACCATTATTGTTGTGCGACGTGATGTTGTTCTTTGGAAATTCCCTTCTATCACGTCAGCGAGACTGGTGCGTGATGCGATAAGACAAATGAAATTTAGTTAGACTTTGATCTGCGATGTTATAGCTGCAAATACTTAGGGACTACTTTTATTCACACCAATATACGCAATGTAGCAATACAGTCAATACTACGGGCTTGTCGCATCTTGAGAGGGCGGGGTGAACATGTTCCGCATTTCTAACGGAGCTTAACTTGGTTTTACTGTTCAGAGAAATGCGGTCAGTTAAACTATAATTTTATGTTGTTCTGACTATTTACAACTATAAATTCAACCTATTTCTGTACTATTCTTATTGAATTACCTTGTAAATCTAATAATAGCGCTGAAGTATTCACTAGTTCTGCTAAATCATAAACATTATTTCTCAAGTCAACATCCCTTTTTCTCAGCACATGATATTCATACAGACATAAATGAGCTGTCTTTAGAAAGATTTTTTAACCGGCTTCTGACATTGCAAAACGATTTTGCGCTAAAACTTACTGTTTGTGGAAAATTTTAACATAAAAAACCTTTTAACTGTCATAGGTAAAACGGTATCACGATGCGCATGCGTGGCATCACAAATCAGACAATATTTCGTATATATTACGAAGCTAACTTATTAATCACGAATAGACAGTCCATTACAATGCCTCTTTTTGCATGACGTGCTTAGAACAATTTCAATATTTACTTAAAAGTCATTAAACTTATAGGTTACGTGGCTCTACTGACAGTGCCCGTCGTACAAGCCGGGACAAGCATTTCGAATACCAAACATATGTTTTGGATACTGTTTTTACACAAATATATATGTGATTTCTCCTTTCATCGTGCATTTGTCTATTGTTAATCGATAGCTTCTCGATTTATTTTTTAAACATGTTTTCACTTCCTTCCAACTACCGTCCTTACCCTTTTACTCTTATTCAAAAGACTGTTTACTTAAAACTTTCATAGTGCGAAATTTCGCACGGGCTCCCTGGTACATATTATTTCTCGAGTCAACATACCTATTTCTCAGCACATACGATTCGTACAGATATGAAGTATCTTTAGCAAAATATTTTAACCGGCTTCTGACATTGCAAAACGATTTTTCGCTAAAAGTTTTTTGTTTTTGTGGAAAATTTTAACATAAAAGACACTTTTGACTGTCATAGGCAAAACGGCATCATGGATGCGCATGCGCGGCATCACAAATCAGACAATATTGTGTTTATTTTACAAAGATAACTTATTATTTAATGACTTACAATTCAATACATTTATAGGTTACATGACCCTACTGACAGTCCACTATCCCTGCCAGTCGTACAAGCCGGGACAAGCGTTTCGAATACCAAACACATGTTTTGGACATTGTTTTTACATAAATATATTTGTAATTTCTCCTTCCATCATGCATTTATCTATTGTTAAACGGACATAATAAAAATACGAAATACAATTAAAATGTAAAAATACTGTTAGAATTATCAACGTTTCTTTCCAATTGACTAGAAGACCTATTAAATTTGCGTTTGCTATCACTGTAAAAAAGTCGCAGGGATATACACTTCAACGAGCAGGATTGTGTTTACCAAATGGCGCCTTTACTCACGGACAATTGTATGTAGCCTTTTCAAGGGTAACTAAATCAAGTAACATGTTTGTATTCATTAAACAAAATAAAATACAATAAAAATGTAACGCCCTCTAAAAATTTCTATTATATTTTTTTATCTATATTGAAATTATCTGTATATACTACAATGATTCATAAATCTGTAATTATTATTTCAAACCAATCGCTTTTCGATTTATTTTAAAAACATCCCTTCCTTCCAACTACCTCGCTCACCCCAACGACTAATCTTATTCAAAAGGCTGTGTTTACTTAAAAACTTCCACAGTGCGAAATTTTGCACGGCCCCCTGGTCAAAGATTAAATAAGAACAGATACTTGCTAGGTTCAACGTGCAATTAATTTTAAAAGAAAACAAGTCAGTTTCCTTGCAGCGATACCTCGGATTTACGCGGTTCGAAATGCGCCGATCGTTGATTTCAATGTACGCTCACTCCCTCTGAGATACGCTTTGCAAACTCGTTGATACGCTGTTTTGGTTTGTTTATCAGTTCTGATGAGCTTGTCACCAAAGATAACATAACAAGACTAGAAGTAAGAGATAATAAAATATAAACTGGAGACAATGTGATTGGAAATTATCGCTAAAACACAGATTAACCCCGTCCAGTATCTAACCTTCAGTGCTATCTTTATTGTTTCATCTTGAAAATCTTTAATCTTATTTTTTCTAGTAAGTGCAGAAGGCCTATTGGTTTTTTTAAATTTTCTTTTTGATGTGCTTATCTATTTGGGATGCTTACGTACAGTAGAACTTTTTCACGGCCAGTTTGAAAAGACCTGTTTTCTTTTTTGTATAATATATAGTTTTAATTTTTCTAATTTTTCTAATTCCCCATATTTTGTACAGTTCGTTTAGCGCGGTTTCGCTTGGCGCTCATATTTTCGGCAAGTTTATAAGCGCTAAGCGAGGGATTATTGCAGTTCGAAACATTTTTTATAGATAACAGATAGTGCCACTGTGGCAACGTGTTACGGTATAGTGATTTACTCACTGCTGTACGAATAACTAGAAATAAATCCGCAAGATGCCGGTATAGTTTTTAGCAGGAAAACATCATCAGTGAGTATTATCTATGTTATTTTCTCTGTGCCTAAACTCTGACGGACCTTGAATTCTTCAACTATGCGGCTGCAAAAGGCGCTAACTGAGGGAGGGCGTACTATTCAAATTGACTTGTCCGACAGTTCACCTGAAGCTAATCTTCTGAACCGAGAAAGATATAACCCTAAACAAACATCCCTTCCCCACAAATGAACTGTCATGCCAATTGGTGATAGAAAAAAATTATCAGGTGAAGTAAAATTTAGGTAATTTGTCCTAAGGTTCATTCCTGATGAGATTTATAATGTATGTAAGTAAACCTTCCAAATATGGAAAAAAGCTTTTGGCAAAATTACTTGTAGTGAGATACTGTTTAAAATAAATACACCTCATTATAAAAACATTTTGTGTAGTATGTTTCAAGAAGTCCTTTTGAACTGCAGAGTTCTATTATCTCAACAAAGGGTTTCTTGAAATGCAGCGGTAGTTTCCTGAAGGCAATATATATATATATATATATATATATATATATATATATATATAAATCCAGAACAGATAAATCAGTGTATTGGCCACCACTGCCGAAATAAGTATTGCTATGTAAATACGTAACCCATGTAACTTCTATACCGGTCATCGTCTTTTGAAGATCTACCACCAACTCTCATATCGATTTTCCCTAGAAACTATATAATCCCAGGTTTCTCAGTACCATATCCATGGTCTCTTGCCAAGAGGGCCAGCTTTTACCTGAGATCTATACACGTTACAGAGATGGACAGATACAATCCGTACTCCGTTCTCTAATTGACCGAGCGAAGTGAGAACTCTTTCAACTCGACCGTTCGGTATTTGATTTGTGTGTTTGTTTGTTACGCAGTTTTGGCCGACGAATTGATCAATTTTTTTAAATTTGTTACGAAGGTACTTTGTATAAAGCATGAACGATTTATATGAAAGACTCTTACTTTTTTCTTAAAATGGCCGCTTCTGATTTTAAAGATGTCGAATGTAATTGCTGGCTATTTCCTGTAATACTGGCTGAACAGCAAGACCTATCAGAATTTTGACCTCTTCATGGAGAAAGAGCACAAAGTTGGTCCAGTAACATTTTCCCTAAATATTACGGTAACCGATTAAAGATACTGCGCTATACTTCTTTAAACTACTAGCCTTGAATGTAAACGTACTAGAATGATGGCCCTTATGAGAGAAGGGTGAGCGCTCGCTGCTAGTGGCATCTTGCGGCAGAATTATCAGCTACAGGTCAATATGCAATAGTACTGTCTATTTTGTCAAACGTTTCCACCTGTCCTTTAGTAGTGGCAGATAGTCCAACTAATTGACTTCAGCCTCTGATACCGAGCACGCTTTTTATAATGGTGTGTTTTTATAATAATGAACACGCTTTTATACTTCTAGTCCTTTTATAGTCAGTGCTACTAATAAGCTAAGGCCTATTTGGTGAAACGAAATGGTTTCGAAACGAATGGAAGGTAAAGCACAGAAACGCATTTGACTTCGTTGATTTGATTCGATTTGTCATATTCTAACCAAGAACGGATAAGGGGGGGCGAAGGGGCCACCGACCCTCCCGAGGTAAAAGAAATAATATAAAAAATGTAAAAGATCCAATTTGACTTCCTTAAAGTAGAAGTTTGGGAGCTTCGAGGAGTCAAAGAGACATCTGAGGTTTGTGAGGGTTCCGAAACCCGTCACATTATCCCGATCTCAACTTTGTACGAGGGTTGATCAAATATAAACGAGACTGACTTTCTAAAAACTTTTCCGTTGGACATTGAACTCTAAAGGGTGGGGTTTCAGGTAGCCTGGGAGGTTTGGGACGGGCGTAGACGGGCAACATTTCCGTTCGGACCCTTCAGTATAAAACTATACAATGAGTGAGAGTGAAGTGCACGTTTCCGTGGAGCAGAGAATTATTATTAAGTTTTTGGCCAAGGAGGGGGTCAATCCGACTGAAATCTTTCGTAGATTGACGGCTCAATACGGGGACAGGACCCTGTCAAGAGCTCGCGTTTTTGCTTGGCACAAGGAATTCGCCGAAGGACGGGAAGCAGTAGAAAACCTCAGCCATGATCGTCGCCCGACCACTTCCGTCACGGACGAAAACATTGATGCTGTTCGGAAGCTCCTGGACGAAGACAGACGTATATCGTTGCGATTTATTGCAGATGAACTCCAGTTGAGCTATGGTAGCGTTCAAAAAATCGTTACATCAAACCTGGAACTCAGCAAAGTATCTGCAAGGTGGGTTCCACGAATTTTGACCGACGTTCACAAACGGAATCGTTTGGAGATTTGCCAGCGACTATTGACCCAATTTGAACGAGATGGTGAGGCATTATTAAACTGGATTGTCACCTGTGACGAAACATGGGTTCACCATTACACTCCCGAGTCGAAACAGGCAAGTATGGAGTGGCGGAAGAGGGGAGAGAGGGCGCCTCTGAAGGCCAAATCACGATTGTCGGCCGGGAAGGTAATGGCCACTGTATTTTTCGACAATCAAGGCGCCTTTCACGTCGATTTCCTCCATCAACGACGCACAATAAATGCACAATATTATTGCAATGTTTTAGAGGCCGCAAAACAGTCTTTTCGTAGGAAAAGGAAATGTAAACCGGCGAGAAACGTCATTCTTCTTCACGATAATGCCCGACCACATTCGGCGAACGCTACGAGGCTTAAACTCGATCAAATTGGCTGGGAACCAATGGAACATCCCCCATACAGTCCAGACTTATCACCCTGTGACTATCACCTGTTCGGGCCACTCAAAGAGGCGCTTGGAGGCCAGCGTTTCGAAGACGATTCTGCGGTGGAGACCTTCGTGCTCCAATGGCTCAATGAACGCCCGAGAACTTTTTACGAAGATGGAATTAAAAAACTTCCAATCCGGTGGGAAAAATGTGTTACTCGTGCGGGAGACTATGTAGAAAAATAAGTTGTATCAAGAATAATTTGTAAGTAAGCAATACATTTTTTAAAAAATCAGTCTCGTTTATATTTGATCAACCCTCGTATGTACATAAGTTTTGTCCGTATGTATATACGTACGTCTGTGCACTTTGAAATGCTTGCACTGAGGGTAAGAACGGGGTTAATCAATTAGATATTTTATGTTGGTTCTCTCTTCTCTTCCTGCGTTAACTGCAACAACAGAAAGATCTTTCTCGATTCTAAAATTGATCAAAATTTGGTTGAGAAATTGTTGTGAGGCTTAACTGGACTTGCTTAGACTAATAAGGACGAGGGATCAGCGTTAACGGTAAGGGTAAAGCGACTGGAGTAACTGTAGCTCTATATAAAAAAAAATTATAGATAGGTATATTGAGAAGAGAAGTAATGTAAATGGAGCCAGTTTCCAAAAGTTTTAAAAATTAGGAATCTAAGAAAATTAAGTGAATTTTTTTGTCTAAAGTGGAGTAAATTTTTTTATATGCGTTTTAAGTCTCAAAACAGATTAATATTGTTTTAATAGTGTTTTTTAAAACATTTTTATCCCCTTGGCATTTTTATCAACATTTTCTTTTTCGTTGAATCATCCAATCAGCCGTCCCCACTCACAAAACTGCATTAATCCGTCAGTGATTCCAACATTATCAACACACTTACAATAGCTTCTTATAATATTTTCTGACAGCTAAATAGTTCAAAGTGAAACGTCTGTACTGTTTTTGGACAGTTATTGTTTTCTACATCCTGTCTACGAGTTAGAGACGTCTGTTTTACAATGATGAAATGTTATCGGAGGCGACTCACAGGCAATATTGCCGCTTACAAAGTTGATAACTACATCTTTATCTAACCAATCAAATTCCTCAACTACCTCACCTTTATCCTACTTCATTGTTTGAACCAATAAAATTATTCCATACAGAAATTAAGTTAAATATTTGGGAATGAATTTGGATTCAAAGCTGAACTGGAAGTCACACATTACAAAGAAAAGAAAGGAGCTTGAGTTTAAGTTCAAGAATATGTATTGGCTATTTAAAAAATGCGGGATTAAGTGTTAGAAATAAAGTACTTTTTATACAACCCAGTTCTTAAGCGGGTGTGGAGCTATGGACTGCAAATTTGGGGATGTGCCAAGAGCAGTATTATAAAGAAAATTCAGATTATTCAAAACAAAATACTCCGGATAATAGTAAATACGCCAAGATACATACGCAATTAAAATATTCGCAGAGACCTTACAGTTAACGCGATTGTTGATGAAATCAAGGCAGTAGCAACGAAGCATGATAAACGACTCCAAAACCATACTAATACTAGTGTTCAGTAGATGCTAGCACATAGGACTAAACCCTTCGACTTGGTGCAGTGATAGCATATCAAGCTAAGAGGTTGTAGCTGACAACCAGAGCCATTCAATGGAATGAACATCTGACACAGTGATCTATTTTAAGTTATAACTACTATACAAGTTTGTACTTAGTTGTAGTCCGCAATAAAAATAAATAAATAAATAACTGAGTAAAAATAACTCTTGAAGTTTAAAATATCATCTCTTTTGCTCAGAAATATCATCGGTTTTTTTGTACGATAACATGTCACAAAAAAATTTCTCCTGAAACTCTACTTGGCAAGCACGAAAGATTACGCAATTCGCTTCTCCAATCTCCATTTGAATGATTAAACTTCAGCACACTTCGAAAACAAAGTACTCTTGACCTAACAGACGTCTTAGAGTACAGTCTGTTGTCGTGAAAATTGTAGCCTAAACGTAAATATAAAAGTAACGATCAAGAATATCTTAACCGTTGGTTTCTTCACTACAGAATGACTCAAGTGAACGCATTTCCCATTAGATGATTCAACTTTTGACAAGTCGGAAAGATCAAACCGTTAAGGATATTAATCTTCAGCACGCTTCGTAAACAAGCCATACGAGTCTCTTGATTCTGCCCAGATGGCCGGAGTACAGTCTGTTTTAAAGAAAGTGTAGCCCAGTTTGAATAAAGTGATGTGATTTGTTATTCAATATGAATCGTATTAGGTAAATTCATACAACAATTTAAAACTTATCAATAAAGTAAATTTGCCCATAGATACAAGTTGGCCTAAGTGTTTACCAATATACAAATAAACGGTGAAAAACATTACACAAACTGTCGTAATCTTGGAAAAAAACAAGAAAGAAAATAGTTACAATGTTTCAAAATCGCATCAGGTCTTACTGAAAATTTTGTTTACATTTGAAGGTTCATAACGTACCATATTTGAAATAAAATAAATGTACGGTTTCCGTAGTAAATCGAAAAAATCGACGTTCAGGGTTTTGTTTTTGGTTTTATCGATTTACTACAGAGCCATAAATTTCTTTTATTTAAAATTTGCTACAACGATTTGAGTTTTGAAACTTATATGTAAACAACATTTCGCAATCTGATGATGAACAGATTTTGAAAAATTAACCTGATTATCTTAGGGTTTTTTCAATAGTTTCCGTACCGGATTTTCAACGGGTACTTTTGAACTACATTTTAGCAAAATTTCAACAAAATTATTAGAGCCGATTTTGAGACAATCAACTTTTTAAGTTTTTTTTTTGTTTAAAAAAGGATTTCTTCCCTTCAATTAAAAAATGTTTTCGAAATTTTAACCTGTGTGCCAAATTTTTTTTAAATCAGTCTATTAGTTTAGTCTCCAACAATAGGCGCAGACACACACACACACATCAACAAAACTTTCTTTACACTTCGTACAGTATAAGTAAATATTTTGTTAAACACTTCATAAGTAACAGGAGCCAAGCCGCCTCGCAAGTTGCAACAATGATTCAGTACAAGGTTACGCTTGAGTCAGACGTTAACAATAATCAGCTGTTTCATCACCAGATGTTCTTTATCTTTACGGCAATATCTTTCCTAATCTCGTTGTTTCCGAATAGCGGCATTTAACAAGGAAACGTTTACAGTGTTAACGTAATCTAGGTTATGCGGAAGTATACGGTGAAACGATGCATACGTCTTTAGGTCTGTAGATTTATTTCAAAACTAGCGCACAATGAAATTACACTAAGAGTGCTGAAACCAAGGATTAGGGATCCATAAGAATGTACAGAAGAGTTGAAGAGTTAAGCGCCCTCGAGCGTGACGAGTAGAAAACAGGACACTAGAAATGCTTACAGTGTTAACGTAATTTAGGTTATGCCGAAGTATAAAGTAAAACAATAGATACGTATGGATTTAACGTTATTTCAGAACTAGCATAAAATGAAATACTCCAAGAGTGCTGAAACCACAGATTAGGAACCCATAAGGCTGTACAGAAGGGTTGTTGTTTAGTAAAGCATCCTCGAACCTGACGAATAGAAAACAGGACACTAGAAATGCTTAGGGTGTTAACATAATCTAGGTTATGCGGAAGTATAAAGCAAAACGATACATACGTATGGATTTAAAGTTATTCCAGAACTAGCATACAGTTAAATACTTCCAAGAGTGCAGAAACCACGGACGGATTAGGGATACATAAGGTGTACATAAAGGGTGTTTAGTGATGCATCCTCGAACGTGATGAGTAGAAAACAGGACACTAGAAATGTTTACAGTATTACGTAATCTAGGTTATGTGAAAGTATAAATTAAAACTATGCATACGTATAGTTTTAGTGTTATTTCAAAACTATAAATACTCCGACAGTGTCGAAACTACGGATTAGGTATTTATGAGACAGTACAGAATATTTGTTAGGTGAACAGACTCGAACGAAACGAGCAGAAAACAGGACACTAAAAATGTTTAAAGTGTTAGGTGTGCGGAAGTATGAACTGAAACGATTCATATAAGTTTAGCTTTATTTCAAAACTAGTATATATTGAAATATTCCAAGGATGCTGATCCATGGATTAGGGATCAATAAGACTGTGAAGAAGGGTTGGTTAGTGAAGCACACTGGAACGTGACGAACAGGACACTAGAAATGTTCACAGTGTTAACATAATCTAGATTATGCGGAAGTATGAAGTGAAACGATGAATTAGGTTTAACGTTATTTCAGAACTAGCGTACTATGAAGTACATAAAGGATGCTGAACCACAGATTAGGGATCCATAATGCTGTACGCTACAGAATAGTTGTTTGAAGAAACGTCCTCGAAAGTGTAGAGTAGAAAACAGGACAATGGAAATCGTTTTCAGAGAAGGCGTACTAAATTTGAACCTGCCTTAAAGAAATTCGCGATTCAAGAGTAATTAATAATAAATTATGCAAAAACATTACACAAACGTTCTGGACATTCAATTATACCCAGGTTCGGATGCCACCGACAAAAACTCGGAAAGTCGACATTTTCAAAAATCGGATCATCAGAATTTAATCATATTTGAAGTGTATTAACTGAAGCAAGTGTACTAAATTTTAAATAAAAGAAAATTACCAATCCAGCGTAAATAAAAAAAAACAACAAACAAACAAACAAACACGTCTGTCAAGATTAATTTTCCCCTTTTTTCCTGAAACGCAATTTTCTTTTACTTCTAATTTCTTACTTGAAGTTATTTGAGGGAAATACGATTAACATATTCTGATATGTGCCAAATTTTCATGGCTTTTCCATAATTCACGTACCAGAGTTTTCTTAAATTTTTTGTAATAACTTGACAAGTTCATTATTACCCAGCAAAGTCCGTTCAACCGTTTCAAAATGGTGATCATTCTAATTCTTAAAACCTTCGTTTTTTATCTTACACTTTTTTAAAAATCCAACTTCATTATGACAAAAAACATGTAATGAGAATTTTTGTGTATATTGTATTTCAATTACATGAGCGAGACAGCTGCGTGCAGCGATTATTCTTCTAACTTTACAACTATGTAGGCCTCTACAGCTTACACTATTTTAATCGGCAGAAGACATGCACGCCACGAGGACTCCCCTCAGCCCAATAACCTCATTACAGGCAATAACCATTCTACCACCTTGCACGCTGCATGATCTCGGAAACGTAGTTTCTTTCCCGTCATGTTTTTTTCATTTGGCTCTCAATAGGCCTACAGTATATCTCTCTATCCGATTGAGGCCGTAGGGCCGCCAAAGGCGGATCGAAACTGAACCGAGCTTAGCGGAGCTGAGTGGAATAAAGATGAACGGCAACAGAAAGTGGAGTTCAGACAGTGAAAAGAACGCGTTTGTATTCCTTAAATATAAATACTTAAGCTACTGTAACGGATTCTAGTAAACTACTATATTTAAAAACCGTACTTAGGAAACGGTAATGTAGGTAACGGGAAATAAGTTTGAAAGCGTGGTCAATGTGGTGGGAGAAGTCAACTTCAAAACCGAACTAGACAGAATTGAAGCTACACGAATTGCAGCCCAGCGACGCCGCTTGACTCCGCTCAGCTCCGTTACGCTTTCAGTAGCCGCACTTATTTTAAAAACAAGGTTAGGTTTTGAATGCGTAGTCCGCTCCGCTCAGCGCAACTTCACTTCGCATTTGGTGGCCACCACGCTTAAGAAAATTTCACCTGAGGGCCACCACGAGGGATTTGGGGACCTGGGCCAAACACCTGATATACTTGGTAAGAAACAATAACGTGAGTGAGGTATAGAATCTTTTTTTAAAAAAATAGCTCTCTAAAACATATTTTAAGCGAGTTCATATCAAAAGTATTTTACAAACATCTACCGAAATAACAGATTATTCAAGTTCAAAAGAAGTTATTCGAGACAAAATGGCAGCCTAATTGACAAGATTTAGTGCAATAGATCAAAGTTCCAAAATTCATGTATGGTACTTATTAATTGGCTACTAAGCTTCCTAAAGATAAACATGTTTAGGCCTAATTGAAAAAATACACGTTTTGGTAAAACATTATTTATTGTACAGCTGTCAGATTTAAGTACTTGTATATTAGACCTAATACTGGACACTATTAAACTTCTCTTCGAACGAATTTAAGTAGAAAAAAAATACATTTTTCATTCAAATACAGTTTTGAGTCAATTAGTCACTGCAGCTGTGAAAGTGTTAGTGTTTACAAAGGGCCTATTTATATTGTCTGTCTACGAGCAGTTCAATAACAATGCTTTCGTATTTACAAAGTAGGCCTCCTTAACTATAAAAACGACAATTATTTTTAAAATTACCTTAAATAAAAAAAACATTGATTATTTCACAATTGATTGATTAAAAAAACTCTTCCTATGATACCATTATAAATAAATTAAATTTGGGCCGACTTGGATAAGATATTTTCCACATTTTTTTACTGTTTTCCCTTAACCGGATTTTTAGCTAATTTCCACTGGAAAAATGAACTATTGGAGCTGCCATCATGATAAGAACCAGACCCGAAACCTTGAAATAAGCAGCGATCCTAACCTTTAGATCATTTTTTGAGGAGTCGTTAAAATTCTGTGTGTGTGTGTGTGTGTGTGTGTGTGTGTGTGTGTGTGTGTGTGTGTGTGTGTGTGTGTGTGTGTGTGTGTGTGTGTGTGTGTGTGTGTATACGCGCGCACATGCGCGTGTGCGAGCGTGCGTCCATTTTAGTGTTAGCACTCTCTAGTTCGCAATTGTGGTCCGATTTTATATAAACGGCACAAAATCGATTATGGTATAGCTTGGACAAATTCTTTAACCAGTAAAACTCGTTCAACAGTTTCAAAATGTCGGTTGTCGGTCATTTCAAATTTTTAGGCATTCATAACTTTTGTGTCTTAATTTTTTTTTCGAAAATCTGATTTCACCATTGTAAAAAAACTACTTAGCGTTAAAATCAGCATAAATTAGCATTTCAAAATTTTCGATTTTTTCTGACAGTATAAATGCTAATATATGCAAATCTTCATGCTGATTATGATGATGAAATTAGAATTTCAAAAAGAGTATATGAAAAAAAGACGTTTTGAATTTTGTTTCTATAACGTTTAAACTACGCATACCATTTGTAATTGTGTTAATTAGTTCAGTCACCAGCGGTATACACAGACTGACAGACTATGTAAAAATCACTTTTTGGATTCAATAAGGGATCTGAAAGTAAATGCAGCCTTCAAGATTGATTTTTTCACAATATTTAGTTCGTATTGTATTTGTGAAATTGTTTTAAACTATGAAATATTCAGTTATTATGATTTTTAAATCAATCTTTAGACATAATTTATAAAACAATACACTTTGTGGGTTGTCTGTGTAACGGCGAATGTCTTAATATATTTTAGACTATAAAATAAATTAATCAATTATTTAAAACAGTTATCAAACAATACCGTTTGAGTACAGCTTTGAACAAAGGAATCAGCTGTAAGACAGCTGATCGTTGTCGCGGTGGGGGTAAATCGTTAGGTTGAGGTTATGTCGCCAGCTGTTTCGGTTCAGTCGAGTGCGAGACGAGCTAGCGTGCGCATTGCCGATAATTACCTACACAAATAGATGTGTTTTGGACACGTGACCGACGTAACTTGTAAGCTTTCCTTCCGAGTGGGTAAATCTAATTAACCAATCGGGGAGTGTATATAGGTGTGTCGCTGTTAAAAGTGTTTAAATGTCCCGCACACCTGGAGACCTGACCGCGTTCGTGGCTAGGTGACAGGGGAGTGTTTTTTAGGTTAGAGACGGGGAAGCAAGGGAACGATGGCTTTTTGCGAACTGCTTCTGTTTATCAGTGTGTTTACGTGCCTGACCGCGGCTGTCAATTCCGACAACTGGTCCAACGTGCAGATCTCCTCCTACTCCAACTTGCACGAAGGAGAAACGACCGGTTTCTACTACACGGCGTTCATAAACGTCACCTTCGTCGACCCGATCACCGGCCGTGTGCGCAGCGAGCGTTCGGAGATCGGCAAGTTCGGCGAAGACCATGTAGGATTCGCGTCAGGCGTGCTGGTGCACGTCAAGTCCGGTGACGACAATACCGGCTGTTCGATGCCGTTCAGGAGTACAAGGTACCCGGGGGATCTGCCCAAGGAACCGTGGATAGCGCTGATCAAGAGAGGTGATTGTAATTTTCAGGTGAAAGTTGATAACGCGTATAAGAGCAACGCGTCTGGTGTGATTATATACAACAATGAAGATACGAATATATTGGAGAAAATGATGCTGAAGTCGGGCGACAGACGTAAGTGATTCTTAATTACATTCTTGTAGATTATAATAGCTTTTTAATTTAGTTTTTCGAACGAAAAACAAAACTCGTCTCAAGTTTCATTTGAACTTAATTTAAACTGTGCCGTTACCTTAAAAAATTAACGAAACCAAAATAAGATTAATGTTTAGAAACCTAAAATAGAAATGCCAACCTGTAAGGAGGTCTTATCAGTAAACAAATTGTATCATACGGAATTGTATACGGTAGGAAAGCGGTAAACAATATAGCTTATCGTCATAGGTTCAATCAAGTCGCCCATGTTATTGTTTGCGGTGGGCCAACAAATGTGATTTAGTGTAAAATCATGTTATGGTATTATTATTATTTTTAATGAAAAAAAGATCTACATTTATAACAAATTAGTTAAATCATATTGATTGTCCATTATACAAGGGATAGGCCTAAATATGTAGTACAGGGTGTTTTCGATAATTTTTTCGCTAAAACGATTTATTACATGCCCAAAAGCAATAATCCAAAATATAAAAACGCGGAAAGTAGGGAAGCATGATAAAAATTGAAAGTAAAAGCGACCCGCATAACCTCAAAATTGCTACCGCGCGAAAGTACGTCTTTTTAATCGCTAAACGACAAAAAAATTTTATTTAAAAAAAATACTGAATGACGTAATTGAAACGGTTGTTAGACGGAAAATATATTTAATTAAACGGCCATTTTAACTATGTTTTCACTACAAGAACGAACAAAGTAGGCCCTAATATGTATCTTTAATGTTTATTAGAATGTGATAATGCGCATGAGCAATAAGAGAATTTAGTATGTTTCATGCAATGTAAACAGCAATAACCACAATATAGTTCCGTAAAAAACAGCCTAAAATCGTAAGTAATCTTTGAAAAAATTATTTTCCGTTGGTGAATGTGTGTTAGTTGGACAATAACGTATGTAATAAAAGAAAAAAACATTCTATTTTTTTTTAATCACTATTTGAAAAAAAACAACTTACACTGTATAAATACCATACAAGGTAGATTAATATCCATTCCTATTATTGTAAGAAAAAAAAATAGTTGGCCTATTAAAAAAAAACATTTCTTTTCATCTAGTAGAATATGTATACTGGGACAAACCTAACACAGTCACGTAAATGTACAATAAAACACATTTAGGCTATGCCAATAAAATTTGGATTTACGCTTGGTATTTAACTCGAAATATACAACAGTAATTCCAAAATTTATTACAGTGACCCTACTTATAATACGTCTTTTATAAAATTTACGAGAAGTTGAAGATGATTAAAAAAGGAATGGTACCCCTAAAACGTTAAGCCTATTAGGCCTAAACGGATGTAAAGGTTGGGATGCACTCTGCTCTAAATCATAAGCCCAAAATTGTTGTGTAATTAATTAATGTTGTAAATTAAATAAATAAATTGTGCGCTTTGAATTTTCAAAATCCGTGCAAATTAAGAAATTTGTTCTAACTGCGGCGAGGGTTCATTTTCGTATTTTCAATGTAATTTGAGTTTAATTGCCAATACATGCAGATTTTATTGCTGATTGTATTAGTGAATTTGGAGTTTCAAAAAGTGGATAAGATAAAGGAAAATACTTTTGGAAATGCGCTTCTATCACGTTAGCGAGGCTTCTCCGTGCCGCGAGTATTTATATAACCCCAGTCGGAGATACCGATGTATGAAGAAGTAGGCTATGATACTAATTATTCACTAGATATAGATATGTAGGTACTCTGTCTATAATAGGTTGTTTTTGCAAGTCTTTTACTATTGAATATAAACGTACTGTGAATGATAACCCTTATGAGAGATATATGAGCGTTCGCTGCATGTGGCATCTTGCGGCTGTTTTAAACTGCAGGTACATAAAGAATTGTACTGCCTATTTTCTCAAACGTCTTCCCCCTGTCCTTGCAGATTGCAGTGTTCCTAGTGGAAAATAGTTGAATTACTTGGACTTTAGCTTCTGATATCGAGCACGCTTTTTAAAATGGTGGCTGTACTTCTAGTCTGTTTTTATTCAGTGCTTTTACTTTCTTCCTAAACCACAAGAAGACAGAATAACTTCATTGCCGCATATTCAACTGTTTCGAAGTGGTAACCATTTAAGAAACGGTATGAAGCCTGTTTCTATGTTCACTGTAACTAACGGTTTTCCAGGAATGTGGTATATCTATATATTGTACAGTATATAAAAGCGAAAGCCATTAACAGTCCTCCGTTTGGAACTGAAAACAGTTTAAAGAAATTAGATTTATTAGTTACCTAAATAAGTAAATTAAAATGCCAACTATTTGGCATAATTTTACTCTTTTATTGTAAATGTAAATAAAAAATAAAAATCCTTTGCATGCAGGATTCAGAGAATACAGCGGGACAGGTTAAAGTTCAACTAATCCTTGAAGAGAAAGGC
Organism: Callitettix versicolor; assembly: GCA_022606455.1. Taxonomy (NCBI): domain Eukaryota; kingdom Metazoa; phylum Arthropoda; class Insecta; order Hemiptera; family Cercopidae; genus Callitettix; species Callitettix versicolor. The sequence goes on along the minus strand of CM040185.1, from coordinate 41,852,374 downwards.
GGGAAGGAATAAATACGCACACACATTTGTTAGTCAGGAACGGATGCGTGGACATGAGTGTGCACAGAGAAATAGCAGACCAAATTGATCCAAATAAAATTGTTGATGAATTCTCGAAATTTAATTTTGTTTATTCCGTGTGACAGGGACTTTCCAACACAAACCTAATTGTATTACAATAAATAATATTTTTTTAGAATTTAATTCATTACCCTCAAGTTGATCAAGGGCCATATGAAATTATTTCCTATGCGTGCGTGAAACTACTAGAAATTATAATTATATTTTATGAGTTACCGGGTTTATATTTGGGTCAGCCCCCTCCTTCCAGAGTGGCTGGATCAGGCTAGGACAATATCACTGATTTTTTTTTAAGTCATAATTTAAATGATAAAATATCTTCTTTCTAGAACAAGAAAATGTCGATATTTTTGCACTCTTTTGTCCGCTTTTCACGGGAAAACGGCTCGTCCTATTTCGATTAATTTTTTCCATTGTTACACGAGCTGTAGCAAGGTTTTACCTCGAACTGTCATACATTTTGAAACAAAATGGCGGGTACTCAAAACTCATGATTTATTTATCTGTTACGTTAAAAGGCCTATTCACTGGGTCACCGTTGACATATTTCAATCAAAAACTTTATACTTGTTAAATACAATTGTTAGTAGTAGACTTATGGTACTTTAAACTGTCACACACTTATTCGTAAAAAAATGGCCGATTTATATTAACACTGTGCATTTTCAAGATCTCTGATCTTACTGTAGTTTTACACAAAAACAAAATGTGTAAGTTTATTTCCAAATTAACTATAATTCTGATTTTCTGAAAAATACCGTAGAAAAATACCACAGAAGGAGATAATGAGCTATTGGAGACCATCATTGCAAGACCTAGACCCGTGACCTTGAAATTCAGACGTCACTTCTTTCAGAAATTGTTCACATTTTTTATTTACACGCTCACGTTCGCAATTTTAGTCCGATTTCATTCAAACTCGGCACGAAAATCAATTACGGTAATAGTTTGAACAGAATCGTTAAGTAGCAAAATATGTTTAACAGTTTCAAAATGGCGGTCATTTCAAATTTTTAAAATTTATAACTTTTTTGTTTGAATTTATTTCGAAAATCCGATTTCATCATCACAATCAACGTTAAAAGCTGCATAAATTAACGTTGTGAGTTTTGAAATATTGTTAATTTGACTGCGGTCTGGGTTCATTTTCGTATTTGTTGAAAGTTTAGAGTGCTGATATATATGGAGATTTTAATGCTGTTTATGGTGGTGAGAACAGAATATCAGAAAGGATAAATAAGGTAAATTACTTTAGGAAAACTGCGTGCAGTGATTATTAACATAGATTAGGTTACGTACAAGATTATAATATACTGTGTAACGCATAAGGTATAGACATTCCTGCTTGTAAGGGAGGTGCATAATGCATGTAATGTATACAGACACGGACACACCCGTTGTTTGTAATGCATTTATGCACTAACTCCATTTCCGCCTTGTGTATTTAGGTCGTGTCCTCGTGTCTCCATCACGGCTGTACTAATGTTTACTTTAAGGGGGGTTTGTAGTGTGGATATTGATTTCTTGCCGTTTGTCTGTTTAGCTCGGCCCATCATCGAGATGTTTTACTTAAAAAGACTATGTTTTTCAGCGAATTTCCACTGGGAAAATGAGCTGTATGACCGGCCATTACAATAAAACCCAGTTCAAAATTTTAACAAAATCGGAACTTTTTTCATACGTTGTTGTAAAGTCTGCGGAATTAACATTTTAAATGGCACTGAAAAAACGTAAACGGATCTGACGGCGGTCATGGTTTATTTTGTGTTTTTTTTAATTTAAAAGTTAAAACGCATCAGAAGATTTCACTATCTGATTCACAATAGTGAAGTCAGATTGTCAAAATAGCGTAAGACGAAAACATTATCGTGATATGTTTTACTTTTTGGAAATGAGCTTGTAATAACGCCAGCGAGACAGCTGCGTGCCGCGATTATTTTAGATCTGGTAACAATCACCGTGCGTAGTTTATTCTTGGACGGTAGGACATAAATCACGCACGCGACTCGTTAACGCTTAGGTAGTAACAAAACTGTGTAAACCTAACATAGTTGTCGATCTTCCAAAGTATTGCTTTTAGTGACAGTATAGTAATCACATAATATGAAACACGAGGTCATCGTTGACCTTGGAAATTGGATTGGTTATTTTTACGGTTTTGTGTCGTACATACGTTTATCTCTACTGGTCTTTATCACTTGTCGTTTACTTCGTATTACTATGTCTTGTGTGTGTCATTTGTTTATATATTTTTGTAATTATTAGAACTTTTAAAGTATGAGATCGATTTTGATCTGTGATTTCTCTCTCTCTCTCTCTCTCTCTCTCTCTCTCTATATATATATATATATATATATATATATATATATATATATATATATATATATATATATATATAATTACAATGCTTAATTTCGAGCCTGTATCTTGAAATTAACAATACGCTGGTATACTGTTTGCAATTGTTTTATTTTATTTTTACAATTAGTAGTTTAATTATTGTAGTTTATACTTCTTATTTAAAAAAAAAACACTATTTTTAATTAGGGTCTAACATTAAATATTTTGTGACGGTACAGGTGATCAGCCTTCTGAACTTTATTGCAGTGTCCTTTTAATTAATAAAACAAATAAATTAAACAGATTAATTCAGACTGTAACAGTATTAGCTTTAGGCCACTTTTTTAAGTTTCATCTGCAGATTGTTAAAATCTCTCAGTCGTTATTATTTTACTGTCATTTTTTAAGAATTCAAGGTAACAAATTCATTTATTTAAGTCAAGTTGTTTTCAATTTTAAATTACAATAAATGGGCCTGTGTGTATAGTTTAAAATACCATAGTTTAAAGTATAGTATGAAGTACTAACACTACTATGTGGTACTATATGATACACAATGTATGTGGTACTATGTATATAGTAGGCTAACAGTAAAATCGAGCCTGCGTCTTCAACGTAATACGCCAATAGCAATCCGAAATGAAAAGTTAAGACAGACCAACTTATAGTTCGGAATAATGCTGATCGGGATTACATGAAATCCTGATTAATTAGAAATACAGTAATTAAAATTTACAACGTTTATAAGGTAATATTTTGCCAGTTCATTCCACCACAGTATAATGAACCCAGTGAGTCTACCGCAGACAATTCCCGTGGTCAACGCCTTGTGGTAAACAAAAACAAACACGCTGTCGAGGTGATAGGGCACGCACGAATCACCTTCGTCCTTCCATCGGGCATTGTTCAGTTATCGCGAACACGCTTGCACTATTTATAGCAAACAGTATTTAATAAGTTTAATCGAAAACCTTCGAATGGAAGTTGATGATAGTCACGTTCTCGTGTTTATCTAAGGATTAAGCGTATATGAGTAATTCATTGATATGATTATAGCAACAGTGAATTGTGCGAAAACATTACACATACCTGCGCGTGCACTTTCACCGAAATATCCGTTTTCACAAAACAGCTGATTTTCAATACCAGTTATTTCTTGACGTAAACTTTAAGGTTACGTTTATTGAAGTGCATAAAGTTGCGAGCAAGGTTGGCCCGTAGATCGGATGGGGTTGTTCCGTAAAGTGTTGGTGTGTGTAAAATAATAGCGGTTTTGACGATAGATACGAAATTCGAAAAGTATTTTTCTGTATCTTACCCTTTTTGAAACACCGATTTCACCGTCATAATCAGCATTAAAATCTGCGTATACTAGTGCTTTAGGAGTGGTATCGTACCGAGCGAAGCGAGGTCTCTGTTTCAACTCAGCCATTCCGAATTTGGTTTGTGTAGTCTATTTCTTTGTTACACAGTTTGTTTTGAAATTTCGTACAAATATATCTTTTTTTAAGCCCAAACGACGAATGTATACGATTTTTCCCATTCGCTTCCGTTTCAAAATGGCGGCTACTGATTTAACGAGTGTACTCAGTTTTAGCAAAAGTTCTGACAGAGTATTTTAAAATTCGGTACGAAGATATCTTATGTACAACCCGAAGATTTTTCCCAATCACTTCCGTTTCAAGTTGACGGCCTGTGATTTAACGATACAGAGTGCAGTTGCTGGTTATTTCCTGTTATACTATTTGAACGGCAAGAAGACCGTTTCGTGGAGAAAGAACATAAAATTTCCAATAAAGTTGGTCCAGTAACGTTTTTCGTAACTATTACGGTTACCGGTTAAATTGGAGGAACAAGTTACGAGCGCTGTCATGGAGCGGTGGTCAATCAATTCAAGAAAATGTACTGCGACGTCTACTGTTATGTGACTACCAGTACAAGTGGTCGAGGTAAGTGAAAGTGTTGGAGTCGATAGACAGAGAGGAACTAGAATTGAACATTCTGCCAAAACTAATGCGGCTGATTAAGATGACCTTGCAGAATTTAAGCTACAGGGTCCGTATATAAGAACACATTTCACCGGAATTTAGTACCAATAAGGGCCTGCGACAAGGAGACGCGTTATCTTGTTTACTATTTAATCTAGTTCTTGAAAAGGTAGTACGAGAAGCGGAAATTGAGCGAAGCAGCACCATATTCCACAAGTCAATACAACTCTTAGCGTATGATGATGATGGGGATATTATAGAAAGGTCTCTTCGGGATATTAAAAGAGCGTTCCTCAATTTGGTGGAGGCAGCAGAGAAGGTGAGACTACGGGTAAATGAAGATAAAACCAATCTCCACTTTGGGGGCCCAGCAAATCATCAATCCTTCGTGAAGGTAGGAGGATATAAGTTCGAAAGAGTGGATTCTTTTGTATAGGCTACCTGGGTTCCCTAGTTACCAGGGATAACGACTATCCCAATAAATAAGAAGAAGAGTAATGCTGGCTAATAGGAGCTATTTTGGGCTGAATACGCACATAAGAAGTAGGCTTATATCTAGGAAGACAAAAATCCTATTGTGTAAGACATTAATCGGACCGTTGCTAACGTATGGACTCCGAGAGCTGGGTTGTAAACAAGAAAACGCTGCTTACATTCGAGAAAAAATTCTCCGACTAATATTACGGCCCAATACAACAGGAAGAGGCGTGGATACGGAGAAAGAATGCGGAGCTACAGCAGTTCTTTCAAGAAGTGTACATTGCCAAAATAATAAAACTCGGCAGGCTTAGATGGGCGGGCCATGTTGTTAGGATGTCCACTGAGGCACCCAAGAGTCTCATGGGGAAGGAATTGCATCGATCCAGAAGAGATGCCCAGACTGAGATGGGTGGACGGCGTGAATGTGGATGCTAAAGAACTGCTGAACACAAATAGTGTTGCTGCATTAAATAGAGAGGACTGGTGGAAACGAATTGAGGAAGCCAATGCCTAGAGATGGGCTATAGCGCTGGATATTAATATTATTTGGTGTCGATCAACAACACGGATCTACAAGATACGAGATACGATACCCTGCGGCCACCGGAGAGCTAAATCGTGCCTGTCAGCAACCCGCAACTCGGCAAACAAACACTGTCAAACCTCGTGCGCTGTTTTTTCTAACATTGTTTACAATCTTGCCGTAATAAGGTTGTGGCCTAAACCGAATTCGTCCATAAATAATTCATTAACCTAATAGCGCGGTCATTAAGTAGCTGGAAATAACTGCGCTGTTATACAAATGACAAACAACCATCGTCAAGGCTGTATTCTGGTCAATACAGGCAGAATACCTGGTTAATACCTGGGGATATTCGGGGAAAATAATCGATATTCGATAATATCGGATGAAAAGTATCGATAATCGTGATATCGAATAATTTTATTTTGTTTTTATAAATTTTTCTGTTGACAGCCGCGACGTTTTAATGAGAAAAAAATGTTTTTAAGTACGTGAGTTTAGGAATTTTAACTTAAAATTAGTGAAAATTACATTTTACCGACGTGAAAAAACTAAGTAGGCCTACACATTAAAAATATAAAAATGTAAAAATTCAACAAATTTGATGTTTTGTTGCAATCGGTAATCACTCATCGTGATCAGCATTAAAATATACATACTCTAGCATTTTAAATTTTCAAATTACGTTGAAATGCGAAAATAAACCCTGATTGCAGTCATATAAATGTCAACTTATACGACATTTTGTGAAAATTCAAAATGCCAATTTGAGCACTTTTGAATGCTGTGTACGATAGTACAACCGAATTTTAAAAAAAGACAAAATTGTTACGAATTTTTAAGCATTTGAAATGGCCGCCATTTTTACTGGTTGACGATTGCGTCCTGCTATTTCCATAATCGATTTTTCGTGCCACGTTTGAATCAAATCTGGCCAAAATTACTAACGTGAGCGTACTAAAACACACGAACAAAAAATGTTAGGACCCCTAACAAAAGTGATGTAGAGGTCAGATTCGGTGTTCATTTCACTGTTTTGAGTCTTGGTCTTACCATGATGGCCGCTCCAATAGTTCATTTTACCCATGGAAATTCGCTAAAAAACCGTCTTCAGTCCGTGGTACACTTTCAGCAGAATCACTGTGACAATAACACACCTAAACGAACGAACGACATAATATAAACTGTTCATTAAACTCTCCGACAATCAGAGATAGTCGTATCCATCATACAGCTGGATGGTAACGTTCCGTATGAATTACTACGTCCATAACTTTCTAGGGAACTCGGTGGTCGATGTGCTGAAGCACCGTACAGTTTGTTGCGTCTCTGAACTGCGCTCTTAAGGTTCTTAGTTAAGGCCGCAGTTACTCCCGTTGCTTTTCCCTTACCGTTAACGCTGATCCCTCCCTCGTCCTCAATAGTCTAAAAAAATTGCTTTTCTATTCTTTATAGTAATTAGTACAAATTCTCGATACTCAAATACCATCTCATATCAACTCTATTGATAATGATGCATAAAAATGAAGAACACGAAGTAACTAACAACTTATCACCAGGCCGACAACAAGATTGATAAGGTCTTTGTGATAATTTGATACCCACCGTTATAAAATCACTAAAAGGATTTGCCCTTGCTTTGTATTGACAGAGCTGTACAAATACGTAACAGCCGACGGCTTAAGGGTCGCGCGACAAAGGGAATCGCTAACAAACACTGCTGAGTAGCATGTAGGGGGGGTGGAAGTGAACGTTCTTCTAGGGGGAGGTTATTGTCTTATTGCCCGACGTAACGATCTAGAAGGCCAGCCTTGTGCATTACAGCTTACGTTTACTATACGAAGTTTAATCGTGGCGTGCAGCTGTTCCACTGACGTGATAGAAGCAAATTTCCAAAAGTGTTTTTCTTCACTTACCCTTTTTGAAAATCCGATTGAATTTACATTGAAATACGAAAATGACCCTGACCGCTGTCAAATTAAGTTTCTTAATTCTGACGGATTTTGAAAATCCAATACGCTAATTTATGCAGCTGTTAACGCTGGACTATTACGATGGTGAAATAAGATTTTTTTAAATGTTCAAAACAGGTTCGTTAGAAATTTTTACAGATTTGAAATGATCGTCATTTTGAAAATCTAGTACAGATCTCACTGGATAATGAACTTGTTCAAACACTTAACAAAATCGATTTTTGTGCCAAGCTTGAATCGGAACGGGCCAATATTGCGTACAAGACAGTGCCAAAAAACGCGCGCGCACGCACGCACACGTACACACACACACACACACACACACACACACACACACACACACACACACACACACACACACACGCGCGCGCACACACAAATGAAGGCTCGGTAGTCGCTGTAAATAAGGCATTGATCAGTCTACTGCGGCTCTGAATGTAAACCTCAAAATTGTGTGTTCGAGACGCAGTTACTACCGTTGCTTTACTCTACCGCTATCCCTCGACCTCATTAGTCGAACTGGCTTAAAGTATGGACGGTAAGGAAAAAGTGTGGATTGCAAAAGGAACAGGAAGTATTCGTTCAAAAGTTTCAAAATGAGCGGTCATTACAAATCTTTAAAAAATCCGTAACTTTATTAACTTAAATTTGTTTTGAAAAACTTATTTCACCACCGTAATCAGCTGTAAAAACGGCGTAAATTAGCGCTTTCGATTATCAAAATCCGTCAGATATTGAATTTTATGGCGGTCAGGGTTCATTTTCGTTCTTTCAACGCGCTTTGAAAGTTTAAAATGCTGAATTATGTGGATTTTCAATGCTGATTATGAATGGAAAAATAGGAAGGTAAAAATAATTCCCGAAATTCGCTTCTATCACATCACGAGGCAGTTGCGTGCAGCGATTAATTTACCATCCATGAGATCGTCTTAAAAAATATAGAACAATTTAGTCATTACAATTATTAGTCTGAATAAAACTGTTAATCGCTTCTCAACATTAAAAAAATCTGTATTAACCACTCAAATTAGTTTAAATATAGACATTTATCAAGCACGGTTAGCCACTACACAATGGTAACTTAAATCCGCGACTGTCTGATAGATTGTCTATCTGTAAAGTAGATTTATTTCGCTAATATTAATCCGGCTGTAAGGTGTTCAAAAATTACTATTTTTATCTTCTGAAGATATGAATAATCGTAGCACGCAGTAATTAATTACCTGACGTGATGGAAGCGAATTTCCGACATAATTTTTGTTAACTTGCGCTTTTTTAAAATATTATTTCACAATCGTAATCAGCATTAAAGTCAGCATATATTAGCGTTTGAAATTTTCAAAATGAAGTAAAAAAACACGAAAACAAACCTTGACCGCCGTCGATAATTTTTGTAATTTTTAATTGGAATTTGAGCGCTTTAAATGCTTATAATGTGTACTGAATTTACGCTGATTACGAATGACGAAATTTAAATGGCCGCCATTTTGTATCGGGTCGACGGTTTTGCTGAAAAACGAGCTTGTCTAGTCTATAACTAAAACCGATGTTGTGCTCATTTTATATATACAGAGTGTTTAGAAAAAAGGTTCCAAGAATTTAGGACATGATTCCCCACATCAAAATTATGTGAAAAGTTCCAATAAACATAGGTCCAAAAACGCTTCGTTTTCTGTCTGGCTGCCATTTTTTTTTTTTTATAAGAAACAATTTATATCTTGAGAACAGTTCAAAAATTTGGCACGTGATGTATACTTACCTGTATCGACGACTGTTTAAAAAATACCTAAATTTTATCTTGACCATTTTCAAAATGCGGCCATTAAAATTGTTTAATTGTGCATATATTTTAATCTTATATTTTATGAAAATTACTTCAATTAGATAAAATATTGCCCATTTCATTTTGAACAAAACGAAACTTTATTATTTTTTTAAATGCGATAAAAATAACAACGTTTTGACGAAATTTGTGTAAGCGCCATTACTGGCGCCCATTTCGTAGACTGAAATTTGAGCCCGACGTCATTTCCGATGGCAGATCGTAAAGTTTATTACATTTTTTAAGAAGTTGACACCTTTTTATTAATGTCTCCCAGAAATTATACCGCAGTAAACTTAAACATTTCGAAATACTTCAGTAAAAAAAATAAAACAATAATTACAGAAATCATGAAAATACGTGAAAAATCACAATAATGTAATATATACTATATTATATTTTAATATAATATTATTATACAGGGTGTTTCACGGGAACCATGACAACATTAGGGAAATGGATTCTTAGATCAATACAAGAAATAAATGTTATATAAAGCTAGTTCCTAAGCCCATTTGTTTTATATTTACAACTAAAAAACCGATTTTTTTCATTTTAATATGTATTTAATGCATTTTCGATCTCTAGACCAAAAATAAGTGAAGATAATTTGTTAAAACACACACGGCTACTTAGAGGACAAAATTCTAAATATTTGTTTTATGTGCCAAAATGGTGACTTTGATTAACTGATAACACTTATGCGGTTAAAATCTGTAAGAAAATGAGTGCTTAAAAATATTGTTAATATGTAATATTCTTCCTCGTGAAAACTACACAATCATTTCGGCTGCAGTTTAACCAAAAGTTGTAAAATGTGTAGGTCTACAGAACAGAAAAAGATTATATCTAGATAATTCCAGTTTTGTAAGCAGTGTTTACTGGACTGTATAAAATATTGTAAGGTAACGCAAGTAGCAAAGTAAAGTTTAAGGACTGATTAACGTACGAGCCAATACATACGATTCAACTTTATCTATGTTTCTATATAGTTTTAGAATAACTAATTGTTATATAATTTTATTAATTGTTTTTTAGTTCTTAAGTATTTGCTGTAATAATTGCTACAATAATTCTCTCTTCCTCTACCAATCGGGCGATAATAATCACGTAAGATTTTCGTAAAAAAAATTAGGCAGTGCGGGACTGGCCAACAGAAGTGACTGCTTTTGGCATGCCTGACTGTATACTTTTTCACTAATATGATTTAATTATTTTTATAAAAATTTAGATGCATGGAGGAAAGGGCAACTCTTGAAAATTATTTTCATATTAAATTTCGCTCGTGTGTAGGTACACAACTTAAAAATTAACTGAAACTCTTACAGATTATGAATTTGAATATCTTAGGCCATATAAGGGATTTTGATAATTAATCAGTTTATTAATTAATCATATTACTTTTAACGGTTAGCCTATAGTATATATAATAATAAATATAATATTTGTGATGCTGCTATTCAAAACTTGTTAGAAGTCATAAACATTAAATAATTTAACTACACAAATTTACAAAATACACTTTTTTTAAATTTACAAGAACGATAAACATAATCTCAATTGAAATGATATCGAAGCTATTGTGCGAAATCAGCTGTTTAGAAGTAGTCACTTCCAGTTTAGATATATACAAGAACAATGTATGCTGTGAGGTATGCATTATGGATTCAAGCGTGACACGAAAGCAAATATTTATACCCATGTTTTGTCACCCGCGACCATAAAAGTTTTCACTTCAAAAATACATTTTTGTTATTCACTAAACAAATAATAATAATGTGTTGTATAATGTTGTAATAATAATGTTTGGAATAATAATGTTCACTAGAGTGCGCGTATGGATATGTTAGAGCCTTCAGTGACGACAAACTGAACATTTTCCCCCGTGTAAAACATACACCCATAACCTGCGATAAAAAGTACACTTAAAAAAATGTTAATCTTGGCAGACAGTTGGGGATTTGTTGTTTATTGTTATTGATAACGTTTATGTCCATGTCCTACCTGTTATCTTGCTATTTCTAGGCACACTTTAAGTGGCTACTTACGTATTTTGCAAAGATTAAAAGTGCAGACAGAGAACGCGTCGTAATCGGTTGGAAAATTTCGATATATCGATGTTAACAATTAGACGAACGTGTGCAATCGTCCCAAAACAAAATTAACTACTCCGACGTGTTTCGAACTTTAAAAATATACGTTCGTTCATTGTTCCTACGGAAAATTTTGGCGTAAACTATACAATCACAAATGTCAGCCATCTGCCATGATGTTGTCTTTAAATAACTGTAAATATTTTTTGGTTTTAATTAACCCAAATATAGTGTTATAGCCATCTTTCCATGACCACCGAATGAAATTTGTACGTTTAAAATACAGTACATATTCAGGCCAATGACAATGGTGAAACCAGATAAAAATAAACGCGTTAAGCAGCTGTCTCGCTGACGTGATGGAATCGAATTGGCAAAATATTTTCCCTTATCCTACCCTTTTTTCTTGAAATTCCGATTTCACCGTCACAATCAGCATTAAAATCTGCATACATAACTATTTTAAACTTTCAAATTACACTGACAACACGAAAATGAACCCTGACCGCCGTCAGATTTAATTCCTCAATTGCAACGGATTTCGGAAATTCAAAACGTAAATTTACGCGGTTTTTAACGTTGATTACGACGGTGAAATGGGATTTTCAAAACAATTTAATGTAATAAAAGGTATGTTTTTTTAAACATTTGTAATGGCCGCCCATTCTGAAAATGTTGAACGAATTTTTTCTGGTTAAATATAACTTGTTCAAGCTATTTTCTATTACGAAAATCAATTTTTGTACCAAGTTTGAACAAACACAAAAAACACACATGCAATTTTTAAAGACCCCCCTCAAAACTTGATGGTCTGAACCTTACCATGATGGCTGCTCCAGTAGCTCATTTTCAAGTGAAAATTCGCTTACAAGATAAAAAAGTTGTTATTTCCATTAACCGACATTTTGAAACTGTCGCTCGAATTTTTCTGGGTAACAAATTTATCCAAGGTATTAGAAAAAGCGGCTTTTTTTGTCGTTAAAAAAAATCGGACCAAAATAGCTAGAATGAAAAATACGCATAAGCTCGCGCGCAATGCGAGCGCTGGTAGCTCAGTCGCGGTAGATAGATGGTAGTTAGCTGGAATTTAGACGTGTTCGCAGGTTCAAATCTAGTTTTTCTGTTTGCTACGTCAATCACCCGTTTTCATTAGTCTAACTGGGCTAAATAACTGATAAAATGTCGTAAATAAATAAACATTTCTTAACTGACCCTTAAAAATTCTAGAAGGCAGGATCCATCTAATTTCAAGGTCTCCGGTCTGGCCATCTGGTCAAGTATGTTTTGGTATAAACGTTTCTGCCGAATTTGACCAACTTTTGATAAAAATTGAAATAATGGTAAATTTGTTTTAAAAAAGTGTTCATTTTGTTACAGTATTATCAAGGTTTATGTTCAATCAGATGTATTATAATGAGTAAACGCCAATTTGACTAAACGAAACTTGAGTATTAGCCTAATGTGAATGAACACTTAGCGCACCAGGAGTACAGTCACGTGGCACGCACTATAGACCTCTGTATTGTAAATAAATTTAAATTCAAGATAATGTTGAAAAAACCACAGAAAAACTGCAGAAAACCATCCTGAAAGTTAATGTGCGCACCAAAATACGGCGTATAAAATTTAACTAGTCTAAGTCAACCCGTATTAATTTTACTTATGAAAAAGAGAAAGAAGTGCAAGTACTAATAAACAGTAAAACTATTCCATACAGAAGTGAAGTTAAATACGTATTTGGGAATGACTTTGGATTCAAAGCTGAACTGGAAGTCACACATTTATTTATTTTTTTAAATTTTAAGGCGAAAAGCACATTAAGGCTATTATCGCCTCCCTAAATGTAAGTGTGACTGTAAAGCGTTAAAGTAAGTGTAGTGTTGTAAGTATAAGTGTGTATTAGACTCGGGTACCGCGAGGGACGTCCCTCAGTAGGTGCAGCTAGTCTACACCCCCTACGGGATTACACATTTAAAAGAGAAGAAAGGAGCTTGAGATTAAGTTGAAGAATTAAGTGTCAAAAGAAAATATAAAGAAAATTCAGGTTATTCAAAACAAAATACTTCGGATAATAGTAGACGTGCCTTGGTACACAATGAAAATATTTACAGAGACCTTAAAGTGAAAATAATTGTTGTTCAAATCAAATTAATAACAACCAAGCATGAAAAACTAATCCAACCCCATACTAATGCTAGTGTTCAGAAGATGCTAGCACATAGGATTAAACCAGGGTTCTCAACCTTTTTCTGCTTCGACCCCTCTAAATATTTTTTTTTTATTCCGTAGACCCCCATATATTTACAATGTATTGCACAAATATCACCGCAAATGTAGCTTTTATTAGGAACAATTCAGTAATACATTTTTTTAAAATAATTTGTAGGCCTATATCGTATTATTAGATATACAATAAAGATATAATTATGTTTACAGAAACAGAAATTTAAATAAAATATAATTCACATAAATCATATAAATCACATAAATACTTCAAATGTTAATGAGATGGTTGCGGTTGATGTCCTTCGATTATCTTACTTATATCCAGGGAATATTTGTTAATATTAATCGCAAGTCACCACGTTCTGATATCTTGAATCGATTTCTTGTCTTTCGCAATAAATTATTTACATAGCTAAATACTGCCTCAACCAAGTAAGAACTAGGAAATGCTAACAATAGTGGTTCGCTAATACTTGTTAATCTGACGTATTTTGTGCGAATATCTTTTAAAATGGAATTTATTGGGGTGGCCCCAATAGACCACCTCCGTATTCAAACGACCCCCTTAGAAGTTCAATAAACCCCCAAGGGATCCACCTGAACCCCGTTGAGAACCCCTGGACTAAACCATTCGACTTGGAGCAGTGATAGCATATCAAGATAAGAGGCTGTAGGTGACAACCTGAGCCATTCAGGGGAATAAATGTCTGGCATACAGTGATCTATTTTAAGTTATAACTACTTAAATAGGTTTGTTCTTAGTTGTACACCTCAATAAAAAAATTGGAACCGCAGCTAGGTGGTTACCGCACTCCGGCATGTGGCTGTCACCAAGTGGAGCAGTCCCAGAGAGCAGTGCACAATCGATAAGGTCATTCAACCTATCGGTTCCGTATTTCGTCAGCTGTACAGGAACGGAAAACTCCCAAGTATAGCAGTAACTATTTCCCATCTGAACGTTTAATCAATAGCGTGTGTTCCGCCTCATTACATGCCGCACTAAACATTCTGACCTTAACTGGCGAAATCGATACGAAACCGACTGTTTCCACATTACCTTCGTGCGGAAAGGTTTTATTGTTCGTGCAAAAAACACCGCGTAAACATTTGTAATGGCTCGCTGACGTGATGGAAGCGATCTCTAACTAAGATTACACGATCGTAAACAGCATTTAAAACTGCATGAATTACCATTAAAAATACGAAAATGAACCATCAGATTCATCTTCGTAATTTTGTTTGAATTTTTTTTAAAAAATCAATGTTATTTTATCCGTATTTTAACTGAGTTTATCGGGCCCGGAGCCGGTTTTAGACATCTCTCTATCTTTGGCCAGGTCTGCTATAAATAGGTGGATTAACAAGCAACACCAGGCAAAGTGGTATAACCTTCGTCGGCATTCCCATAGCAAGCACCTCTTGGGTAAGCTTCTTCATGGAAGACTTAGAGGGGCGACAAAGTCTTGAGCGGAGCACAATTCAACAAAATCATGGAGCTCATATCTGAGCACTGTGATCTAAAGGTGTACATGAACAGGATAATATATACCACGAAAAAACTGCGTGTAGTAAATAGGAAGAAACTGCAGAGAACATAATTTACGATTGCTAACAGAAGGCTAAAGGTTTTTGGTTTCCAGGACACTAGAGACCTCCAGCAGGATGGGTTAGTCAATGGATTGTTAGAACTTACTAGGAGCACCAGTCTGCTGAACTAGTACTAAGGTAGTATTTAGTTGTACAATATGTCCGTCAATCGCAGTGCCTGCGGTTTATAATCCCTTCCTCTAGTATCTAATCTAATGTATGCATATTTTAACGCTACTAAATGAAGAATTAAGATTTTTTAAAAAGGTGACGTAAAACATTTACAAGGATTTTACTGAAGTTTTTTTACCTGAAGGATTTACTGAAAGATTTTTCCAAGGTGTTATTGAAATCAATATTTGTGTCAAGATTAAATCAGACCAGATCATTCCCCTCAAAACGTGATCGTCAGGATCAGCGTTCATTCAAGGTCGCAGGTCTGGCTCATACCATGGTTTCCGCTCCCGTAGCTTATTTTCCTTAAGAAATTGACAGCTAAGTAGTAAATGAATACACGTGCTTCGCTACAGTATTTTAAATAAAGCATGGAACACTTAATGCAATATTTATATAGTAAAGTCTCAATTAACCCTTTAAACGTCAGGTTAATTCTTCCTGACATTTTTAAACATAGTAAATAATTTATAAAATAATAATAAAAGTAATCTTCTAGACAAAAAAAACTATGTAACTAGACACGACTTATTTATAGCATAAGTGACGGCAGCTGACACTAATTGCTACCCTAAGCAAATACTGATAATCGAAAAGTAAACGATCCTATCATCTAGTGGAATGAGATAGAAACACCTTAAATAGTTCAGCCAATTCGGTAAGCATGAGTGTTTCTACTGAAAGGTAAACACTCCCATACTATTTACGATAGTACAACTCAGCGTATAAGTCGAGCACGTAACAGTCACATGAGTACTCTAAGTGGTGCACGCGGAGCTCTCGCATATGTTACGTGAACACTTTTCAAAAGTTTAAGTACGAATATTTGCTGTATTAAAGGCCTATGTATGTAAAATTTGTATAATACATAATTAAATAGAAAAAAGTGTTACTACATTTTCCAAAATAATAATAACAAGTTACACTGCATAAATACCAATCGTTATTTTTAATAATGTTAATGTTAATGTCTAAAAACTGGTATGCAGTAAAGTCGCATAAGGACAGCGTTTTAATCAAAACAACAATTATCCACAGGATGTAGATTTTCTTCAAGTACGTTAAAACCAGTATATTTCTTGCAAGTTGGTTATCTATAGTCGGTAATATGGCTTATCTGTAATCGGTAATTAGATACAACTAACTACAGACACATTCAACTGTGCATGCCTATCTTTTGTTATTTGCAAACCGGAAGTACTGTATATTAACATAACAGGCCTTAATGAGTCAATGGTCAGTTTAAATATTAATAAGTTTCTAATTAAGAAGTCTGCTGGTGTTCGAGTTTCTTATTCAAAAATGTTTCTTACTTTCTCAAAGTATAATGGAATTATTTCGATCGTGCACGGAATAAATTAATTTTGAAATTTCGTGGATTTCATATAACCGAAACTCTTGGCTCTCCTCCACAAAACCACGGAAAACATTTTATAGAAATGCGTGAAGCCTTTTTTCTGTAAAAAATAACGCAAAAACCCTTAGATGTTCCAGAAATAAGCCTTGTAAAGCAAATTAAAAGATTTTTTAATTTAACCTTATGTACACCATAAGGAGAGCCACCATGAAATTTAAATTTCAAGTTGTCATTCTTGAGATACAGCATCGAATATATACGTGCTAAAATGATAACCCTCATGAGAGAGATATGTGAGCGCTATCTTCTGGCTTCATCTTGCGGTAGAGTATTCAACTACAGTTAAACAGATGATAATACTATTTATTTTCTCAAATGTCTCCACCCCTGACCTTGCAGCGTTTGTAGCGGCAGGTAGTCAAATTACTTGGACTACAGCAGCTGATATCGAGCACGATTTTTATAGTGGCTGCTGTACTTCTAGTCCCTTTATATTCTGTGTATACAGTGATTAGTGAGTGACATTTGCTTTTTGTATATGTATATGACACTCCTCCGATTTCTTACACTTGAATGAGTGTTTAGGGTTACTATTGCACTGCGACCTTTGTAGATCTATTGTGCCACTTTTCTGTATTCCTGAGATGCTCATTTACAGTGCCTTCTCCGGCCCTAGTCTCTTTATAAAGTCTATAATTAGGAGAGGATTCAAAGATGGTAACCCTTCCCCTCTACTTCTAACTGGTGATTTTCCAGTTTGTTATATGTGAGCCGCCTCGGTGGCCTAGTTGATAGCGTACTGTGCTTTCACCCCGAGGACCCGGGTTCGATTCCCGGCCAGGGCTTGGCATTTTCATACGCTATAAATCATCCCATCCCATCGTCTGCATTAGCCCAAGTGTGCACAATAGTCGGACGTTAAAAAAAAAATCCAGTTCGTTATTAAGGTGCTAACAGACGTTTGCACCCCCTTTCAATTTTTCTTCTTCTTGATGCTTTATTACGGAAGTTTTGTTCCATTTCGCCAACGTTTTGTCGTGCGATGAGATCTCACTCATTGTACTTTACATGTTTACTCATGAAAACACTCACAAATGGCACAAACAGTTGGGGGAATGATGTCCGCCCACAAAGAGCCCCCATGAGTAAGGCTAAAGTACGCTGGGAGACCATTAAGTCGGTTCATTCACTCGATCAGCACGGGTCACTTTGCACTTCGGAGTTAGCCAAGCTGTGTAGAATAGTGAATGCGTGTATCTTGAATACATGGGTGAGAGTAGTATGAGTTAGAGGTACTGTGGGATTGCTAACTTCAACTGCTGCATGTCTTTCACTTACTATAGAATTTTTTTACTATAGACTCTTAAATTTGATTCGTTGTTACAAGCAAACTAAACATTATATAATAAATTTAATTGCCAAGTTACGTTAATTATCATGAACAATTACACATATATAATTTTTTGAGAGCAAAAAAACACAGTTTTTGAAGTTTTTTGCTGTTGTTGAACTTTACAGTTTTACCAGGTCGAGTGTTTTGAAGGTAACAAAATTCTTTTTGTTGTGAACAGTAGGCCTATATTAGAAATTGACATTTACATGCCTATTATTTATCCGGTTATTAAGTTTTTTGTGAATAATGCCAAGAAACATGTCAAGAAAGTTTTGTGAAACATGTCAAGAAAGTCAATAACTGTAAAGTAATGACTTTATAGTTATTGACTTTCTTGACATATTTTTTGCACGAAAATAACCGTTGACATTTCGTTAGTGTATGTGTGATAAGTTATTTCAAAAAGCGTTATTTTTGTGAATTATTATCAAAAATTTAAAAACCGGCTGCTCTGGGCTGTTCTCGGTGGCTGAGGTACAGTCTGGGTCTGGACATATTGTGGCTTTTTTGTCTTCCCAATATGTCAATATTGGCTTTTTTGTCTTGGACATATTGTCAACCTTTTTTCGGCTTCGACCCCTAAATAATTTTTTTCCGTATACCTCCCATATATTTACAATGTGTTGCACAAATATCACTGCAAATGAAGCTTTAATTAGGAACAATTCAGTAATATAGTTTTTTTTAATAATCTGTATTTTGTATTATCAGATACATTAAAGACATAATTATGTTTATAGAAGCATAAATATAAATAAAATACCAATGCGTTAACATACGCAGCATAGCTGAGCGAGAACGCGTAGAAACAAAAGCAAATATTTGCAGATATTTGAAAATAAAAAGAAAGTACCGTTTTCATTTTTTATGAAGTGCGCGTTAAGGGGTTAAAAATGGAATTTATTTCATCAAACCCCCGAATTCAATCGACCCCCTTCAAAGTTCAATAGATCCCCATGGGGTACACCTGGACCCAGTTGAGAAACCCTGCGTTTGACAAAGTACACAGTTAAATGAAAAAACACGTGAAGTTGATTGGCAAATATCATAATTACAAGCTGTTCGATTGTTTTTACCCCAGCCTATCATTAAGAAATAAAACAAGTAACCGTATTAGATTAGATTAGATTCAGAACTAGAGGAAGGGATAATACAACCTCAGGCACTGCGGTCAACAGACCTATTGTGCAACTAAACCTCAGACAGTATAATTATGCCCACATTTATTATGTTATTTTTCGTTTGTTTACAACAAAGAATCAAAGTCAGTGGTCTATAATAAAAAATCCGATAGTAACAAAGTACTTGTACGCTTGTTGCAAAAGTATTTAACATTTCATTTGCCCCGTTATATCTTTACAATAAGCATAACATAAGGAAATGTGGAATTAACTTGCAAAACAAAAACATTTGTTCATAACGTAAAAACCGATTTTGTACAAGGTAATGAATCTCAAAAATGACAAACATGTCATTAGTAACATTGGTTTTTCGTAGATTTGAAACCGTTTTTGAAAACATAAGTAGATCATACTCAGAAACAACATTACAAAACTACTAGTAATTTTTATAATGAACTGGGGGAGCAATGGCCCATAAAATCCGCCTATGTCTGAATATTGCTGAAAAGATATAGGCTATATGGACGTTTGGACACAGAGTTTAACTGTACTTTTCGTCGACACTTTCCACTCGAAGCTGTAACGCTGCAGGCAAACTCACAGCGCCGAGCGCCCCCCTCCAAGCAGGTGTCTGCAGCTCTCTGTCGCTCTTTGTCTACGCTTTAATTTATTTATCCCTCTTCCAAAATATATCTCGCAGCTCCGGCGGAAATCTGTTGCGCAGTTTATTCCCTTGAGTTTATAACACTGCTTGCCAGAAATACTTTGTGTACTTCCATTCTTTCTGCCCAACGTCTGTATAAACACCTACGCTGTGTCTCATTAGTGAATTCAATTGGAAAATGAAATGTTGGAGCGCCTTCATGGTAAGACCCAGACCCGGGACCTTGAAATGCGCGCCCATTCTAATTTCGAAATCACCGGTCGTCAAAAATTTCTAATACAATGTTGTATATTTAATTGTGTGTGTGTGTTTTTTTGCGATGTCAAAAATAGGTGGAAAAATCTTTTTTGGCGAAAATGGCGTCAGACGGTCGCTATAAAAGGAGATAATACATTTTCCACGAAATATATTGTTATCCAATTTAACTACAAGTATAGGAAGGTTTAATTTTACTGTCAGAGCTCGCCTGGTTTTGCTGTATCGGGGCGCATGCCATAATTTGCGTGATAAGGTAAACGAAGTAATAGAGGTTCAAGGTAAAAAATTTGGGACTAAATGATGATGAATTTTGTAACATTCCATTACGTCAGCGAGGCAAATGCGCGCCGCGATTATTGTGGAATTTCCATTGGAAAATGAGCTTCTGGAGCAGCAACAACGAGAAGTTTCAAAGCCGGGACTTGAAATGAGCGCCGGTCCTGTTGTAGATAGCTTTTTGAAGGGGTGTCAACAATCATCCATTTTTTTATCATTCCAAAAAATGGAGTTGGTTCCCCAAATCAAAACAAATAAAATGTCTGGAAAATGATTTTTTTGTCAACATTTTTTGAAATTCCGATTTTTACGTCACTTCACCCAGGGAGTGACTACCTGGGTTAGGGTACCGCCACTCCCCAGAGTGGGACAAGTTAAGTTCAAGATATTGCTACCTATTAAAAAACCACCAAAAGCATTCCTCTTTTGTAAACCCCCAACACGGAACCGCCGTTAGGCATTACTTCGTGGGGAGGTGGATGGCTGTCCGTCTACAGCGTTGGCTCTCCTCTCTTGATCTTCAGACCTCAGCATCTTCATGACCACTGCGGCGAATCCTGCAATGGCCCTCCAGTTGGCCTCTGAAGTCATCATTGTCCCAACCAGATTTTCCAGTGTAATGTCGTGTGTGTGTGTGTGTGTGTGTGGCGCGCGGGCGCGTGTGTGTATTAGCACTCTCACATTCGTAATTTCGGTACGATTTGATTGAAACTTGGTATGAAAAACAATTCTAATTATAGCTTGGACAATTGCATCAATCAGAAAAATGCGTTCATCAGTTCAAACACTTTATAATCTTCGAAAATTATAACTTCTGTGGCTTAATGTTTTTGAAAATATGATTTCATCAATCAAAGTTAAAAACTGTAGTCTATAAATTAGAATTTTGGAGATCAATCGAAATTCACATTAAATTCAACGGCGGTCGGGGTTCGTTTTCGTATGTTCAATGTAATTTCTTGAACTACACAAATATAATTTAAAATGCTAACAATGTGTAGATTTAAACGCTGATTGTGACGTAGAAATCGGAATTTCAAAAAATGTTGACAAAAAAATCATTTTCCAGACATTTTATTTGTTTTGATTTGGGGAACCAACTCCATTTTTTGGAATGATATAAAATTGTTGACACCCCTTCAAAAAGCTATCTACAACAGGACCGGCGCTCATTTCAAGTCCCGGTTTTCGAACTTCTCGTTGTTGCTGCTCCAGAAGCTCATTTTCCAATGGAAATTCCACAATAATCGCGGCGCGCATTTGCCTCGCTGACGTAATGGAATGTTACAAAATTCAGCATCATTTAGTCCCAAATTTTTTACCTTGAACCTCTATTACTTCGTTTACCTTATCACGCAAATTATGACATGCGCCCCGATACAGCAAAACCAGTCGAGCTCTGACAGTAAAATTAAACCTTCCTATACTTGTAGTTAAATTGGATAACAATATATTTCGTGGAAAATGTATTATCTCCTTTTATAGCGACCGTCTGACGCCATTTTCGCCAAAAAATATTTCTTTAGGAAAGCATGCAATAAAGGAAACTGTCAGAGTGAAAGTTTTCCCGAGATCCGTGCCCCCCACACCACCTCTCGAAGGCAAGATATAAAGAACATCCCCCTGTTACATTCCGCTTTAAAACTTCTTATATTATTAGCTTCTTTATATTATATAATATAAAACTTCTTATATTCTTATGTGTTTTTTGTAAGTCTGTCAGTAATGAATTTTTAGCTTTTGAAGGTCGTAAAAATGTTTGTTTGTGTGTGCGCGCGCGCGTGCGTGTGTGGTGCATTCCTATCCTGTCCATGTGCAACCTCGGACCACAGTGCCCTGCAATGAGCCTCATGGTTTTCCTGTATTGTGCTCTGCCCAAGACATCTGCTGCCTCTCTAAGTGCTCCCTGAGAGCTTCTTAGGAAACCCTTGCAATGGAAAAACGCAGTCTAGCCAACCTATCCGCCTTCTCATTACTTTAAACCTGCTTCCGGTTTCCCAGGAGCAGAGCGTTAAGTTTCTCCAGACACTCTCAGACCAGCTTGGACTGAATTATAGTATCCGCAATTGTTTTGATTGCTGCCTGACTATCGGTATAAGTATGAAGGCCTTCTTTTTTATGTCCGTTTCAATTTCTCCCGATCACGATCATTAATGGTCACTACCTCTGCCTGGAATACTGTTGCACACTGTCCCTGGACAACAACTCTCTTCACCCTTGATCTCAAGTAATACACCCTACAAGTTAGGACTTACAGGTAAGGACATTCTAATGCTTACAGACAGCCAGGTGGCATTACAGGCTCTCAGGCCTGTAGAAATCACATCCAAGTTGATATGGGATTCCCTCCGTTCCCTCTGCGTCTTGTCAAATTATGCAGTTAGGATGGGTACCTGGGCATTGCAGGATTGAGGGAATGAAAGAGCAGACATGATGGCCAATAGAAGAGCTGCTTATCGACTAGTGGGACCAGAGCCCGCGTGCGGCATTAGATGCTCAACTGCGAGAGGAGCATTAAGGAAATGGGCTAGGGATGAACACAGGAAACGATTCCCTGACCAAAGTTTGGGGAAACGCCTTCTCTTGGGATCAGACCCTGTACCGACAAGGACGCTTATTCAGTTTAACAGGAGGTCACTGAGACAGGTCGTTGTCATGATCACCGGACACGGCCACATCCGGAATCACCTACATAAGGTAGGATTGTTACAAATCTCGCCTGAGTGTCGTTTGTTCGGGCGGGGTGTTTGTTGAAACCGCAGCACACATACTCCTTGATTACGAGGTCCTAGAGGCTAAAAGAACGAGACTTTGGATCTCAGCAACCAGATCAGGAGTTCAACCAGGACACCTTACACAAATTCTAGAGCTCGTTAAGGGCATCTGATTCGGTTTAAGGTGAAGTGACAGGGGTACATAAAAAGCTCTTAAGCTGACGTGTCGGGGGCCACAGAGCCGTTGTTAATCCCCATGAAGTAAAAAAAAAAAAATACACCCCAGTACCATTTTCCGTCTTTTTGTTGGACCTGTATGCTATACCAAATCTTAAGAGTTTCCCCAACACGATTTTCCTCCTTAAATGTCATCTTGACATCAAACTACTATAGTCAACTTGATTTAAGACGTAAATGTTTCTCAAAAGTAGCTTTAAACAGCTAAAACCAATAAAGGAAGCGATACTGTTTGTATTTCACAGTACAATGGTCCAAACAAACATACATAGTAACGTAGAGACATTATTAGCGCGTTCTTGGTAATTATTAGGCCTACAGTGGTTAGCTTGATTTAAGTAATTTGAGAAGTAAGTGAGGTCAGATTGTTTGACTTTAGGCTTGTTAAGATGTGCCATTAATAAAACTATAAAGAAACAACTATTTTAACATTAACCGGCTCGTTTAGCCAAAACCACTCATGGATTTAAAAATGACTAAACCACGAAGTCAACCTAAATTTTGTTTTATTTTCGTTGCACTCATTCGCATTTCTTTTTAACGTATTTCCATTGAAAAATGGGCTATCTGAGCAGCCATTTTGGTACGAATCTTTTTCATCTAAAGAACTATATTCCATATTTTCGGTACGTTTTTTGAAAACACCCTGTGTATAATTTTTTTAATGTAATATTTGTATGTATTTTGAAGTTTAACCTCTTTACTTTGTACCAGTTGAACTGATATAGACTGAGAACAAATAGAAGTAGCGAACGGGAAATGCTGCAGTAATTATATTCGAACCTGTGCAACAGGTCCGAGTTCTGACGAACTGTCTTCTATTTTACCGACTGAGCTACGAGCGCTTATAGACGCTCGTATTCAAACTTCGCGTAAAAATTTATTTTCGTTACAGCTTGGAAAAGTTCGTTACCCAGCAAAATCCGGTCAAACGTTTCAAAATGGCGGTCATTATTAAAAACTTATTATTAAAAAACCAGTAACTAGACTCGAATCTTATTTATAAAAGTAATATTAATTATAGAAAACATGTTATCTACTAAAGAAATACATTGAATTAATGTTTCCTAAAAATATGAATTATATTTTACAAACAACTTATAGCTAGAAGAGTTAATCAGTTTTAAATTTCTTTACACGCTTAACTAATCTGATAATTCTTGGTGTGTTTTACAGTAGTAACAAATATTTAACTTTTCACTGTGTTTCCCACAAATACACTTGTCACGTGAACAACAAACAATAGTTGTTTTACGCAGTTTATTTATTCATCTCATTTACAGATGGGGCAGCAGCACAACACATTTGGCACATAAGTAAAAAATTGCAGGTGTACCAACTGTAAAAGTACATAAGTGATAATGCGTATAAATTTCGGAGATCTACTTTTGTTTATGTAGAAAATTTATAAAAACATGAGTAATAAAATTTATTTAACAGTTATTTTAAAAACTACTACTTATTGGGTTACAAGTTGGACTAAAGGAGAGTCAAAAAATGTCCACATCTTATTTTTTGCCGCATAAAAAACAACAAAAATTCTGGACGTTTGAAATAAATAGAGTATGTAAAATAAATGTTTTCTGATAAAAAATATTGGTCTTCAAATTTGTTTACAATATCGATTTCATTTTCAGAAAGTTTTTCAAAAGTGTGGACATTTACTGTCCATGCCTTGAAATTGAATTTGATGGCGATCAAGGTTCATTTTCGTGTTTGCAATGTACCGATAATTTTAAATTGATACGTTAATATATACAAATTTTAATGCTAATTATTACAGTCGTGAAATCAGAATTTCGAAAAAAAAGTAAGGAAAAATTACTTTTGGAAATTCGCTTCCATCACGTCAACGACGTGCTACGATTATTTTCAAAGCAATATGAAATTTTAAAATAGTAATTTATGCGCGTTCCTATGATGGTGAAATCAATTTTTTAAAAAAGTGCAAGATAAATACAGTTATTATTTTATAACTGTTAAAGTTTTTTACATAATTTTTTTCAAAACACAAATTTTCGTTTTGTGATGTTATTAAATCTGTTTAGTGTTTTGGAAATTTGCTTTCGTCAAGTCAGCAAGATGGAAAAATATGCTACAATATTTACGTTCTATTTTTTTAACTCAAAACGCATACTCATAAAGAAATCTGTAACATTTAATACGATATCAAAACGTTACATATTTTTTGAAAAACTTACGCTCGATTGCTTTTGTTTTTCACGCCCCCCCATTTTCGAGAATAAAAATAAGTATAACCGTCACATAGTTCCTTATTTTGAATACATTTAACAAACTCAGATTCTACATTTTTTAGAAATACCGTTAAGACGCTAGAGGTGCGTTACTGATCTACAGACGATCGCGCGAGAAGTGTCCTTGACGTATATACCATTTGTACCAGCTACTTGATAGGCATACAGAACCACAGCTGTTTTAATACGTATCACGTGACTTTGTTTTATCACAATCTAAAGAAATTCAGAACATCTGAAACACGTACGTATTAAAGAAACAAAGGCTGGGCTATCCACAGTTATTGTGTGACAAGTCATTAACAATATAGAACCAGAACCTATTGTTCGGTAACCTTGGCCCAGTCAGATTGTGTTTGTGTTGAAATGAAACTTACTTAGGTAAAAAAACTGTTCAGTGTGACCAACTGGCAAGGAAGAATTGGAAATGTACCAACCTGTAAAGAGAAAAACCAAGAATTAGTGAACATATAGTAAGAAAATAAAACGTTTAATACAGTTTCGCTAAAAATGTATGCTACTAAAGAAACGAACGTTTAAAAAAAACTTGGGCAGTGCGGGACTGGCCGACAGAATACTTCTTTTGGCATGCCTGACTGTATACTTTTTCAGTATTATGATTTCATTATTTTTATACAAAATTTAGATGCATGCAGGAAAGGGCAACTCTTGAAAATTATTTTCATATTAAATTTCGTTTGTGTGTGTAGGTACACAACTTAAAAATTTACTGAAACTGTCACAGACTATGAGTTTGAGTATCTTAGGCTATATAACGGACTTTAATAATTAATGAGTTATAACCCTACTTTTCTCAGATATACTAAGTATAATAATAAATATAATATTTGTGATTCTGACATTCAAAAATTGATATAGGTCATATACATTAAATAATTTAATTACACAAATTTAGAAAATACACATTTTAAAAATTAACAAGAACAATAAATACAACCTCAATTGAAAATATTGTGCGAAATCAGCTATTTAGAAGTAGTCACTTCCAGTCTAGATATATACAAGAACAATATATGCTGTGAGGTTTGCATTAAGGATTGAAGCGTGACGCGAAAGCAAATATTTATACCCATGTTTTGTCAACCACCACCATACAATTTTTCACTTCAAAAATACATTTTATTAATCACTAAACAAAATAATAATAATAACAATAACAATAATAATAATAATAATAATGCGTTGAAATAATATTTGTAATATACAAATGAAGCAATACTGGGCTACGAGGAAGGCACAGAACATTAAAAAGTGATTGATTTAGTGTACCCCAAAGTTGGGTGAAACAAATAAAGAGAATTTGTAATAATAATAATAGTGGACTAGAGTGCGGTTATGGATGTGTTAGAGCGTGACGGTAAACTGAATTTTTCCCCGTGCAAAACATACACCCATACCCCGCGATATGGTGGTATCTTCAATGGTCACTTCAAAAATTAGGATGGCAGATTTGTTTACAGGGTGGTGCAAAAGTCCGTTAACATTTTAGATTTCGGTAATGCCTGAAAGACCTTTTCCTTATATTCATTATGTATAGATTAGTTTTATGGAAAAGGAACCTTACGATGTGAAATGTAAGCGCGGTTATGTAAAAAAGCGAGCAAAAAAGATGACGAAAGCTTAGTTCGAGCTACGACATCTTGGCATCCCTGAGGGGTACAGTACGTTAAGCCGTTTTCTATTTTACTATGATTAGGCTAGGAATGTGTCAGTTTGGAAGTTGTGAAGTTATGTTAATTATATCTCGAATATATTGCACTTCTTCTTCTTCTGTTTCTTCAAGGACACATTGAAGGCAGTCTGTTGATTGAGAAGGCTGTATTAATTTGTAAGCGATAGAGTGACTGTATCGCAAACTGTTTTCAATCTTTCCTTTGGTGGTTATCCTGCTGTTTAGACTGTTATCCATCTTTAGCAATGTGTGCCACTTTGTTTCGGTTCGTGCTATCTACACGATCACGCCAATATCTCTTTCTTTTCCTTCCGCCGATGGCTATAACTAGTATGCCAGTACTGCGTGAACTTCACATAATTGAAATTCTTTTAATTATATCTCGAAAATATTGTACGTCGTATCTCCCGTACATAACAGCTTCATCCTGGTTGATAGTTCTTTCTCTGATTTTCACAATGGTTTTCAGCATAAGCTTAACTTTCTTTGGACCCTTATCACAAGCTTAACCTCTGGACCCTTCCTTAGCAGACGGGTGCAGACTAGCTGTACCTATTGAGAGGGTTTAAACGTCCCTTGCGGTATCCGAGTCTAACACACACTTACACTTACAACACTACACTTACTTTAACACTTTACACTCACACTTACATTTAGGGAGGCGATAATAGCCTCAATGTGCTATTATGTGCTACGCCTTAAAATAGTCCTACAAAAAAAAAGTGGATCCTTAGTTCTCCAGGCCCGAGTTCCCTTGGTTGTTCGTGTAGATGTAAGCATAAGCTTAACATCTTTGGACCCTTAGCTCTCCTGGCCCTAGTTACCTTGGTTGTTCGTGTAATGTTTAGCTTCGACGTCATCAGAGTCTGAATCTGTGCGCTGTCCAACTGTTGCCTCCGCCGGTTGCAGAGCGTTCTAAACACTTCCCCGACCAGTTACCTAGTCTGCCTAAATGGAAATTGTACGCAGACCGTCGAGTTTAGAGGAGAACAAGAAGAGTAGGAATAATGTGATCATTGTTAAACTCTAGGTCCATCAGACACGTTCTCGGAAGACTGGTTCTTTCCTTCTTTCAACTGCGACCTAATCTCAAGGTTTATGTCTTTGAAAAATACCCTTAAGTGAAGTTTCGCCGTTCGCTTAATTGAATCTGATCACTTGGTCCTCAACCATAGTGTTTCCTCACTGACCTAATAGAACCGTCTGGTTTTACAAACTGAATGATGAACATCGTGCCGAAAATACCACTCTGTCACATCTCGCTTTATGTCATGATAAAAACAATCATATCTGCGTAATTGCACTTTACGTTCCGCTTGGCAAATGAACACAACTTTCATAAACTACAAACATTTCAATGTTCTTCCTTTATATAAAACGATGGTGGTTTTCTTAAAGAAAGGTGAATATTGTGAAAAGAAAAGTTAGATTTTCTTTTTTTTAAAGTGCTACTATGAAATCGACTATGAACAAATATTTCCTGCACATTGTTTCACCACTCACCCTGTATTTCCTTCCTTGCACTTGTAAGAACCGCAGAAAATGCCGTTTTCTGACGTGATCACCTGACCGCAATATCCGTTCAGGGAGACAGCTTGATTCTTAGAAACGTTCGCTTCACTATCTTATCTGCCAGTTCACATTTTGTATTCGCAAATGTTACACAGATTAGGTTCTGAGTACAAGATTTTATTACGCTTTACCTGTGGCCACAATGTGCACTAGAGACTCAATCATCCGAACTTGATAGGAACAAGTGATTTTTGGGTAAAAAAAATTTCGGATAAGCAGGAATATTGTAAAAACTTAATTTTTGGTGAGAAGTTTTGTTACAGTAGACAGTAATGGGTTTTCGGGTCCCTAATAAGACTTAAAATATGTTAATGCAAAGGTAAAATGTACTTTTAACAAAGACTAAAAACAAGGAAAAAATAAAAACTGTAGGGTTTACATTACAGTGTCTTCTTTTCTTTTCCTTAGCGTTACAGACTGGACTTTCTCCCACTATCTTCCGAAGCACATAACCCTCCTCCACATCCTGCACCCATCCTTCCATTCTGCCACTGTTGGGATATTCGTTCTCCCATACGTTGCACATTCCCTAACCATGCTAGCCACAATTTCAGTAGCTTAATATTGGCAAAATAGGCTATGTTCCCAGCTATGATCCTATTATTGATATCTTCAGTGACGTTGATCTCATTGTTCAGGAGATTACCCAAGTAACTGAAGCTCTTCACCTTCTCAATGGTTTATCACCCCATAACTACATCTTCCTCGTCTTGAGCAAGACGCCCCTTAGAATTCGTCAAGGGCACTTAAGGTGAAGTAATAGGGGTACACAAAAAGTTTACAGCTGATGTGTCGGGGATCACAGAGCCTCTGTTAATACCCAAAGGAAAACAAATACATTCCTCGTTACCGTAGTTTTATCACTATTTATTCCCCATCGTTTGACTTTTTTCAGGGAATCCAGATTTTTTTGCTACAAATACGACATCACCAGCATAGATACAGGTGTGCTTAGATTTGTGCATTACAATATCTTTACTATAAAAAAATAATACACAACATAATAGTTCGATGTCCTGTTTTTAAACTGACTCCATTAAAAAAACACACAAGTTTTGCTTTATAAACAAGTCTTATGATATAAACAGAAGTATGGCCACATTGGTGCTCATCAAGGTCAAGGTAAAACGACCTTGAAAAGTTTATTATGTACTTATTAACTGTCAATACCCTGTTGTTTTGACATTTGATTCTTTGTTTAGACATACGCAAGTGATTAGTTGGCCCAATATAATTAATAGTAGCGATGTCGATCAGTGATACTTGTTAAAAATTATTCTTTTGCAATTTTAAATTACCCTAAAGTTATAAAAATAGTAAATTGTTCACAATATTTTCTGTGCTACTGTCATCACGGAAGACAGAAAACATTTTTTTCTTATGTAAATTTTTAAAAACATTTCGGATAAGCCGGAACTTCGGATAATCGCGTCACAATAGTCAAATCGTAGCACGCAGAATTGAAATGTTCGCGAAAACGAACGTTTCAATACGCGAATATGCTTATGATTTCAAACTGTTATAATCAAAGAAAATTTTTGGTACATTTCCTAATAGTTAAAAACAATATTAACTAAAATTTCATGCATTGCGAATTTCATTTAAAACACGAAAGCGAAGTTGACGGCGGTCAGGGTTCATTTTCTTATTTTAAATAATTTTACTTAAAATACTGATCATGCAAATTTTAACACTGTCAATTAAATAAAATCTTCTAAAACTTGTCAGGTAGAAAAGTTATATAAAGTACAATAAATACATGGTTGTATGCGTGAACCAGACAGCTGCTAGCTATGATTATTTTTACTTTTTCACAATAAAAAAGGGTGATCCTCAGTAGTCTAACTGGCGTTAAAGTATGGAAGTTAAGATAAGACAAAGACAAATTTTTATGAAATTCGGTCAAATCTACTTGATGTTTTTCTTCAGAAAACAGTTTCAAAATGGCGGCTCTTCCAAATCTTTAAAAATATATAATTTTTATAATTTTTTTGTAAATCTGATTTCATTATCGTAATCAGGTTTGAAAACTGCAAAACTTAGCGTTGTGAATTTTCAAAAATCTATTGAAATTAAAGAAATTTAATTTGACGGCGGTCAGGGTTCATTTTCATAGTTTCAGTGTCAGATTTCAGTATTTGATGGAGAAATCAGAGTTTCAGAGAGAGGGTAAGATAAAACAAATACTTTTAAAAATTCGCTTCCATCACATCGGCGAGACAGCTGCGTGTCGCGATTATTTAGATTCATACTAGAAACGTATATTGTCAAAATATAAGATGTAAAAAAATACTATGTAAAATAAGAAGGTAAAAATATTTTCCACGACTGACTGTCGCTGTTTTCGCAAAATTCGTTTCTTTTGAACCCCTCCCCCATGCAGAAGATCTTCCTTTGCGGTCGGAGGAAGGGTGGAAATAAAGGATATTGCTTTGGTGAAACTTTTCTGAACTCGTCGCATCCTTAAGCGTTCTTTGAAAGGAAGCTGAAGTAAATTGCCGTTTTTTTTCATTTCAGTCAAATATTGAACTACTGTGGACTCGAAGATATGCAGTAAACTGGAAGTGAAAATAACTACTCTTCCAGATGTAAACAGCAGTATATAATTTAACTGAATTGAAATGAATGGTGCAGAAACATTTCAAACAATATCAACATTAAGTTTTGAACAAACTCTAATGCGATTTTGAAAAATTGAACAATGTGCCTGATTTTTTTTAGTTTTGGATTTGTTGCTAGACTTTGTAGTATATCTATTATACCCCTTTTCTGTATTCCTGAGATGCTCAGTTACAGAAAAGAAGAGGATTCAAAGTGCGTAATTACCCCACTTCTAATTTGTGACTTCCCAATTTGTTATTGAGGTGTTTGAAGATGCTTGCTCTACTAATTTCCTTTCAGTTTTTCTCCTTAATCAAGTAGGTTGTCTCATTGACCAGCTTTTAGTTGTGCCGTGAGTACCTACTCATTATATTTACATTCTCTATGCTACATAACCTGGCTAACTCTAAAGTGTAAAGCGTATTGATGGAGTGAATTACACCAGCCTAATGTATTAAACCGAGCCCTGGAATGCCTGGCAACATCTCCAATGTACCTTAGCCTTACCCATGCATGCAGGGCTCTTTGTAGGCGAAATTTCCGTAGCTACTCATGGGAACAACACGAGTAAGAATTTAAATAGAAGTTACCACACAACAGAAAGCTGGCCAAATGGGCACAACCTCCGTGATAAGGGTCAAAAGTAAAGGAGGAAGTCACCAATTAGAAATAGGAGAGTTACCAACCTCGAATCATCTCCTCTAGACGTTATGAAGAGAATATTACTAGAGAAGGAGCCTTAACTGAGCATCTCAGGAATATAGAAAGATAGCACAATAGATCTACAAAGGACGCAGTGCAAATAACCCTAAAAAGCCACTCAAAAATATATTGAATTTGTAAATTAAGTTAATTCTTAGAATTTCGTTTATTGTTACCAAATAAATCGTGAATAATTTTATACCTAATATGTTATAATAATAATATAAAATCTTTAATTTTTTTTTAGATGGCGGCTAAACAAACGGAAATATTAAGTTGGTGATTTTATTACGAAAACAATATTAAATATTCAAGCAGAGTCAGACGCACAAGCAAAACAATAACCTTACCAAACACAAATACATTATACAACAGTGTATAATGTTGACTGTCAATGGTGCTGTTGTAAGAGTATGCACCAGTGACGTCACACGCACTGCTGACTACTGCGTATGCGCTTGGTTACATCTAGTTATTGCGTAGTAGTACTACATTAACGTTTAGTTGTACGATATTACGTTACATGTACAATAAAGTTTATGTGAACAGTAACCCTTCAGTTTAACGCAGACTTATGGCCCTCTAAAGATCGCAGATAACCGAGGGTTACTTAGGAAGCGGTCCGTTAATGGCACAACATATTAAAGCCATTACAAGACCGTTAATGACGGTTTACTATCGCTCCTAGTCTCCGGAGAGAAGCGGCCTTGTCTTCCCAGACCGTAATTAACGGCGGTCGGTGAAACAAACAATCGCGGCACGCAGCTGTTTCGCTGACGTGATTAAATGAATTTCCTATTATTATTTCCATTTTGAAAAAAATTTTCCAATCGTAACTACCATTAAAATCTGGTATTTCAAATTTATGAACTACACTGAAAATACAAAAAAGTGAACCTTGACCTACGTCAAACTAATTTTCATACTTTTAACGGGTTTTTAAAAATTCAAACGCTAATTTATCTAGATCTTAAAGATGATGAAATCAGATTTTCAAAATTACTAGAAAAAGTTATTATTTTTTCAAGAAGTGAAACTGACGCCGTCTTGAAACTGTTGAACGGATTTTATTGGGGAACGAACTTGTCCAAGCTGTTACCGAAATCGATTTTCGTGCCGAGTTTGAATTCAAATTGAACATAATTCATTGAATTACCAAACATTAACTGCGTTGAATAACGTCAATCAACAAAAATACTAGTTAATGGTGTAGATTAGAAATACGAAAATTAAACCGGACTGTTGTCGGATTATTTTAGTGCTAATTTAATACACTATTTTTTTGCAGATTTTAACAATGTTTAAGATTGTGAACTCTGATGTAGATACAAATGTCTTTTTAAATTTTGAATGGCTACCTTTTTGAAACTAATAACTGTATTTATTTTATTTTTTTTTTAGTAGCTAATAAGCAATTTTCCTTTAAACTACTGCTAAATAGTATGTATGACTTGTTAGGAAAATTTCATTTGAAAAAATGAGCATTGGAGCGGCCAACGTGGTAAAACTTAGGTTCAGGATCTTGAAAGGAGCACAATCCCGTGACCATTAGATCATTTTTTGAAGGGTCGTTGGAATGTGTGCCCGCGCGCGAGAGTGTATGTGTAAAAATTACAATGCTTAATTTGTAATTTCAATACAAATTACTGTACATACCTTTACGGGCTAAGGTTAATTAATATCTGGTAACCACCTCCTCTCTCTCTCTCTCTCTCTCTCTCTCTATATATATATATATATATATATATATATATATATATATATAGAGAGAGAGAGAGAGAGAGAGAGAGAGAGAGAGAGAGAGAACCACAGATCAAAATCGATCTCATACTTTAGAAGTTCTAATAATTACAAAAATATATAAACAAATGACACACACAAGACATAGTAATACGAAGTAAACGATAAGTGATAAAGACCAGTAGAGATAAACGTATGTACGACACAAAACCGTAAAAATAACCAATCCAATTTCCAAGGTCAACGATGACCTCGTGTTTCATATTATGTGATTACTATACTGTCAGTAAAAGTAATACTTTTCAAGATCGACAACTATGTTAGGTTTACACAGTTTTGTTACTACCTAAGCGTTAACGAGTCGCGTGCGTGATTTATGTCCTACCGTCCGAGAATAAACTGCGCGCGGGGACTGTTACCAGATAATCGCGGTACGCAGCTGTCTCGCTGGCGTTATACAAGCGTATTTCCAAAAAGTAAAACATATATCACGATAATGTTTTCGTCTTAAGCTATTTTGACAATCTGATATCACTATTGTGAATCAGATAGTAAAATCTTTTGACGCGTTTTAACTTTTAAATAAAAAAAACACAAAATAAACCATGACCGCCGTCAGATCCGTTCACGTTTTTTCAGTACCATTTAAAATGTTAATTCCGCAGACTTTACAACAACGTATGAAAAAAGTTCCGATTTTGTTAAAATTTTGAATGGCCGCCATTTTGAAACGATTAATTTTGCTGGTTAACGAACTTGTCCAAGCTATTATCATGATAGATTTCTGTGCCAAGTTCGAATCAAATCTGACCAAAATTGCGAATATGAGCATGCTAACGCTCACGCACGCACGCACAAATCCAAATAACAACTACTATTTTAGGCTCATGAGAATTCCACATGTTTCACATAGGACGAAAGTAAAAATGACTTACAAACATAGCCTTCTGTAGACTTAGTGCCCACATATCTTTATATAGTGAAGAAGTAAATATCATATTTCTTCATACAACGGTATCTCCGTCAGGTGTTATATAAATACTCGCGGCACGTAACTGCCTCGCTGGCGCGATAGAAGCGAATTTCCAAAAGTATTTTCCTTAAACATTATCCACTTTTTGAAACTCCATTTTACCATTACAATCAGCATTAAAATCTGTTTGTATTAGGTTTTTAAATTTTCAAATTACATTACAAAAACGAAAACGAACTCTGACCGCAGTCAGAACAAATTGCTTAATGGCGATTAAGATAGTGAAATTTTCAAGAAACATTCAAGATGTAAAATTTACGAATTTGTAAAGATTTTAAACGGCCCCCATTTTGAAACTGTTGAATGAACACACACACACACACACACACACACACACACACACACACACACACAATTTAATGTTTCGAGACTGGGTTTTATTGTAATGGCCGGTCTTACAGCTCATTTTCCCAGTGGAAATTCGCTGAAAAACATAGTCTTTTTAAGTAAAACATCTCGATGATGGGCCGATAGCTAAACAGACAAACAGCAAGAAATCAATATCCACACTACAAACCCCCCTTAAAGTAAACATTAGTACAGCCGTGATGGAGACACGAGGACACGACCTAAATACACAAGGCGGAAATGGAGTTAGTGCTTAAATACATTACAAACAACGGGTGTGTCCGTGTCTGTATACATTACATGCATTATGCACCTCCCTTACAAACAGGAATGTCTATACCTTATGCGTTACACAGTATATTATAATCTTGTACGTAACCTTAATTTATGTTAATAATCACTGCACGCAGTTTTCCTAAAGTAATTTGTTTACCTTACTTATCCTTTCTGATATTCTGTTCTCACCACCATAAACAGCATTAAAATCTCCATATACGAGAATGTAACGAAAATATGGAACGAACGAAAAACGAATTTCGTCTTTTTTTTCTTCCTCCTTTTCGATAACAGTGAACGCGTATTATATGAAAACGTTGTGTTGTTTTGGTTTCGGTATTTTTCCTTAATTGAAGAACACGGGGGTAATTGTTGTTAATATTACTAGTTTTTTAATAACATAACCTGAAACTATTGTAGCCTATCAGCTGTTCAATGGAATCAGCTGATCGTTACGAATTAACATAAAACACTATAACTAAGATCGTTTACTATAACTACAGTAAATAATACCTAAGCTAGGTTCACGTATTCATTTATTTAAGCAAAACAAGATATTTGTAAACATATTTTCAAACGAATTATATATTCAGCAAAGGTATCATTAACAAAAGCTTTGCTTCTGTCGGTAACTCCCCGAGTTCCACACGTGAACGTTTTTAAATATTAAATCGCCCAACACGCGAGCGCAGCAAGCGATTACAGTCCGATAGAAATGGACGAAAGAGGAGCGTGTTTAGGGTGACCTTCAGGTCTACTGCATTGCCGGGCCGGGTCGGGACTGCAGCTAACCCGCTGTCGCGCATACTAATCTGACCGCTAACATGCTGCACTTCACACACCCCCAAACACAAGATACTGTATACTTACTCGCTATACGACGTAACGTAAATAAAGATAATAGCGATTTTGTATGAAAATTTTTTTTTATTTGAAACACGTTTTTGTAGACGAAACCCAGGGGGTCCTCCGTTTTCGTGAACCCCTAAAAAAAATTAAACGCTGATTACAATTTTAAAACAAATTTCCAAATGAACTTAAGCAAAAATTTCTATTACTGAACCAAAAATAAAAATCATATTAAATGTTTTCTCTTCCTTTTTTTTATTTTAATTACTATAATTTGTTCGAAAACACGACAAATTAACACAGCTAGTTTTTAACAACATAACATGAAACTTATTATAGCCTATCAGCTGTTCAATGAAATCAGCTGATCGTTACGAATTAAAATAAAAGACAAATTAACATTGCTAGTTTTTAACAACATAATCTAAAATTTTTTATAGCCTAACAGCTGTTCAATGAAGTCTGTTCAATAACCTTGCAGTTTGCAGCGTTCGTAACGGCAGATATGAGTACTTCAATTACATGGACTTTAGCCACTAATATCGAGCACACTTTTTATAATGGTGGCTGTACTTCTATTCAGTTTATATTAAATGCTATTACTTACATAGTATAATGTATTCTCTAAGCCAGTGGTACCCAAAATGTGGGTCGCGGGTGGGCGGACGGCTTAAACGTTTAAGTGTTCTCTCACTGCAAAAAAAGTTGAAAATTGAACATATGTGAAGAAATATATTGTATAATTCCACAAAAACCGCTTCACTGCCAACTATAAAGTTACACAAAACAGATATTTTCGAAATAAAGTGAACAGGGTGATAGGACAATGCAGCCGTGCTGGGCCCGCGCTAGCTGGGCTACTGGAACTACGACGTGCATCTAGCTAGAACCAATGTGTTTGAAAAATATAAAATGATATAAAAATCTCTTCATATTTCGTATATAATAATTACACTTCACCAGAAGAAAAGATAAAAGAGTGTATTATTTATTAGACACAAACAAAATATAAACAGTTTTTTATTTCAATTTATTTTTTGTGGTTCTGTTTTGCAAATATATGATATATGTATAATATAATATAAAAACAATATAATGATATATAATATATAATGACCGCCACTGATTCAACGATGACGAGTGTAAGCAGTTTTCCCAAAAGCATTGACTGTTTGTTTCGAAATTTAATATGAAGATGTCTTGTACAAAGCCCGAATGACGCATGTATAACATTTTTTCATATTTACTTCCTTTTCAAGATGGCGGCTTCTGACTTAACGATGACGATTATATGCAATTTTAACCAGACGCATTGGGCGATTGTTCTGAAATTTGGTACGAAGGTACTTTGTATAAAGCCAGAAGATATATGTGTAAGATTTTCCCCTATTCACTTCCGGTTTAAAGTAGCGGTATCTGATTAAAAATAACTAGTGTACTTAACAAAACGCATTAACCGATTGTTTTAAAAATTTATACGAAGGTATCTTGTATGAAGCCTAAATGACGTATGTGTAACATTTTTTCCTATTTACTTCCGTTTCACGCTGACGGCCTTTGATTTAACGATAAATATTTAGGCAATATAATCCAAACGCATTGACCGATTGTTTTGAAATTTGGTAAGAAAATACCTTGTATAAAGCTCCACTCAATTCCGTTTCAATATGTCGGGTTCTGATTCAACATTGAGAATGTAATTGCTGGATATTTCCTGTAATACTGGTTGAACGGCAAAACCTGTCATAATTTTGACCGCTGGAGCAAAAATATAAAATTTTCAATAAAATTGGTCCGGTAACATTTTTTGTAAATATTACGGTTACCGATTAGATTGGCGGAAAAGTTACGAGTGCTGTCGTAAAGCGCTTTATATTTTAATTAAGAATATACTGCGAGGTCTGCTGTTATTTGAGCTATTAGTTTAAATTAAATACGATGTGCAATTTGTTAATATTTATTCTTTATATGGTTTCAATAAGTACAAACAAGCTACCTACTGCAGACTTGAACACACGTTTTGGTTAAAACGATCAAAATATAGTTTATCGTGCGCTATCTGTATATAAATCTGGGAACTAGATCGATTTACGCACTTACAAATATTATGTAAACAGCGGCTGAATAACTACAACATCGTAAATGTGTCACAATGTATTTGTGCTTAGCTTATACACGTAAAAAGGGTGGTTTTTTACGGAATTTCCATTGGAAAATGAACAATTATTGTAAGGAACCGATCCTGACCTGTATATCAGTTTTTAAGGGAACTCTTTTAGTGCCATGGACTTTTTTCTACATGGACAAAAATGTAATATTTTTTAACATTTGGACATATCTTAAGCTAAATGAACATATTTTATGAAAATTATATTTGCTAGCGAATACACACTGATCAGCAAGAAGTTGCAAAACTGCTGATCAGCTATGTGCAATTCAAAAAGAATTTACCTATTCCTTAATACTATATTGGCTTTAGACAGCTCATCCGTTTGGCCATTTTGAAATTGTTTCATTTAACAAGTCTCACAAATCGTTGGTTATTATATTATTATTGTGTGGTAGTATTAAACAAGTTATTGTTAACTGATTGATATTTTTATTTATTTTTTTTTTAAAAACATTGTCAGAACTAAAGATTGCTGAGATTATAATTATGTAAAACAGACGTCCTATTGGACATACCGTTGGCACTGAAAGGAGTTTATATAGACTTCTATATAAATTAAAACAAAATTGTGTGTGTGTGTGTGTGTGTGAGAGAGAGAGAGAGAGAGAGAGAGAGAGAGAGAGAGAGAGAGAGAGTGCACTCAATTTTGCAGTTTTGGTTCGATTTTATTGAAACGTGGCGTATAAAAATCGATATCTTAATTCAGCAAAATCCTTTCAACAGTTTCAAAATGGCGATCATTTCAAATCTTAAAAATTCTTTTCACTCTTTAAAATACGATTTCACCATCGTAATGACACTGCGTAAATTATCGTTTTGAATTTTCAAAATCTATTGAAAAGATTATGAATTTTATTTCGATCGGCGTTAATTTTAATATTTTCAATGTATACTTCGAAACTAAATACGATTTAGTTTTTGGATTTACGAAAATAAATTTAAAATTTCATTTATTTCGTTTTCTCGGGGGGCTCGGTGGTAGATGTAATAAGCACTGCTAATTACATTGCGTCTCTGAACTACGCACCTAAAGGTGTTTAGTTCGAGCCGCAATTACTCCCGTTGCTCTTCGCCGATCCCTCATCCTCATTATTAGTCTAACTGGCATAAAGTATAGACGTCAAAAAAAAGGAAAATTTAATGAACCGATTTTGAAAAATTATACCGATTTTCTGGTTTTTTCGTTTCAAAACTGGATTACAGTAGCCTATTTGAGAGAAAAAATGGAGTTTGAGAAAGCTAATGTAATTATTTTGTGCAAACTTTTGAAAAATTACAGCTTCCATTAAGCTAAACAGAATTTGCAAATTCTGTGCAGAACGGGTAACGCCCTCAGAATTAGGCTTAACGAGTTACTTCCGTCTATCTTCTCCTTAAAACAAAACCTTACTTTTATAATTAAGCGAACCTACCGTATCACATCCGGCAATGGGATTACTGTATAATTAAATTAACATACATACAAATGTGTCATCATACCGACAGTGATCAACAACCTATATAGATAATAGCATTCAATATAAACGTATAACCCATATGAGAAGTATGTGAGTTCTCGCTCCTGGTGGCATCTTGCGGCAGAGTGTTCATCTACATTTAGGTAGATAACATTACTCTCTATTTTCTCAAACGTCTCCATTCCTGGTCCTTGCAGTTTGCAGCTTTCGTAGCGGCAGGTAGTCCAATTACTTGGACTTAAGCCACTGAAGTTGAGCTAGCTATTTATTATGGTGGCTGTTCTAGTGCTCAATGACAATGGATATAAGATCCTTTCTAAAAACCTCACTGGCCCAATGCCAATAAACTATTTGTTATCCACAATGTTTACGGTCCAATCGTTAACTCGAGATCACAACAAAGACATTAAACATTAACGATTTCACAATCGCTTCACAATATCACTGATTTCGCTGAAATTCCTAAAATGTTTTTGGAATGACTAATACGTACTTCGCTGACAATTGCGTAGTTTATTTTCCTTTTACGTGAGCTTGGCCACGCAACTCCTCATGTATCAGTAAGGCCTGATATCAAAGGCCAACAAACGGTCAACTGCTTTCTTTGCAGACTGATCTTCCTGAGGCCACACACAGCTTGTGTCCACGTGTTCTTCAACAAGTAGGACAAGTTCGACGTCAGAATACGTCTGAATACATTGAGTGTATTGTTTAACACGGCCAGCATGGTGTCCGCAATGACGCACCGCGGAATGGGTAACTAGCAACTCCAAGCTCCGCTTGCTGTCTTTAACCTTCCATCGGTCTCGTTGAGTTCCAGTTACACAGTTTTAAAAAAAAATCAGCAGAATTCTTACTCTTCTGTAAATCGTCTGTGGTTACTCAAACTTCTAATCCAAAGTCACCACCGTTACTTATTGATCCAGCATCGCAGCTCTTCTTTTCGGCTTAAAACGTTTTCCGGCGTTTTCCGATTCATAGCTTCCACTTTTCTCTGTCGTTCCGCAAATCTTGATCCAATTCCTCTTCCTTATCAATTCCTTTCCAACTAAGTCTCAGTCTTCCTCTTTTTCCATGTAGTTTCCATTCTAAAATCTGTTTGGAAAGTCGATTTTCGTCCATTCTTGGACCTTTGAAATCATTTTGTCTTAATGTCGTCTACAACGGTGTACTTCGCATCCATGATTTAGCGGATTCTTAAATTTTCTGTCTTTTCCCGTTTTGCGGCTGTATAGCTTCAAGACTTTTCTGCTTTTACTTTATAGACTATACTTTTGATTATTCTTAGTTAATTATAGCACTGTATATCTTATGCAAACCTGAATAAGTAATGAAGATGAAAGAGTAAACTGAAGTTATAGGTGTGGCTACCGGCAAAGAAAACATAAAGACCACGTGAAGCGAAGGCAGTCGAAAAACAAACTTTAACTGGAATTCTTACGTTTTGCTATATTACTTTCTGTTCTTTCTTTTGTCTGATGGTTCATTCTTACTGTTCGAAACCTCATATCTGCAGTGTTATCCAAGAGCTGATCTACCATGTGCAGACGGTCCTTCCCACCGTGGCTTGCCAGCTGATTATGACAACACTATCAACTATTTTGCCACCTTAGAATTAACGTTCCTTCCCATCGTACATTCTGACAGGACAATCACCCAGCTTGTTTATTTAGAACTAACTTGTCTTCCCATCGTGGTCTGACAGCTTCCGATAGCACTGTCATTTATTTTACTGTCTCAGAGCTGATTCCTCCAGAACTGAAGTTCCTTCCAACTGTGTTCTGCCAACTGATATGGAACACGAGCACTCTTTCTTGTTCGAGAGCTAATCTCTCAAGAACTATCTTTCTGTCCAGTTGTAGTCTGGCTGTAGGCTGATTCCAAAAACACGATCTCCCTCCAGAACACGTTAAGTTCCCAGAGCTGATCCCTTCAGAACTCGATTTCCTTTTAACTTTGATCTGCCAGCCGATTCCGACAGCTAGGTCAACTGTTTATTAGAAGGAAAGCACTAGGAGAGACGTTCTATTCTCAACTGTTAGTTGGCCATTGTCCTTGGAGACAAGTAAAATTTATTCTATAGGTTTCAGGACAAACTTTGGTATCTATTTCAAAACGTTAATTTTTTTCACAGAAATACATCCTCCAGAAACTCCATATATTTACTAACAACGCATATTGGAATTCACCTTTCTCCATCATTGCTGCAGAATTATGTGAATACAGATCGATGTCGAATTATGATCCAAACTCGCATAAAAATAACAACAAATAAAACACGCTTCCTTAATGAAGGTCGTTAACTTTCAAGGCCACATTAGCCGGACGCAACGAACTGCACCGAATCACCATAGCGGATAAATTTATAGGTTAGTTTTGATTGCTCTGTCCTGGTTTTGTTAACAATTTAATTAACGTAATAAACACGTTGTTTGTTGGAGCGCCACCTGTTTCCGCTTCGGATGTTGTATGACGCTGTTCGTAATTCAGGGGAAAACACTACAAATTTCAGAACACACTTAACTCTAACTTGAAAATGTGATGAGAGCGTAACAAAGGCTCTTAGGCATAATTTTAGAGACTGTACAATAGAACATTGTTTTACTGTAGTTATATCGCGCCTGGAATTTGTCAAGAGCAGGCTTGTTAGAGCGTGTTTACAAGAAAACCCGTTTCTTACAGTTATACTGTCCAATATAAGAGTGTGGTTAACCGCACTAACTTTCTCTCAAATCCATAATGATGTACGGCACATATATCCCTCCCTTCCTCCCTATGAAAGAAGCTACCAGTAGAAAGACAAAATTAGCACTGGATATAGCCTAAATCTAGCAAAACCAGTTTCTCAAAACAGAATCAACTCAAGTTAACAAACAGAATTTGGAAAATTGAATTTAACAGCATGTTAAATTTTAAAAAATCGGCAAAACAA
Source organism: Callitettix versicolor (assembly GCA_022606455.1). Lineage (NCBI taxonomy): Eukaryota > Metazoa > Arthropoda > Insecta > Hemiptera > Cercopidae > Callitettix > Callitettix versicolor. The sequence continues at coordinate 41,809,439 of CM040185.1, read as the reverse complement.
AGAGGAAGGAACGCTGATGAAATTTTTTCTTAGTTTTGTTTTTTTAAAAAAAAACGTTTCTGCCAATAACTTCTTAACCGAATTTTCGGGCCAATTTGATTTGTTTGTTTTAACATTTGCTGGTTTCGATTTGAACAAATTTCGATAAAAAACCGTTAAGAGTTATTATTGACAAAATGTATAACTTTAGTTTTTTTTAATAATAGCTAATTCGTCTCTCGGAAGAAAATATTTTCTGAAGTATACATTTGGTATTTATATTTTATAAATAGGTGTATTATTGCAACACTAACCTATAAAAATCTTATAAAAATCATTATTTTGTTTAAACTATAGGCCTCAAAACATACCGACAAAAGAACAAAACAATCCAAATAATAAAAATACAGTGTAAAAGGTTGGTACTCTAGGTGCATCATTGAATAATCTTGTTCATACGTTTTAGATATGTTCCTGATTTAAAAATGAACACTTGGTTTTAGACATTTATTTCAAATTAATACAATTCACAGGCCCCTTATCTAGGTTTACGTTTATTCTCAAGTAATATGGAATGGATTGTAGGCTACAGGTCATTCCATATTGTTTGAGAGCGCGTCGTAACAAAATGAGCGCTGTAGGACATTTAAATTTAGCGTGAGCCATACCCAAAACTCTTTTAACCTTTATTCTAGATTTAAATGGCATACGGTACATTCTAATTGAACAAGCGAAGCGAGTTCTTTGTTTCAACTCGACCGCTCTGCATTTGGTTGTGTTTTTGTTCGTTACGCAGTTTTGGCCAAACGCATTGATCGAGTGTTTTGAAATTTGGTACGAAGGTATCTAACACAATGCCCAAACGACTTATGCATAAAGTTTCCCCCCACTTAGTACTGTTTTAAGATGGCGGCCTCTGATTTAACAATGACGAATGAATGTTCGAAGTTTTGACCAAACGCATTAACCGTTTGTTTTGCAATTTTGCACGAAGACGTATTGTATAAAGCCCAAATGACGTATGTGTATTTTTTTCTTATTTACTTCCATTTCAAGAAGTAACCTCTGATATAACGTAACGAGTGTACGCAGTTTTATTCAAACGAACTGACCGATTGTTTTGAAATTTGGTACGAAGGTACCTTGTATAAAGCCCGAAAGATGTATGTGTAACATTTTTACTTGTTTACTTACATTTCAAGATGGCGGGCTCTGATTCAAAGATGAGAGTGCTGGTTATTTCCTGTAATACTGATTAAACGGCAAAACCTATTGTAATTCTGGCCTCTTATTGAGAGAGATCATAAGATTGGTGCAGTAAAATTGTTCGTAAATATTTGTTAAATATTTTTATTGTTATTTGTTAAATTGGAAGAAAACGTTACGAGCGCGCTTGTAGATTTCAAATTATATCTTTAGTGACCGATTACTAAATATATACAGTATGGCTACTTTTTAAAATCCACGACTGAGAATACTAATAACACAGTCCCTTTATTAGGCCAAGACAAAATGAGCAGGTATTATATCTGTTTTGTTTTTTTTGTATTTACGTTCACTGTCAAGTAATGTGGAATAGGCTGTAAAAGTACTACTATGAACGAATATATATTTTCCGTAGTTGGCAGTTGTGTCGTGTTTTGTGAATTGACCAAGTTTGTGTAGGCCAAGACGAAACGTGCCAGTCTTACGCCATTATCTGTATTTAACTTCAATGTGGCATTAACTATAGGATTAATTGCCTTGAACGAATGTATATTTTTGTAGTTGTCAGTCGTGTCGTGTTTTGTGAAACAAGTTTTGTTACCAAAGTTTTTGTGATCAAGTTTTGTGACCAAGTTTAGTTAGGCCAAAACGAAACATCCAGTCTTACGTCCTTATCTGTATTTACGTTCACTGTCAAGTAATGTGGAATGGACTTTACGATTACTTGCCGTGACGAATATACATTTTCCGTAGCTGGCAGTAGTGTCGTGTTTTGTGATCGACTTCAAGTTTTAATCGAACTGTCCATAATTAAGTGAACTGCTATGATATAAACATCAACTGCAAGATGATGTAAATCACTCTCTTCCTTTATAAACAAATCAATACTCATTTACGTTATCAGCCCAACTATTCTATCTGAAATAGTTTTCTTATCAGACAGACAGAGAGGGATATGTGTCAATAGATAAGGCGGGTGATAACGACCTCGTTATCAGATGTATCTGTCTTGACAGACATTGACATATAAACCTTAAAACAGAAAAAAAGAGGAAGTTCAGCGTCAAAAATAAGCGGATACTTCGCTCGTCAGGAATGCAACGTTTGTGCCGGAGTCGAAGACGTGGTCAGAGAACCGTACCCTTTTCTGGAAATACTATTTAACCGTTATGAGAGCCTTGTGAGCTTTCCTGCTGGTGGCATCTTGCGGCAGAGAGTTGAAATACAGTTAAATAGATAATAGTATTGTCTATTTTCTCAAACGTCTCCCCCCTGTCCTTGCAGCGTGCAGCATTCGTAGCGGCAGGTAGTCCAATTACTTGGATTTTAGGTGCCAATATCGAGGACACTTTTTATGGTGGTAGCTGTATTTCTAGTTCGCGCGCGTTTTTATGTTATTGATTAACATCTATGGACATGACACAAAGAATAAAATATTTCATAATGGCACAAAAACAAAAAACATACTTGAGAGAGGTTAACTTGATTTTAAAAATAATTCTTTTCGAAGTTCAACTATGTAACTACCTTCATCGGACATACTGAATAAATATTATTTATACTATGTATGAATAATTATAAATATAAATAACCATGGCGCACAGTTATCTCGCTGACACGATGGAACCGTATTGTACAGGGAAACAAAAATTTTGTAACAAAAAATAAAAAAAACATTTTAATATGCGAACATTACAATATGAAATTGTAGGCACACTCAGGGTAAACAAAAATTTGTAACACAAAATAAAAAAAAACATTTTAATATGCGAACATTAAAATATGAAATTGTAGGCACACTCAGGGTAAACAAAAATTTGTAACACAAAATATAAAAAAACATTTTAATATGCGAACATTAAAATATGAAATTGTAGGCACACTATAATAGCAAAAAAAAATCCCGCACTGAAATCTTGTTCCACACAATTTCAAAATCTGAAGCTAACATCCTAATCAGCATTAAATATCAGTATAATTTGAAAAAATGAATCTTAAATTTCCAAAATTGAAAATTCGAAAAATTACACATTTTCGAAAAATCAGATTTCAAAAAAACTGTAAACAAATGAATGCCCGCCATTTTGAAACGGTTGTATAGAAATCCGGTTGGGTAACAGATTTATTTAAGCTAATTATCAAAACTAATTTTGTGGCAAGTTTTGTGACTAGATTAAATCTAGTCGGACCAAAATTACGAACGTTAAACTTGTAACTACAGTTGACATTCACAAATCTATTCTAAATATAAAAACAAATCTCGGCACGAAACTATCTTTTTGACGTGATTGAAGCGAATTTCCAAAAATATTTCCTTTGTCTTACACGTTTTGGAAATTCTGACTTCACCATCAAAATCACCATTAAAATCTAGGACTATTAACATTTGATACTTCAATTTCATTAAAATATACGAAAATGAACCCTGACCGCCGCCAAATTGAATTAAATAATTCCAGTGATTTTTTTTTTTTAATTACAAATGCAGTTTTTAACGCTGACTACTGTAGTGAAATCAGATTTTCAAAAAAAACTCAGGTTATGAATTTTTAAAGATCCGAAATTTACGCCATTTTGACCCTCGAAATTTACTGGTTAACCCTTGATTTTTTTCCGCCAAGTCTCAACGAAAAACAAACACATATTTTAGCGACCCTCAAAACGTGGAATAGAGATCAGGATTGGCGCTCACTTCAAGTTGGGTCTTACCATGATGGCCGCTCCAATAGCTCGTTTTCCAATGGAAATTCGCTAAGAAGTTGTAATTTTTCTATTGGTAACGGAAAAATTGTTAGGCTATGGTGTTACGTGTAGTGTGGCGTTATGTTCACCTGAACAGCTGATTTTTGATAATAGGCCTACTGTATTTATACTGAGGTTATGGTTATTGTGACTGTTACAGTGACCGCACCAATAGTTAATTTTCCTACTGTATTTGAACTGAGATTATGTTTATTGTGACTGTTACAGTGACCGCACCAATAGTTAATTGGCCACAGAAAATTTCCTAATTTTAATTTTACTAGCAGGCTAGTTTACAAATAATGTTTCAAATCTAATTCACATCGGACGGACGCTGCAATCTGCGTCGTTCGCAAAACGGACACAACAGCCTAAACCAATAACGTGACCTTGAATGCCGGGAGAAAGGACTTGTATAACCGGCTGATGTTTTGAGAACAATCCAGGTCATCTGCGAGGAGGGAGGCAGCCAAAGTAACGCAGGCTTGCCAATATTCCGCCAGAAATAAAACGGGTTGTTGCGAAACAGCTGATCCAAAAACGTGCTGCATTTCGGCGACGTGCTGTTAACAGAGGGCGGTTTTGTTTGTTTATTTTTCTTAAAGTGGGCCACAAAATCACTGCTCCCCCTCTCTCTCCACACCTTCCTGCCTCCTTCAAATCCGTTTAATCTCTACTTATTTCAGCAAGTTTCATTTTTCCGGCAGTATGAAAACTACTGTTTTACGAAACTACTGTAATATGAATATTACTAATAGCTGCACACACTGTCTCGCTGACGTGATTGAAGCTAATCTCCAAAAGTATTTCTTAACTTACCCTTTTTGAAATTTTAAAATTTTAATTCCACCATCATAATCAGCATTTAAATTCTCATTTACTAGCAGTTTTATATGAAAGTGAACCCAGTCCGCCTTCAAATTACATTTCTTAAGGTAATTTTTCAACGAATTTTGAATATTCCAAATGCAAATGTATGCAGTTTTTAACGCTGATTACGGTGATGAAATAGGATTTCAAGTATTTGAAATGTCCAACGTGACATACATGCCCCCAACATACATACATAACACACACACACACACATATATATATATATATATATATATATATATATATATATATATATGCTGCTGAAGAAAAATATTTGTAAATTAAATTTTCGAGCACTCTCAAAGATTTATTATAAAATGTTCCGCATTTTCCTCGCTAACGTACAAGAACCCGTGTTGGAACAAAAGAGACAGATCTACTAGTACAAGAAAAATAATGTACAACTAAGACACGAACGACATTGCAGTTCAAATAACAATCAGATGAGAGTGAGAGAGTAAATATTTATACAAGAAAAGATAGACAAACGTTCTCTTCCCTCTCTCTTTTTCTCTTAACCAGCGACACAAACGTCCTCCAAAGTGCAATGTGGTTTGTGCTATGCCCTACATATATCATGCATGACACTTCTCGTTGTCAGCCTCCTACTGAAATAATATCCCGGGTGGTATTGATGTCGCTCGTTTGATAAGGCTGGCGATCACTGAGGGAGTAAGGGAGCAAGTATTGCTAGTCGGTTTTGCTTCCGTAGTTTTCTCGGAGTTCGTCATTTACTCAGAAAGAACGGCGAGAGCACGTTCCAAGATCTTACGTAGAGATAATCCCTGTGCAAAAAAATGTAGCAGTAACATTGCGTTTCTCATCAAGTGAAGATTAGTTTGCGAGTTCAGTTTTGCTTCCTCAATTTTGTCGGAGTTCTCCATTTATTCAAAACGGGCGGCGAAAGCACATTCCAAGATCTTACGCAGAGATAATCCCTGTGCAAGAACTTGGATTAGCACAGATTCTTTGAGAGTTCGGTTTTGCTTCCTCCGTTTTGTCGGAGTTCTCCAAGTATTCAAAAAGGACGGTGAGAACACGTTCGAAGGTAGAGAAAATCCCTGTGCAAAAAAATGCAGCAGTGACATTGTGTTTCTCAGTAAGTAAAAACACGTTTGCGAAATGCCCCATTTACATACATGGGGCCTACGAAACTATTGTACTTGTAGCAGACAAAGGTCAACTTCCTTTGATTTTTATCAACTTTATGTGGAGAAACAAAATTTCAGTTGCAAACACCGAAAATCTATCGACATTAGTGACATGTTGCCAACAAATTGCTGCGACGCTTGTCTTCAGTATGTATAGTCTAAGACACTAACACAATAAGCCTACCTTAAAGTTTTATGACAACTAAGTTATTATCAAATCAATCCTATTGAGTAATCGTTCATTGTTAAGGTACTAACTAAATCTCTTTTCGAGATAACGTTTAAAGATTATAGTTTATTTGAAACGAAAGACTATGTTTACAAAGAATATGTATGTCCACAATCGCTACGTAGTACTTCGTTGTTTCGAAGAAGGTTAAACGACCATCCGTGTTCGTCCACTGAGGTCATGCTCAATATGGAGCCAAGTAAGCCTACCTTCGCCTACGGAACTAAGTGGCTAGGCGTGTAGGTTGGTAGATATAGAACCAAGGTCAAGTTATAGTAATTTATGCTGTACTATACAGTACTAATTTATTTACTAAGTACCGCGACATTTAGCTATTTCATACTTCCGCAGTGACAAAAATAAAATTAAACAGTTAAGGTGATGTTGTTACTAGTAGTTCAAAGAAAAGAAAATGCAATTTTTTATTAATAGCCTGGTCACGCTCTACACAGCGCTTGTAACCTTTTCTGCCAGTTCTGTAAGTAAACGTAATATATAATATGGCTACTGGATCAACTTTACTAGAAATTTTATGTTCTTTCTCCGTGAAGTGGATAAAATAATTACACGTCTTGCCGCTCAGCTGGTATTACAGGATCCAGCAACTGCACTTACCATCGTTAAATCAGAGGACGCCATCTTGAAACGGAAATGAAAAGGAAAAACTCTTGCACACATTTCGTTTGCAACGAAAGGTAACTTCGTTCAAAATTCCAAAACAGATGAAATTTTTTACTGAATTCATTAAAATTAATTTTTTATTAAAAGCCTATTAAGAAATCGAAGCGGGATTTTTATAACAGGTATACCGGGGATCGGGGTATAGGTTTTTATAACAGCTGGGCATGTCCATAAAAAATAGACAAAAACGAAAAATTATTTACAATAAAGTAACAGCTGATTTGTATTAGTGTTGTTAATTAGTTGGAGAATGTATAACAACACTGTTTTAATGTAATAATTAAATTTTTGTTTACTATATTCTACGTCTAAGTGCTTATAAAAACTAAATGCTATACACTTAAAACTAATAAAAAAAGAACTCAAGAAAACTGTTTTCCGTTTTGAAAAACGAATGTCAACATTTTTTTATAAATGTGTGAAAAAATTGGATCTTGTACTTAACATTTAAGTAAATGTAAGAAGAGGCATAATGTAACGTGAGTTACCGACCTGGACGTAATATTTTGTTAAATTTCAAAATAATAAGTTGTGTATTCCCTCCAGATGTTATAAAAGAATATACTGTGTAGGCTATATATACTTAACTACAAAACAGAAATTTAATGGCAAATTACTACTAATCTTTGCAATGTCATTTTCTGTAACGTGAGCTACTAAATTGTAAAAAAAAATGGTAACTGAGTTGTTAATAATTCAAATGCTTTTTAAATTGAACACGATAGCTGGGTGATATTGGAGAAGAATTTTTAGGAGCTTTTGTACATTTTGTATAAAGTTATAATAAAATAACTCGATTAATTAGTTAAAATGTAACGTGAGTTATCATGGAAACGCCCAGATGATTTAGTTTAACGTTTGACATATGACGCATTTTAATTTGCACGTGTTGTTTAATCTTTACAACTGATTTTAGACAACTCTTCGTTAATTTTAACTTTTAGGTTATGTTTATCAGTATATAACATTTTTGGGGATAAGCTGTGCAATTTGCTTCTGTGAGCGTATTGAGTAATCTAGTCGAACATTAAATATAAACGTACTAGAAGTATAGCCATAGGCGTATCCATGAGGGTTATGACTACCTCATGGATTAGGGGGAATGATGGAAAACTTGAATATTTTTAACACTTTTTCTCATATTCCAACTATAGTTAAGTTTTTAAGTCATTATTTTTCTGACAAAAACCCAAGCCTACCCAAGCAACCACTGAATTACTGCACTATTATACTATTAAATATTATTAACGTTTGGATTGTACATGCTCAGTGAAGCAATTACATGCTAGGCTTCTTCATTGCAATTATAACACCAGACACAAATATTTAGTAAAATGTTTTTTTTTTTGCAAGCCTAGTTAAAAAACGTATCTTTTAAGATTGTTTGAATAATCTAAAAGTATTTTAAAAACATCTTCTTGTTTTGCTAATTACTCAAATGGGGTACTGTTAACCCTCCCTCCCCATTTTACCATCCTAGATACGCCTATGAGTACAACCACCATTATAGAAAATTTAATTGCTCAGTATTAGCGGCTAAAGTTCAAATAATTGTACTACCTGCCGCTACGAACGCTGCAAGAACATGTGTCGGAGACGTTTAAGAAAATAGACAGTACTATTTTATATTTAACTGTAGTTCAACACTCTGCCGAAAGACGCCTCCAGCAGTGAGCGCTCACATATCTGACGTAAAGGTTATCATTCTAGTACGTTTATATTTAATTGTCGAAGTCGCAAAGACGTACGGTTGATCGTTCAGTGTAGGCGAATTCTTTAAAATCCTAAAATCAGCTGATTGGTCACGTGACGCGGAAGTTGCAGAAATATTGTAACGTGAATACTTTGCTCTGCATTTACAAGGATTTAAATGTGTCGTGGGTATAGGCGTCACAAATGAAAGGTTTCCTACCTTCACACACGGCTTGGTCACTGGCTCTAACTAGCGCAGCATAAAGTGCTTTCCTTAACTCGATTACGTTTCCAATCGTCAATACATTTTTACTAGGTGCAATTACCTACCGACGGATGCTGCGCGATCCTACTTTTTTTTGGATGCTATTTGTAAATAATTGCGACACGCAGCTGTCTCGCTGAAGCGATAGAAGCATATTTCCAGTACTTTTCTATATATTACCCTTTTTTAAATTCAGATTTCCCTATCATAATCAGCATTAAAATCTGTATAATTTAGCATTTTAAACTTCCAAATTACATTGAAAATATGAAAATGAAACCCGATCGTCGCCTAATAAAATTTCTTTATTTCAGCGGATTTTGAAATAATGATTTTAATTGCATGCTTAACCTAATAGTCTTGTTTTTTAAATCCTAAAAAAACATCGCTACATCGGAATATCGATATTTTAAAAATCTTTAACATCACTAACCACAATGGCTCGAACACCCAATCTAATACTGTAACACGGTTTAGAGACACTGTATAGGTTGCAACGCTAAGTGACGCCACTAGAAGTGGCATAACATTGTTGCACCTTGCCAGTTCCATTGTCGCGCATTTCGCTACTTACTAGAATCTTCCACGCCCCTTGCAGTACACTATCGCAGTTTTACTTTCCCACGCACCGCATTCAGATAACAAACAAAGCTTGTAAACGCTGTACACAGTCTGTACTCTAATCTAATTACAGGCCGACTACAGTCGTGCTACGACGTTAATGAGGAAGCACCATGTCCATATCGGCAGCTGCCTGCGCTTGCGCAATAACACGCCGTAATTGTTATAAACTAAGACGGGCGGCTCGGCGCGGCAGAGTCAATGGCCAAGCCGTTCCGAGTTCAACAGACCCGAGGTACGAGGCATGACTATCGTTGAGTCATTCATCACAGCCCGGGCCTAGTTCTCACGTTGAACGAACATCAAAGTTACAGGTGCCTGTTTATTTGCTGACATTGAACGTCACGTAAATATGGATTACACTTGTGGGGTTAACTGACAGAAAGAACCTTATGGTCATAACTTCGCTCCTTTGAAAGAAATACCATAAAACTGACAATCGAATGAAATATAGTACGCAGAATGTAAGTAGTATGGTGGTATGTTACGGAAATATAGTGTGTCTGGCGATCTATTATCTCTGAAGAATTGAGAAACCTTTACTGCTTGACAACCCTCAGTGGGCACAATCTGTGGGGTTAAGTGACAGAGAGGACCTTATGGTCCTAACTTCGTCCTTCAAAATAAAGACCATAAAATCACAATCAAATCAAATATAGTATGTAGAGTGTAGTACGTAGAAAGGTAGTATGATACGGAAATATGAATTGCCTTTACTGCTTGACAACCCTCAGTGGCACAACCTGTGGGGTTAAGTGACAGAAAGGTCACTTACTACGGCCCTTACTTAGCCCCTTCAAAATAAAGACCGTAAAATCACAATCAAATGAATTATAGCATGTAGAATGTAGTACATAGTATGGTAGAATGTAACGGAAATATGAATTGCCCTAAATATAGTATGTCTGGCAAGCTATTACTGCTGAAGCATCGCTCGGTAGTAATACAACAAAAGCATAGTTTTCAAAAATAAAGGAAAACTGGCCTTTCTTGATAAGCGGGAAAAAGAGAAACGAAGCAAGGCGTGGCGTATTCACGAAGTCGAACGGTAATAAACGATACTGCCATTTATGTACATTTTGCTTTAGATTTTTACGTAGCTTTTTTCGCACCAATGGATCCATAGCCCGAAACCCTTAAGGTTCCGTCAAACAGAAAGCGATCTGACCACCGCGATCGTGAATGCCAAACAGAACGCGGGAGGAAGTAAAACGATACAGTTGATTGTAGTTGATCGTGCGATTCGATTTGCTGTTACGTTCGTAATGTTTTCTAATTATTTATTACCTGCAGCCTATAGCATCGAATGAGTACTAACCTATTTACGAGTAATGTCCGGCAGTTTAAATGAAAAACTGCATAGAAGCATTTAGCTGTAAAGTAAAAAAACTACTTTAATTATTTCGAAGGATTCATTTGATCCTTTACTTGTTATTTATTTCAAAAGATAATGCCCACAAGTTAGAGGCACAGTTCCCAATTGACTATTCTGTTATGAGGATAGTCTATATTCTGTACAATACAGTAGCCTAACTATTTGTAGTGTCTACTTAAACAGAACAAGTTAATGTTATTTAAAATATTCGTTTGTGTGGTTAATCCTGAACATAACTGATCGAGCGAAGCGAAGTCTCTGTTTCAACTCGACTGTTCGGCATTTGGTTTGTTAACCAGTTGTTTTGAAATTCAATACGAATATACCTTGTAAAAATTCCAAATATATGTGTAAGATTTTCCTCCATCCACTTCCGTTTCAAGATGGCGGTTTCTGATTTAACGATGACTATTGTAGTTGCTGGTTATTTTCCGTAATACCGGCTGAACGGCAAGACCTATTCATGGAGAAAGAGCATAAAATTTCCAAAAAGTTGTTGGTTTAGTAAAGTTTTTTTTCAATATTACGGTTACCGGTTAAATTGGCGGAAAAGGTTAAGAGCGCATCAGAGCGTTGTCGTGAAGCTCAGTATACTGCGAGGTCTGCTGTTCTTTGAAATGATAGTGTGATGCGTTTTCATAATAATCTCTTCTAGCTAAACCAAGGACAGTACAGGTGGATCAATTTTTGTTGTGATCGCCGCGGATTTTGCAAAATTTTATCAAACCTGACCGCCGCAATACGGATTGTATCGCCGAGTACTTCTGACGTTTCACCGGACCGAGGAAACATTACAGCAGAGAGGGTCCGTTTAAGGTGCGCGATCTGCCCGCGCGTTTATTTGTCGGGGCCATTAAATGCTGTACCAACTTTCTTGTAACCACTGACGGATTAATGCGATTTTGTGGGTAGGGGCGGTGGGTTGGATGATTCAATTTAAAAGAGCGCCTCCCTGGGGGGATGAAAATTTCTAAAATACCTTCATAATGTAGCACGTTAAGCTATTTTGAAACTTGAAACAGATATAAAATAAGTGTAAAAATGTATTGTATTTTAGACAAAAAAATTACTCTTTTTAGATTCCTATTTTACGTTTCTTATTATTATTTGCAATACTACTCATTTTGAAACAAAAGTTGTACTAAATAAAACATGTTTTTCTTCTTTCCGCTCTTTTCAATATTCCTATCCGTAATTTTTTATGTATAGCCGCAGTTATTTCCGTTGCTGATCCCTCGTCTTCCACTTTAGTTTAGATCAGTTTTAGAGTCGTGAAAAATCGTTCTGTTGTCGCAGTTAACACAGGAAAAGAAGAGAGAACAAACATTAAATATCTAATTGATTAACCTTGTTCTCACCCTCAATATAAGCATTACAAAGTACACGAACTTGCATATGTATATAAGGACAAAATTTCTTGTACATACAAAGTTAAGAACGGGATAATGTGACTGGTATCAAACCCCTCGGAGGCGTTAAATGCTTCTATAACCCTTTTCCTCGAAGCTACGCATATACTTCCATTTTATAAAAAGTAAAGTAGGATCATTTATATTTTATTTCTTTTGTCTCGGAAGTGGCAATCGTCCCTTCGCTCTTTAATTCGTCCTTGCTTGTAACCTGAACTTATCACAAGAATCAATTGATTATGACAATGGTTTGGACAAGCTTGGTGTCCAGTTAAATTTTGAACGTTTTTGAATGGTTGGTGACAATTGAAATACATACTGTAATACGGTAATGAAATTTGAAAATTTAAAATCCCAATTTCTTACAGATTATTGACGCTGATCACGATCAATTTTTTTCCTTAAACGATACGCTTGCGTAGAAAAATATTTATTTGTGTAATGTTTCTAAATGTTGTTAGTTTTTGAAAATTCGCTTCCATCACGTCTAATTATATGTGTGCAGTGTAGGTCGTTTTCGATGTTTCACTAAACGCTTTATCACATGCCCAAAAGCAATAATCGAAAATACAAAAGCTCGGAAAGTACGGGAGTACGATAAAAAACGAAAATAAAAGTGACCCGCAAAACCATAAAATTACTAGTGCTTGAAAGTACGTAACGTGTTTTCATCGCTAAAGCGATAAAATAAAACTTTATTAAAAAAAACCACAAGGACCTAAAACCTATTTAATTAAACTAACGCCATTTTAACAACGTTGTCACTGTAAGAACTAACAAAGTAATACATATTAAGTATTTGTATATTAGAATGTGATAACGCACATGAGAGTAAATCTGTATAGTAGATGATAGCGCGCTTGCGCAGTAAGTCGGTGTAGGAAATGTAGTACGTTCCATACAATGTAAACAGCAATGACATCACAATATAGTTCCGTAAAAAACAGCCCGAAAACGAAAGTCATTAAAAAAATATTTTCCGTAAACGAATGGATTAAATGGATTATATTGTACGTAATAAAAAAAATTCTAAATATCACTATTAGTCAAAAAAAAAAACAACCTATACTGCATAAATGCCTCAGCGAGACAGGTGCGTGTCGCATTTATATCAGTAGAAAGTTAAATGACTTCTTTAATTACTGTACTGACTCATTAAAACTAAGTATACCCTTTTTACCTCATAATACTTAAAATAAAATAGATTATTTATTGCATTATCTAATCTAATACAGACTATAACCTACTTACTTATTGCAATGTTGAAGCCATATAGCGCTTACCTGAAACAAAACAAATACAAAAACAATTAGGTGTGATACTTTAAGTTACTTTATATGAGTTGTTGCGATTAGCTGTCACATGTGATGTGAATCTCACATTGTGAGACTGTGAATGCTACTGAGAACACTGTTCTTGGCACTGAGCAGTTTCTGTTTTACAAAGAAATTTACGCGAGCAACCCGATAACGCACGAATACTGAAAACTAGGTGAAATAAAAGTCAGCCTATTATTGACGTTTACTAATTAACAACATACTGTTTGCTTTACCATAAGTAATAATTAAGGTCTATTTGTTTTATTTTCTTTTAATTAAATAGATGAAAAGCTTGTCTCTACTTTTATTAATTGATCTTAGTCTCAGATGCGTAGCTAATAATTAACATTTTTTAAATTATTATTAATATTCCTTATTTTATGAATCTGGAGGTTTGTATATGTTAAACTTTGTATTTATTGCTGTTTCGCATAGACTACTGTGACAACATTTACATGTTTTTCCTATTATTTTGATAACTACCAAATTATTTTATTACAATTTAATAACAATAATAATAATAATTTTAATAATTTAATATTATTAATAATTATTAAATACGCAGCATTAAAATCTACATATATTAGGATTCCAGACTTTCAATTACATTTAAAATACAAAAACCCTGACCTACTTCAAAAAAATTGTTAACTCCAACGGATGTTGAAAATTCAAAATTCTGATTTATAACAGTTTTTAACGCTTGTTACATTGGTGAAATCGGATTTTCAAACAAACAATATTAGGACCAAAACGTCGTGAATTTTTAAAGATTTGAAATGGCTTCTCTTTTGATTGTTAAACGAATTTTATTTTTTCCCAAGATATTGCCATAATCGATTTTTTTTGCCAAGTTTGAATCAAATCGGATCAAAATTGCGAACATGAGTGTGTTTATATATATATATATATATATATATATATATATATATATATATATATATATATATATATATATATATATATATATATATATATATATATATAATTTAACGACGATCTAATAATTTAAAAGTGATCTAGAGGTTAGGATAGGCGCTCATTTGAAAGTTTGGGTCTTACCATGATGGCCGTTCCAATAGCTCATTTTGAAATTCATTAACAACTAACAGGCGTAAAGCTTTCATATAATCTTTGCACAACACTGTTGTTCTCTTCAGTAAGCTGTACCTGTCCCATAGCACGTACGAGTTGTCCAATAGCACGTACACAAACACAGCCTTATATCTCAGTACGTGCAAAGGCTCACGTCAACAACCAGTTTCTCAGGGTGGTAACTACTCGCATAATTCTAACTTACTCTTACTTGTAATTGGTGCAATTAAAGATTGTTAATAAGTCATATTTTTACCTCCTCACTATGATGCAAAGTACAGTAGGCATTCTATTCATGAATTTCTAGTGAATTTCCATTGGGTAAATGAGCCTCAAGATCACTTCTTGAAGAGTCGTTAAAATGTGTGTGTGTGTGTGTGTGTGTGTTTGTGTGTGTTCAAACATGGCAAAAAAAATCGATTACGGTAATAACTTGGACAAGCTCGTTAACCAGAAAACTTACTTAGACAGTTTCAAAATGGCGGCAATTAAATTTTTTTTAAATCCATAACTTTTTTGTCTTTAACATTTTTGGAAATCTGATTTCACCGTCGTAAGCATCATCATAAAGCGCATAAATTGGCATTTCGATTTTTTTAAAAATCCGTTGAAATTTAAAAAAAAATGTTTTATGGCGGTGACGGTTCATTTTCGTAATCTCAATGCGATTTGAAAGTTTCAAATGCTAATATAAGCAGATTTTAATACTGATTATGATAGTGAAATAATATTTTCAAAAATAACACTAAAAAGAACTATACTTTTGGAAATTCTCGTTTCTGATTTTCAAAAATAACACTAAAAAGAACTATACTTTTGGAAATTCTCGTTTCTGTCACGTCAGCGAGACAGCTGCGTGCCTCGGTCATCTTTTTTCATGTAGGCCTACTTACTAAATAAAGAACAGTCCATAAAGAACAGTGAAAGTTTTTTTTCAAATTTTGAGAAATTGGGCATTTTTCTCAGTTTTTCTGTGTCTCCCGAAAGAAAACGTTTCAGGTGAATAGGGACCGTCGTTTTGTTAAGGCATTTGTTTTGAGTTTACACAAAAAAAACTTCCGAATCTTGTTTCTTAAAATTAAAAACCTGCTGTGATAGAACTAATTACAGACCGGATCTGCCCTACTTGACAAAAAGAAAAAACTGGCATAACTCCCTAAATACTTAGAGGAAGGGGTGCAAATGTGGAAACGTGTGGGTAATGTGGAAACATATTGTATCTGGCAAATAAAGTGCTGCACGCCAACAGGATTAGGGGTAAACATTTGTAGTAGTTCTTATTTGTCTTTGTAAGCAATCAGCAGTCAGTCAAGCAGTGGATAGTGTCACAGTGAGTCAAGTTATTTTCCTGGATTTTTCAATACTTTTTAGAGGTAAGCTTTAGGCATTAAATTCGTCTAACTATCTTATAAATATGTTACTTTAGATTAGGTAGGTTATAAAAGGATGTACAAAGAAGGTCTTGGCAGTTTTCAATCTGATCTAAACTGATAGTTTCGCAACATAATCTGCTTAAATTCGAGATGGCCAATGTGCGGGTAACGTGGAAACGTACATGTGTTGGTATTGTGGAAACGTTTCCATGCTCACTGTAGTTCAGAGCAAGATACCACATGTAGTTGGACTAAAGGGTAAACGTCAAGTATGTGCCATTACTTCAGCAGAGAGAGGGTCACTGGTAACTGTAATATGCTGCACGAGCGCCAGTGGTAATTTCATACCACCCATGATGACCTTCCCCAGAAAGAACTGGACTGAAACTCTTCTTGTCTCTTCAGGAGAGTCAAATTTGGATCTTCCAATTGGTGAAAAAAAACCTACCAAAGAAGATGCCCTTTGTATTTTTTGCGGAGACGCATTTTCTAAAGACGTTCGGGGAGAATTGTGGATTAAATGTGTAATGTGTGAGGAGTGGAGTCACTCTTTGTGTGCTGGATGTGAAAGTGACACTTATGTATGTGATTTCTGCAAGAAAATTTAGTGTAACAATAATTTTAAGGCGTTTCCACATTACCCGCACTTTATGAAGTTTTCAAAAAAAGTATTACAAAGACAAAACGGTTTTTTATTCTTTACATGCATAGTTTTTATATTAATTAGTATTATATTTATATTTAAAACATTATAAAGTTACTTTAAGCAATTTTTTAAAGCTAAAAAACAATTAAAAAATTTTTTATTCAACAAAAACAAAATGGGTTTCCACATTTGCACCCCCTCCTCTACGTGATCTGAAAGATTTTTAAAACAAAATGTAAAGATTTTTGTTCACCGCCATTACGTTTTATGCTCCTTTTAGTAAGACAGTAAATACGTATTCAACGCATAACTAATACTGTAAAACTGCATGGTCACAATGACGTGACGTCAAAAATTAAACAGGCGTATCAGTGGCAACGTCAATAAGAAAATGTTATTGACGTTCTGTCATGTACTGTATGTGTGTATATCAGTTTCATACAGTCTGAATTATGTATATACCGGCTTATCTCGGCGTGTAAGTTGCAAATTTTCTTAAAATATTTTATTTCTAAGTGTTAAACCAGTAAGGAATTTCAATGCATAAAATAAAATTTAGAATTTGTACAAATGTTTATTTATAATAAATATGTACGACTCCCGGCTTAGACCGGGTTGATATTTGAAACTATCCCAGCTGTTTCACCGACATCCGGGAACATTCTAAAGCATTTATAATCGATGTCCAAAAGTATATACCTATCGCGTCAAGCTATCATTTATATATACCCTTCTGAGTTGGAACATTCGAGAACGTTCCAGAAGATTCTGGACTTCTGTTTCCGGTTTCTAGAAAGTTCCGGAACAGGAAGCCCCTTCGAAAACTTTCGAGAAGTCCAGAATCTTGTCGAACATTTTGAAAATTATAGAACATTCTAGAGTATACCTAATCGATTTCCAAAAGTAGCATGTACTGATACATGCGTCTCGCTGTCGTCTATATACACCCATCTGAGCTGGAACGCATCCTCACCTCAAGACAATTCAAGTATGTTTTAGATTTCGCACTTCAATTTCCGGTTTATAGAATATTCTAGAATGTTCCGTGGACTTCCATTGAAAAGTCCAGAATTTTCTGGAGTATTCTAGAGCATTCCCAATCGATTTCCAAAAGTATACTGATACATGAGTCTCGCCATCATATCTGGCGACTGTATCTGTATACATCCTTCTCAGCTGGAACGTATCTTTCCCACAAAAGGATAACGGAATATTCGAGAATGTTACAGAAAATTCTGGACTTGCGTTTCCGGTTTCTAGAACATTCTGGGCAATCGGCACATTTTGGGCATTCGGTAAGCTGTTTTACCGACTTCTCATACGAAGTTCACTGGTATGATGCCCTATTTTGACAAAACTATCTCCGAAACTAACCCCTGCAGTTCCAAACCAAACTTTCTTCGTGGATGGGATATGGAGGGCTACCATTACCATATAACCATGGGGCTGCGGGACTGGGTCACGGAGTTATAGCGGCACTGACCGACAAATCTCGCGTACATTTATTATATCTATTGATTAGATCGGATTTACTAGTAAATAAAATAAATAATCGCGGCACGCACCTGTCTCGCTGAAGTGATAGAAGCGAATTTCCAAAAATATATTTCTGTATCTTATTATTTTTTGAAATTCTGATTTCGTTCTCATAATCAGCATAAAAATCTGCGCATATTAGCGTATTAACTATCAAATTCCATTGAAAACACAGAAAATGAAATCTGACCGCAGTCAAATTAAAGTTCTTACTTTCAAAGGATTTAGAAAATTCCAAATGCTAATTTGTGCAGTTTTTAAAGCTGATTACAATGGTGAAATCGGATTCCCCTCACATCCCTTGTTAGTGGTTTCAGAAAATTCTTAACATAATATCTTAACGCACTTCACGGGTGTGAGAAAATGTAGGCCTATACGATATTTTGCTGGCAACGTGTGATTAAGATTTCGTTCATCGACCGACGGTAATAATTAAATTACTAGAATTATCTATTTCTGTACTGGCTCGATAAGGATTATAACTAAGCCGGGATTTCTGAACACTGCTGCAGGTTATAACTTACAGGTGTGATGAAAATATGCTCCCCAAACTGCTGAACACTGTTCAAGGAATAAAAATACGCGTTTTTGATTTGAAAATGTTGTTTCTACCTGTTTGTCTGTCCGTTTGTGTATTCGATTTGATTCATACGGCACGAAAAATGATTTCGGTACTACTTTGGACAAGTCCGTTACAAAATACGCCTAACAGTTTCAAAAACGGCAACCATTTCAAATCTTAAACGATTTACAACTATTTTTGTGGATAAATTTAATTTCATCAACGTGTTCAGGGTTACAATCTGCAGAAACTAAACTTTTTTAAAAAATAGGAAAATAAATCTGACATCGGTTACGGTTCTGTTTTGTACTTCTAATGAAATTTAAAATTATTCAAATGCTAATTTATTGGTTGGGGTTGCTCTATTTCCCTCTGACCTGGGGTAGTCCCTCCGAACTCCCTATTTAGCTCAATAGATGCACAACTTTAAGTCCTTTATCTATTTGAATCCTACGTAAAATAGAAGATTTTGGAGTCTTGAGAGCATTTGGTGTCTATGAAAATACAGCTAATACTGTACTCGATATTTTTCCTTTAGTAGTTTATGTTAATTTCATTTTAAAAGACTAGTTTTCAAAAATTCCAATATTATTCTAGTTTTTGCAACATTTTCCACTTTTCTGAGTAGAAAAAATCCTAAAATTTTACCACCCCTCAAATGACGGCTATATTTCGATTAAAGTTTCAAAAAAGTGTAATATAAACAGTTATTGTGATATTGTTACTTTTTTTAGAAATTCGCTTCTATCACGTCAGCGAGACAGCTGCGTGCCGCGATTCTAAAATTTCCACGATAAACCATTTATAGCGTTAATTTAGTTACCCGATTGATAATTTTTTTGAAATTCGCTTCCATCACGTCAGCGAGACAGCTGCGTGTCGCGATTCTAAAGATTTCCACTACAAACCATTTACAGCGCTCAGTTTAGCTAATGTTACTGCTTCACGATGCTTATAAGGCCTTTGCGCCTGCGCTGCAGACAAAGGAATCCTGCAGAGCGGTCTCTGTCGTAAAATCGGTCGCTGTACTTTGAACAATGCTAATTGCTGGAGTGTTCCAATGTTTTTGTACGTGACCTTGCGTAAGTATCACCAGAGTGGCCAACCAGTTGAACAAAACCAGTGCCTACCGGTTACCCTTACCGGTAAGTAGGGATATAAACATCCATGTATCGTCTAAATGGGATGAAATATCATAAGAAAGTATCTATATTTTTACTATATACTAGTACTGGAAATAAATACTGGCCGTTGTTAAATACAATTTGTTTACTAATTCTATTAATTTTTTTCACAACTTTTCTTAAAATTCCCTAGACTCTAAGTCTACGAAATCTACCTTGCAACTACAAAATCTACCTTGTTCTTTATCTAGGCTAAAGGCTATAGGCTATCTATTCTGTAAAACGGAAAAATCTTAATCAATGTACTGAAAATACAACTACATTTCTGACTGGATCTTCTGGTTTCCAGGTGACCGAGTGGCAGTGTTTACGTACAAGTGGAAAGGCGAAGAGCTGGCAAGACTGTTGGACAACGGCACCCAGATCCTGACCAATATCTCTATAGGCAACAACTGCCGGGTGTCTTATAACATCAACAGGTTAGTTGAAATGTGCGTATTTGTTTTGTACTGTTTGCCAACTTGTTTAGCTGACGCATGCGTATTGTACTAACACTTAGTATAAAGGCATGCTGAATCTAATGTAAATTGGTAATCAAATGGTCGGTTAACTTGGTTAAACTGCTTCAAAACGGTTTATTGGGTCACTGCATTTTCAACAAATTGTACTTACATATTTTGTTTTGTTCTGTTTCGTCAACAATGCATACTAATATCAACAATCCCCAAATATTAGAATATTCAATAAAACAAATATATAATTATCGGTAAAAACTTTACAATGTAACTACACCACTTCAGTTCAGATTAAAAAAAAAATTATTAGTTATTTTTTTATATTAATTTTGTTCTTTAATCGGACATTTGCATCATCTGAACAATACACACGTTTCGAGAGTGTGGATCAAATCCAGTTCTTAAATGACCAAAAATTGTTTTAGTCAAAGCACTTGAGAAAAAGAGTTGATTCGATACTCTCGAAACTTCGTGTATTGTTCTAAATAGCCTATACAAATGATAAAAACAATAAAAGTTCGGATTATCGAGTGTTCCGATAAAATCATGATAAAATATTTTTTATTTGTTGTATGACATTTCCTGCAATTCAAAATTTAAAAAATGTATGTTTGTAAAAAGACTGTTGAACTGCCCCGGCTTATCTTTTTTTGAACATGAATCCAGATTCCGTTTTTAAAATTATTAGTTAAAGATGGTATTTATATATTATTTTAATCGAACATTTGCCACCATCTGAACAATTTATGACGTTTCGAGAGTATGAATCAACTGTAGTTATTAAATGCTTTTTGGCACGTGAAAAGAAAAGTTAATTCAAATCGAAATATCGTGTATTGTTCTAAATAGGCTCCATAAATGACAAAAACAATAAGAGTTCGGATAATCGGGTTTCCCGATAAAATCATAACTAAATGACATTCTGTACAAATTTATTAGAGCGCAGTTAATCTGTCTTAAAAACAAAATTATTTTTACTTGTACTCAAGTATTTAGGTATTGGAAACTAAAACTGACAGAACATAGGCTATTGTATAAAGAAAAAAAAGAACTAAACAGTAACTACATAAACTTGTATTTCTTACTCGACTACAAATCCCATTTGTCAGTACAATAACCTCACGACGATAAACAAGTAAAGACCAGTATAGACAAACGCCATACAACTCTGAAATTGTGCTGTAAATATTAAAACTATTCAAAGTTTTGCATGGTGGCAACCTCGTATACATGCAATTACGACCTACATAGAGACTTGTAAATCAACACCGTGCGACAGGTAATAGAATAACATCGGCACGCAGCTGTCTCGCTGACGTGATAAAAACGAATTTCAAAAAGTATTTTTCTATATCTTTTTTTTTTAATTATGATTTCCACATTACCATCAGCAATGAAATCTGCGTATATTAGCATTTTAAACTTTCAAATTAAATTGAAAATACGAAAATGAACCCCATACTGCCGTCAGATTAAAGTTCTTAATTACAAAGTATTTTGAAAATTCAATTCAATTAATAATTTATGCAGTTTTTAACACTGATTAGAATTTTTAAAGATTTGAAATGGCCGCCATTTTGAAACTGCTTGCCATTTTCGCTGGTTGACGAATTTGTCCAAGCTATTACCATAATCGGTTTTTCTGCCAAGTTTGAATCAAACCAGACCTAAACTGCGAACTTGAGTATGTTAAAACACACACACACACACACACACACACACACACACACACATTTTAAGGACATCTCAAAAAGTGATCCAGAGGTCAGGATCGGTGCTCATTTCAATATCCCGAACCGTACTTTCTGACTAAGCGAAATACTTTATTGCGGGTGAAAAAACATATTTCGGCAAAAATATCTATTTTAAAATTCCACGAGTCAAAATTGAATTTTACTTTAATGTACGTAATAGTGCTTTTTTCGATAGCCCTTTGTGGTCAGAAGATTTTTAAAAATTAATTGCAACGATTTTGATAAAATTTAGCTTAAATGCATCCCTTTAACTACCTAAACGTACGCTTCGCAGTCACTCGAAAAAATTAGTTCTATTGAGAAACATGAAAATCTTTCGACGGAATTGTTCGTGAATTACGGCACTTTTTTCTGTTTAAAAGACGAAGGAGGCCGTTTCGAACCCACCTTGAAGTACACAGTTCAGAGACACAGCAGACTGATCGTAAATTTGTTCATGGGACATTTATATAAGTGTCCGACGGAGGCTTAGCAATCCCGCCGTATCTCTACCTCATACTACTCTCATTCAACTATTCAAGACACATACATTCACTACTGTAAATAGCTTGACAACGACCCTTGCTGATAGAGTGAATGACACAGGCCTAATGGTGTATCAAGAGGAGCCCTGGTACACCTGGCGACCTCCCAGTATATGCAGGCTCTATATGTGCGGACCTCATTCCCTAACAACTTGCGGATGTTCTGATAAGTAAAAAAATAAAACAGAATGAATGGCATCTCACCGCACAACAAAAGCTGGCCAAATGGAGTAGAACCCCCGTATTAGGCCTAAAGATCAAGAGAAGAAAAAAACTGAATGGGAATTAGTAGAGCAAGCACCTCAATTATGAACTTAGAAATCATCAGTTAAAAGTGAGAGGAGTTAACCATGAATCCTTTCCAAAAGCTAATTTTACGAAGAGACTAAGGCTGTTAGGCGCTGTAACTGAGCAACTCAGGAATAACGAAAGGCGTTATTCCTCAGAAATTTATTTTTTTTCAAGTATCACGACAAACAAAAATTACTTTTGCACTATAGGAAATGTGAAAACAAATTTTTTTGTGATCGTGGAAAGAATCGATCTTGCGAGTTCCATAGATCTGTCGGTTTTCATATTCTCTCAGTAAAAAAGAAATGTTTAGATGTCCCGGAAGCCCTCTAATTTTCATTTTTACTTAATATCGTGTGTTAGTTTCAGAACTGAACTAGGGTGTGCGTGCATCCTCGACTAATTAATTTACGACGGGGTTGGGGTAACGGAAGCACCTAATCGTTAGATCTTTCGTTGCCTCATTTTAGCTTGTCAGAAACTATGAGGTAAAAAAATGAAAGGGAATTAGCAGAACAAGCATCTGCAAGCACCTCAATAAGGAAGAGGGATGCCACCAATTAGAAGTTGGGAGTTACCCATCTTTAATCCTCTCCAAATCCTAGACTTAATGAAGATACTAGTACCGGAGAAAGCGCTGTAAATGAGTAGATAGAAATAGGGCACAATAGGTCTAGAAGGTCGCAGTGCAATAGTAACCCTAGAAAGTCATTCATTCATACAAGACGGACACACATTCAATACTCTAGGCTAACTCTAAAATGTAAAGCGACCCGTGCTGATGGAGTGGATGACACCGGCCTAATGGTGTATTAAACAGTCTCTGGGATACCAGACAACCTCCCATTGTACCTTAGCCTTACCCATGCACGCTGTGCTCTATGTGGGCGGACATCATTCCCTATCTACTTATGGGAACAACATGAATACGAATGTGAACAGAATTAGAACTCAAAGCACAACAAAAAGCTGGACAAAGGAGGCACAACTCCGAGATCAGGGTCAAGAGTAAGGTGTAATTAGTAGAGCAAGCATCTGCAAACATCTAAATAACAAATTGGGAAATCACCTCCAAATCTTAGACGTTATAAAGAGATCAGAACTGAAGAAATTGCCGTAACTAAACAGCTAAGGAATTAAGAAATGGCACACAATATATAATAAGATCACAGTGTAATAGTCACACTGTTACTATTGAAATTTTATGTTTCAAAAAATCGGGCTGGCAGTGAATCTAGAACACAAAAATAAACCTTGAACACCGGCGTATCACGCTTGAAAGGAATTATAAACGGTTACAACGTGCACGCGTTCTTCAACTAAGGAAAAACACCGAAACCAAAGCAACACAACGTTTTCATATAATACTCGTGTACTGTTATCGGAAAGAAGGAAGAAAAAGAGACAGAAATGGAGAGACGGAATTCGTTTACTCGTTCCTTAGGGCGTTACAACGTTTTGTTGCAACTCTTAAGGGCTTCATTTGAGATCCTTTTTACAACCGCTGCTTGAATTATTTTAGCCAACAAAATGTGTGAACACTATCTATGCAGAAATACGTCAATAAAATCGGTCTATTTGTTTATTAAAACAACAAAAAAAAGATTTGCAATATTCAAAGATCGCAGTAAAACTTTCCGTACGCAAACGAGAGATTTATTTCGTCGACACGCTCCGCCTAAAATTACACCTTTGACTTTTCTGTTTGTAAGTTGTAAATTATTTCCCGATAAAAAAATTTCAAGTCACGCAACGTCCTGAATTCTGAAACGTAACGGGTCACGTGTAAATAAATAATTCGTAGAATGAATACTTAACGCGTCTCTTACGTAAGTCAAAAGTGATGGATTTCGATACGTCAAACAAGTTGTAAATAATCGATTTCAGAAATATGCATAACGGGGCATGTTAAGACACCTAGTGTCAAACGTTGGGCAATTGAATGATTTATACGATAGCCTGGTAATTGTGGGTCAAAGGTCTTGACCTAGAGGTTATCTTAACTCGCTGATAGTTTACTGTCTCGCTTGAATGTAGTAGAGAAAGTTTTACTTTTTTTAAGCAATATTTTTGATTGATTGGTTGATCCAGACGAAATTAAAACACCCCACCCACCCACGGATATAATAAGTGGCGTTTCGATATTCAGATATCTTTTTTTTATTGCAATACGTGTTACCTAAAAATTTTAGAAACGGTTTTAAAGCGTGTTTTACTTTACCAATCGGTTTTGAAATTTTCAAGCCCCTTGAGTTCAAAGTAATCAAGGCATTCTGACTTTTTAAGATTTTAAATTACTACTATTTTGAAACGGTGAACGGGATTTGCTAGGTAAGCTACTTGCCAAAGCGAAATAATCCAAAGCTACGTTTGAATCAGATCGTACCATAATTGTAAACACGAGAAAACACTCACACACACACACACACACACACACACACACACACACACACACACACACACACACACACAATGAAAATCATTAACACTGTATATCCAAAAACTGTAAACAATAGCCTATCACAATATATTTAAAATAAATAATATTTAATAAAAGCACATGTTAAATTTAAATGCAGGGCTCGATGATCAATCCGTCAAAGGAACTGGTCATTCTTCTGCGTCTCTAAACTGCGCACTTCAAGGTTGTAGGTTCGAGTCGTAGTTACCGCAAGCTAAACCCTTTAACGCTGACTCTTCGTCCTCATTAGTATGAACTGGCATAAAGTATGGACGTTAAACAAAAATGAAAATAAAATTTAAATATTTGAATTTGGGTTATTGAATGTAAAAAGTTGTGTTAGTGATAAAAATATCTTTAAAGCATTTTAAATGTTCTTCTTTTTCAATTTTTTTAATAAATCATTTTGTTATTTCTTGAAGAAATAATTACGGTAATATGTATAACCGGTCCAAGACCGAACCATTATTAGAGACCTAATTATATTTTCACTGTGTGGCCTAAAACAAATAGCACTAAAGCAACGACCATTATGACGTGTCAATGCCAGCTGATCGCTTCGGTCATTTATTTTTATAAACAACAACAATTCAGGAGCTTTTTCGACATCCAGCACCGTCTAACAATGAAAAATTCCGTCGAAATGACAGCGTGAAGGTATCACATACAGCTGTCCAGTACAGTATCAACGAATGAAAATCAATGACGACTGTTTGATCAAGTATTGCAGCACCACAAAGTCACTTCAAAGGAACTTCACTGAACACGAACATTAGCCAGACTTCATGGAGACGTAGGGCCTATGTTGAAAGCTATTGATGGGTTCCTTTACAAGATACAGAGATTGAACTTATACAGTCTGGCCCACGGAAGAAAATACCTGAGTTTAGGACGTTATAACATTCAAATCGGTTATTGTACAGAAATTTCAGGTACACCTAATTAAAGCGTGTTTCTTGCATATAAATGTGTGTTAATTCCGTTAACGTATTTTCAAACGTAGATTTTATATTTCAATAAATTTACCGAAAAACAATTTTCACGCAGTTTTTCTACTTCTGTCTACTTTAAAGGTTCATAACTTTGACAGTTTTTACTCCACAACAATGCCGTTCAAGTATGTTATAGTGTAGACATTTTTTTAATGTTTCTGCAGAATTTGGCCATCTTTTGACAAAAATTGAAATTATGGTGAATTTCTTTTAAAACAGTGCTAATTGTGCTCCAGTATTATCAAGACTTATGTACAATCAGATTTTTTATTATTTTTAATAAGTAAACGTAAAGTTAATTAAACGAAAGTAATTAACTTAATTAATGAATTAATCTGAACACTAGGCGTACAGTCACGTGACACGCATTATAGACCTCTTCGAGATGTAAATAAAATTTAAAATGGAACGGTTATGCTCTGTTGGTCTATAGCGTGCACCACCCGACAGTACTTTGATAAGGTACACCAGTGCAACACAGTGGTGAGTGCTACTAGAATTTAATTTAACTGTTCTTTCAATAATTTTACGTTTACTTATTAAACACAATTACAAATCTGATTTAACATAGATCTTGATAATACTGTTGTAAAATTACAGACGTCTGTTAAAGTTATGAACCTTCGAAGTAGCTAGTAGTAGAAAAACTGCGTGAAAATTGGATTTTTTTCGGTAAATTTATTGAAGCATAGAGTCGAATATAATATATTTGAAAACACATTAACGGAATTTACATAGATTTATGGGCAAAAGAACACTTTTTAATTTGCTGTATTTTAAATTGCTGTATAATAACCTATTGGAACGTTATACCGTCCTGATTCAGGTGTTTTCTTTCGTGGGCCAGACTATGGTAAATGCAGATAAAAGAGTGAATGACAGCCATTTTTTGTCAGTTTGATTTTTGATGAGTGATTTGATTTTTGATGAGTGACATTTATTTGAGTAGGTTTATAGATAATCGAACAGTTTCTTGGTTTCGTTTGACCAGACATCATTATACAGATTCCATTTTCTGTGTGACTGCATATGAGTGGTATCTGGAAATATCATTATGTAACAATTTCTTAATTTCATGACAACAGAATCTGTTGAAAAGTTATCACACCTTTTGTTAAGGACTTAAATCGTTTCTGCCGAGCACGAATACTCCTTAAAGGCCACTGGTTCGGTTGGAAGGCTTCAGGATGGAAGGTTATCGAATTGACGTTTCCAGCTGAAGTGAAACTTGTTGTTGAACCTTGTTCCATTCAACAAGATTTCACTTCGATTGATACAAACCATCTTCATATATCTCGTTCACACTCTCTTGACCCTATAATAGGAGAAAGAGAACTAATTTCGTATCATCATTTCGGATTTAGGAACAAACACTCGACACTTAATCAAGTGAACAGAATTACTCAGATAATAGAAGAAGGGAAGTTTGTTTGTGCGTCTTTCTTGATGTCTGGGCTTGATGTACAAATTGGAAAGATACCTTCCTAAACAATACAGTGAAATTCTAAGATCCTATCTTACAGACAGAATGTTCTGTATGATATATGGATGTGATACTCGGAATTTAAAGAGATCAGTGCTGGTGTGCCACAAGGGAGCGTACTGGGGCCATTGCTGCACTTGCTGCATAAAGGTGATCTGCCACTGGATGAAGAAACCACAGTGGAAGATACTTCTATACTAGCTGTTGCCGGTAATGTTAAAGAAGTAACAGAAAAACTGCAGAAAACCATCGTGAAAGTTAATGTGTGGGCCAAAAGGTGGCGTATAAAACGTAACGAGTCTAAGTCAGCCCATATTAATTTTATTTATACAAAAGAGAAAGAAGCACCAGTATTAATAAACAGTACAATTATTTTATACAGAAATGTGAAGTTAAATATTTCGGAATAAATTTGGATTCAAAGCTGAACTAGAAGTTATACATTATAAAGAAAAGGAAGGAGCTTGATATTAAGTTCAATAATATGTATTGGCTACTTAGGTATATAACTCAAGAATCGAGTTCTTAAGCCGGTGTGGAGCTATTGACTGCAACTTCGGGGATGTGCGAGTACGTAATATAAGGAAAATTCAGATTTCTCAAAACAAAGTACTTCGGATAATAGTAAATGCTCCGTGGTACAAAAGCAATGAAAATATTCATAGAGCCCTTAAAGTGAACATCAAGTTTAAAGTTGATATCAAGGCAGTAGCAACAAAGCATAAAAAACGACTCCAAACCCATACTAATGCTAGTGTTCAGCAGATGCTAGCACATAGGTCTTGGTGCAGTGATAGCATATCAAGCTAAGAGGCCAGAGCCATTCAATGGAATGAATATCTCACATACAGTGATCTATTTTAAATTATAACTACTAGTACTTAACTAGTCTGTGATATATATATATATATTCTCTTGACCTAACGGCCCCAGATTTGTAAGTATTGGGTATCCTGAAAGAAGCGATTTTCTAACAACCACCGGCAACCTAGGTGAGCTGAGTGTATTGCGCTGTCGTTATGTAACTAGCTCAGTCCCTTCTCAAAGACATGTTTGAGAACCTACGCGGAAGGTAGGAGTAAAGAAAAACACATAGAATATGTATTCTGTCAATTTATCACACATCCTACTTAATATCTTAACTATTGAAAGACATTTGTCTAAAAATGGTTTCAGTGTCGCTTGTTTTAGACCATATCGTATAAAGGAAATGTTTTTAAAAATCCTTACAGATGTGTTCTAAAGGTTAAGATCAACGCCCATTTCACAGTTCCCGGTCAGGAACTTAAATCAAGGCCGATCCAATAGTCAATTTTCCCTATGAAAGGCGTTTGGTAGCAGAATGAAATTAATGCATGTTTTGTTTGTGTTTGGACCAAGCTTTGGACCCGGAAAT
This sequence comes from Callitettix versicolor, assembly GCA_022606455.1. NCBI lineage: Eukaryota > Metazoa > Arthropoda > Insecta > Hemiptera > Cercopidae > Callitettix > Callitettix versicolor. The sequence continues at coordinate 41,780,145 of CM040185.1, read as the reverse complement.
CCGTCTCGACCTCACAGACGTGGAGCTGTCATTACAGTGATCTGTGGCACCAGTATGCCAATCTATGAGTGTGCATTACTGTGAGTAACCACCGCCCGTGTATAGTAGGCATAGTCGATACAGCTACTCTGTGGTTTCTAGTAGCGTTGTGGTAGATTCCGCTATGTACTCGTGTATTAATGTTATTGTAGCATTAACATTACTTTATTGTATACTTTGCTGTATTTTATGTCAACTTATTAGGTTGCGTTAATCACGTGACAGTATTTGTGACTTTTAGATGGAAGCCTGGAGGCCGGGTGAGTTCAATGTAGCTTAATCCTCTGCCCGACTGGACTGGAGCCCAAGCGACCACTATTCCCTTGCACCAAAGTAAAATGACAGATGAAGCCCTAAATTCCTTTATAAGAATTTTATAATGAGTATTTACACATGATTCCTCTTATACAAGCTCTTTTGAAATTAATTTAGGATGTTATTATATACAGTGTTCAGAAAGTGACGCAACCTTGAGGAAGAAAGTTACTTTATTCTATTTAGTAAGTTACAAAAATTGTTGAAAGTGAACTCTATTACACGATTCACACAACGTAATACAACTTTGAATGTTCTTAAACACACGTTTTGTAGAGAATTGCAGCAACGCATCGTGCGATTCTCCTTGCAATTCGATAATGGTGTGAGGATGAGTTTTGTAAACAGAATCCTTAAAGTATCCTCACAATAAAATGAGGTAACGATAAATCAAGGCACCGTGAAGGTCACAACTCATAGTGTTAAGTAACTTTATCAGTAACTCGTATTTCTCCATAAGGTTGCTTCACTTTTCGAACACTGTATTAACTCGATAACTTATCAATAAAAATGTTAAGTGTTAACCTAACCTAATGATTTATTTTGCACATTTTATCTCCAGTAAAGAGTTAAGAAAACTTGAAGTTCTTCAAACATCAACATCGAATGAAATTAAAAGCTCAACTCATAACAGATAAGAAACATTGTTTAAACGTTTTAAAACTAGTATCAATTAAAACACGATTATAATTTCCACAGAAAACAATTAAGCGAAAGAGTATCTATTCGTGGTTTATTTACGTAGTGAGTGCTAAGTTTTGAAGAACAATTTAGTAAAATGAAAATTTAGTAAAAGAAAATTTAGTTCTTTGGAAAGATTTTGTTCAGTAAAAGAAATCGTCCTTTAGAAAGATTCTGTTCAGTAAAAGGAATCGTTCTTTGGAAAGATTCTGATTAATAAAAGGAATCGTTCTTTGGAAAGATTCTGTTAAGTAAAAGGAATCGTTTTTTGGAAAGATTCTGTTCAGTAAAAGGAATTGTTCTTTGGAAAGATTCTGTTCGGTAAGAGGAATCATACTTTGGAAAGATTCTGTTAAGTAAAAGGAATCGTTTTTTGGAAAGATTCTGTTCAGTAAAAGGAATTGTTCTTTGGAAAGATTCTGATTAATAAAAGGAATCGTTCTTTGGAAAGATTCTGTTAAGTAAAAGGAATCATTCTCTGGAAAGATTCAGTTCAGTAAAAGGAATTGTTTTTTTGGAAAGATACCGTTCAGTAAAAGGAACATTTTTTTTGTGTTAATTTTTTTTAACACTTCTGTTCTTCGCTGTCCTACTCACCAAGAGCCATCTCCACACTTTATCTACAGACCGCTTTAAAGGTATAACCTGACCCCTTCAACTGCATACAAATTGAGGATTAAGTTGCTATATTCCATTGAACTCATTTGGCCTTCGTGTCTCTTAGAAAACAACGCCATTTACTTTTACACAATAGGAAGTAGGCCTAAATAATAAGTAAAAAAAGGTGGTTTAACATGATTGTATGTATAACCTATGTGTACATAGTTGTAGATTTCATAAATGACAGATTCCTGTGAAATTTAGCGTGTAAGTATTAATAATGCAACAATACGTTCCTAAAATAATTTCCTCGTACCTAAAAGTATCTCTACTTTTAATAAAATTTAAACTTTTAATCCAATTTATATTCCAAAAATTGAAAAAAAAATCGGCAGTAAAATATTACTAGATCCCCCCCTAAATTAATTTCTATCGACAGAAAATCGACCCGTGTTATAAAAAAAAAAATTTCTTTAAAAATTTTACTCATACATACATGGAGATAACACAGTATAACTGATTTGAAACAAAATCAATTATTGTTTGTTGGTAGGTCCCTAAACTGAGAAAAACTAAAAACTAAACCCTGACCGCAGCGTTTTCTTAACCAATGTAAACCTCCTGCATTACCTTAAATAATCGGGAAACGCATTTATTTCGCTGACGTGATAGAAGCGAATTTCTAAATGTATTTTTAAAAATTCTGATTGCACCACTACAATCAGCATTAAAATTTGTAGATATTAGCGTTTTAAACTTTCAAATTACATTAAAAATACAGCAAACCCCTGACCGCCGTCATATTAAATTTCTTCATATTTCAAGATATATTTTCAAGATATTTTGAAAATTCAAAACGCTAATGCATGCAGTTTTTAATGCTGATTACGATGGTGAAATTGGATTTTCAAAAACAATTAAAACTGTGTAATGACTTTTTGCCGGTTAACGAACTTTTCCAAGCTATTACCATTATCGATTTTTGTGCCAAGTTTGAATCAAATCGAACCAAAATTTCACACACACACACACACACACACACACACACACACACACACACACACACACACACACACACACACACACACACACACACACACACACACACACACACACACACACACACACACACACACACACACACACACACACACACACACACACACACACACACGATGACGAACTATCAGCAGAAACATGCATATTGATCGTGAATAGGCTCCTTTATTAAATTATTAGAACCCAGTAGACGGTAATTTGTCATAGAAATAACTAAGGAATTGGGTATTTTAGTGTAGAAATAGTGTTTTCTTTCTGTAGCTCACCGTGTAGTCAACCTTTCTTAGGATTTCATTGTTCAGTTAATCGTATAGTCTTAGTATTTCGTACTAACAATTTGTATTAGTGAATTAATTATGATCAATATACAATTGTAACCAATTTATAATCATTGTCAGTTGTTTTAGCGGTTTCGATGTTTATGGCTAATCTTAAATTTACGAAAATTACTAGCTTATACGTATGTAAAATGCGCAAATGTTTATGCATAGCAGTTACATATTCATTTTTATTTTTTAAATAGGCCAGGAAAATAATCGTGGCACACAGCTGTCTCGCCAACATATTTTCAACCGCTCGAGCGAGTTCGTTATGCAGGAAAATCCGTTTCAAAGAGGCGTCTATTCATAATCTTAATTAACAATTTAATTTGCCAGTTACAATCTGCGTTAAAATTTGCAGATTTAAATTTCATTCGATACAAAAATCAGTTCTGACAATTGTCGTATTCATATTCAGTTTCAATTTAAATGCACATTTTATAACTGGATAGCTACCAAATTAGGAGCGGAGTTGCGCTGAGCGGAGCGGATTTATGTGCGGCCACTGAAAACGTAACGGAACCAAGCGGCGTCGCTAGGCTCCGCTACGTGCAGTTTTGACTCTGTCTTGTCGGTTTTGAAGCTGAATCAGCTTCCCTCACCACATTGACCACGCCTCCAAACTTATTATTTCTCGTTACCTAGGTTACGGTTTTTAAACGTAATAGTTCCTACTGTCCGTTATATGCCCAAATATTTAGATTTAAAAGATACAAACGCGTGCTTTAAACCGACTGAACTCCTCTTCCGGTTGCCGTTCATCTTACTTCCGCTTCGCATTTGGTGGCCGCCAGGCCTAACGCTGATTACGACAGTAAAAGCAATTTTGTATGTACTTATAAGGTAAATGTTATACGAACTTGAAAGGCTGTCATTATAAAATGGATGTACGGAAACTTGGTAACAATCTTGTAAACGCTCTATAGACACAATCGATTTTTTTGTTAAGTTTTATCAAACCGGATCGATATTGCGAAGGCTCGAGTACCAACGCACGCACTTAATGTACGAGGTGTATGACGAAGAATGTGACAAATTTTCAGAACGTGTTCTAACTAGTGAAAACAAAGAAAAACCTGAATACGTAAATGTGTCCGAAAAAGGCTTTGTTAACGATTTACTGGTGGCGAAATATTTCGCTCTGATTTCTGTTCCTTTGCTCGCGCGCACACACAATTTATGTTTAAATATAAATTTTAAGATCCCTCTAAAAGTGATCTAGAGGTCAGGATTGGTAAGTCCCCGGTCTGGGTCTTACCAAGATGGCCGTCCAGTAGCTCATTTTCCAATGAGAATTCGTTAACACCAGTGTAAACGCGGCTTAACTTGTACTGCACTTGGAAGACGGAAAGCTAAAGCTATAAAATCACTCGACATTTACGACAGAGGTCAAGGTCAACACGTCGCTGACGCTGGTTTTGCCGTGTCTTTGACTCTTGTCGGTACAAATTGATGCGTGCAGCCTCACGTAATCAACAAGTATGCGAGATAAGTTTTTTTTTCATATAAACGCGTTCACTTCGCCTGAATTAATCACTCAATTAACCGCGCCCACCTTTGTACGTGATCTTGGATCAAAAATTTAAATTGCAACTCAAGCATTTAAACCTTGTGATTATGACCTCCTTTTTACGTTCTCGCAAAGTCTACGTTCAACGAAGTCTAAAATTTGGTGGAAATTAAAATGCCCGTGTTCGCACACACATATCACTGGAGATTAAACTTATTGACCGCTTAAGTCTTGTTTCCCGTATATCGAGATCATTTTTTAATTTTTCGAAAACAAGGTGATTGAAACCTTTTTTTTGTAAAACAAAAACTGTTAAAAATCTAATTTTCTAACGATTTTTATCCACTTTTACTAATAATGTAATAAATGTAGGAGGTTTATATACGAAATGAGTGAGCTGCTAAAGCCCACAGAATTCGGAGGCAACTGAGAAGATGCCTCCTGATGGGGCATAGCAATCCTTTCGTACGTTTAGCTCATACTACTCTCATTCTTCTGCTCAAGAGGCACGCGCACGCGCAAGCGAACAGGCACGTATGTGCGCGAGCGTGAACACACGCACACACTTCTACACAGCTTGGCTAATTCTAGTGCTGATGGAGCGAATGACACTGCTAACGGTGGTGTATCAAACGGAGCCCTGAGATACCTGGCGATCTCCCATTATACTCGTACTTCAGCCTTACCCATATCATGAAATTTTGTTTTGCCCATAACTCAAAGCCATTTTTTAATTTTTAAAACAAGGCGTTTGAAACCATTTTTCATAAACGTAAACTCTTATTTCAAACGATTTCTATCCAATGTTGTTCCTAAATTAAACCATAAATGTGGAATCATTATTGAGGTAAACGTTCAGCTTGAAACAGCTACTAACCATACACTCTCATCTGATTTTGTGAAATCGGATCTCTCAGTGTGTAACAATATTGCCGATTTTTTCCTACAGGTATCATTGTAACAGGATTTTTCCAGGGGATAGCTATTGCGTATTAATCACTGTTCTGTATTTGCAAGAATTAGTAAAAAACATTTAGTAGAATATCCGTTTGAACACTAGTAGAGGTCCTGAATTTTTTAACATCCTGTACACAGTTCTCGCGTTATGCGCAGGCGTAGTCGTGATCGGTTGTACTGTTTATTTATGTCGACTGGAGAAGAAAGCTGGCTAAATATTAATAGATTGTGGAGAGAAAGTCTTCAGAAGTGAAAGAGCGGTGTTTGTGTGTACTGGAAGCGACTGCTTCACCTGTAAATAGTCAATAAGAAAAATCCAAACACCGCATGCGACAAAACAAAACAAAAATCGCGTGATTTGAAAAGCTTTTAACGCAGATTTTCATAAAAGTGTAAAAAAAAACTTAGGCAGTGCGGTAATGGCCGACAGAAGTGACTACTTCTTTTGGCATGCCTAACTGTATACTTTTTCACTATTATGATTTAATTATTTTTATAAAAATGTAGATGCTTGCAGGAAAGGCAACTCTTGGAAATTATTTTCGCATTAAATTTCGTGTGTGTGTAAGTACACAACTTGAAAATTAATTGAAACTCTCACAGACTATGAATTTGAGTATCTTATGCTATATAACGGACTTTAATAACAATTAATCAGTTTATAACCCTACATTTGACAGTTATATTGTCTAAGTATAATAATAAATATAATATTTGTGATTCTGACATTCAAAAATTGGTATAGGACATATAAATTAAATAATTTAACTACACAAATTTAGAAAATACACATTTTTAAAATTAACAAGAACAATAAACATAACCTCAAATGAAATTATATTGAAGCTATTGTGCGAAATCAGCTGTTTAGAAGTAGTCACTTCCAGTCTAGATATATACAAGAACAATATATGCTGTGAGTTATGCATTACGGATTCAAGCGTGACGCGAAAGCAAATGTTTATACCCATGTTTTGTCAACCGCGACCATACAAGTTTTCACTTCAAACAAATATTTTATTAGGCTAATCACTAAACAAAAATAATAATGTTTTGTAATAATAATGTTTGGAATAAAATAATAATGTTGACTAGAGTGCGCGTATGGATGTGTTAGAGCGTGACGGCAAACTGAATTTTTTCCCCGTGCGAAACATACTCCGCGATAAGAAGTAGTCACTTCAAAATTATGTTTTTTTTTAAAATATTTATATTTCCTGTCATTTTCAAACTGTTGAATGAGTGTTTCTGACTAACGAACTGCTACAAGCTATTTATGAAAATCGATTTTTATGTGAAGTTTGGATCACCTCGGACCGAAATTGCGAAAGTTCGAATCGTAAAAATGTTACTTATTTTTAGAAAATAAAAGTTACATTTTAAGTGTTTGTATTACTCAGCGCAAGTAGTGTGCTGATTACTGTTAAATCTATGCAGTACAGATGCAGTGTAGAAGCCTAGATTACATTTCAAGGAACGTTGTACAATCAAAGCGCAGAGTGCAGTAGCCTACGCCAGGTTAGGTTAGGTTAGGTTATGTTCATTCCATATACAGTGAGAGTGGACTCAAAGATATGGAGCGTACGGCTGGCATATTTAGTCCTAGCTTACCAGTGTTCGAACCTATCTTACTAGCTCATGAAAAAACTTAGTTGCTGACATTGAATATAAACGTACTAGAATGACACACATTTTGAAAGCTTTGTGAGCACTCGCTGCTGGTGGCATCTAGCGGCAAAATGTTCCAGTACAGTTAAATAGATAATATTATCTACTGTCTATTTTACTGTAGTTTTATTGTCTATTTTCTCAAAAGTCTCTGTCTGAGCTTGCAGCGTTCGTAGCGGTAGATACTTAAATTACTTGGATTTTAGCCGCTAATATCGAGCACGCTGTTTATAATGGTAGCTGTACTTCTAGTCCGTTTATATTTAATGTCACTAATCTTCTTAGTCATTGATTTTTGGAAAAAGTAGTCACACCTAATATTTAGTCATCAGTGAATATAAAATACTAGCAATTCAAAGAACATTTTCCTCGCAATATATTCTTAATCAATCGCTCTACGACAACGCTCTGACGCACTCGTAACCTTTTCACCAATTTAACCGGTAACCGTAATATTTAAGAAAAATTTTACTGGATCAACTTTTTTTGAACTTCAATGCTCTTTCTCCACGAAGCGGTCGAAAGTATTAAAGGTCGTACCGTTCAGCCAATATTCCAGGAAACAGCCAGCAACTACACTCGTTATCGTTAAACCAGAGGCCACCATCTTGAAACGGAAGTGCTTTGGGAAATTTTACACATACGTCTTTCGGGCTTCATACAAAATACCTTCGTACCGTAGTTCAAAACAATCGGTCAATGTGTTTTGCCAAAACTGCGTATACACTCATCATAGATAAATCAGAAGCCGCCATCTTGAAAAGGAAATGAATGGGAAAAAATTTTACACATACGTCATTTGGATTTTATACAAGGTACCTTCGTACCCCATTTTAAAATAATCGATCAATGAGTTTGGCTAAAACTGCGTAAATTTGTCTTCGTTAAGTCAGAGGCCTCCATATTGAAACGGAAGTGAATGAGAAAAAAATCTTACAACATGTTCGAATTTTATACCAAATACCATCCTAAATTTTAAAACAATCTGTCAACGTGTTTGGCCAAAACTCGTACAATTGTCATTATAAATCAAGGACAGCCATTTGAAACTGAAAAAATAGAAAAAATCTTACTCATAAGTCGTTCGGCCTTAATACACGGTACCATCGTACCAAATTTCAAAACAATCGGTCTATGCTTTTAGGCAAAACTGCTTATAATCATCATCTTAAATCAGAGGCCGCCATCTTGAAAAGGAAGTGAGTGGGACAAAGTCGTACACACACGTTTTTCGGGCTTTGTGCAAAGTACATTCGTACAAAATTTCAAAACAATTGGTCAGTGCGTTTGTGAGTAACAAACGCACAGATCAAATGCCGAACGATCGGACAGAAACAGAGACCTCGCTTCGCTCCGCCTGTAATTTAAAAAGTACAATATTAGAATGTACTGTATTACCTTTGGATTTGGAATACAGGCTCAACGAGTTTTTTCTGCGCATGCGCTGAATTTAAATGCCCAACAGCCATCGTTTTGCTATGATGCATTAGTACAGAATGAACTTTTTCTGTAGAATGTTTTAACGTTAGGCCGTACCAGTTTTATAAAAACAGCTGATGCGGTGAACTAAAATATCAGCTGACACGCTGCAAGAAAAGATGTTCTACGTCACAGATATAAAAGTACTGCTGACGTGTAGAAGAACATATATTTTTATGTTGCTTAACAGAGAGTCGTAAAATGATATTCATTACTGCATTAAGAAATTTGCGATGGTAAAATAAGATTTTTTTTTTAATGCGTAGGGCACACTTCTGTCCTGCCGACGTGATGAAAGCGAATTTCCAACAATACTATAATCAACCTTATACTTTTTTGAAAATCCGATTTCACCATCATAATTAGCTACAAATTTGCATTTAAAATTTCAAAGGAATCTGAAAATTTAAAGGATAATTTATGCAGATTTCAGCGCTGATTACGAGGGTAAAAATATTTTTTTCGGAAACGTTTAAAATAAAACATTAAGATTTTAAATGACTGCCATTTTGAAAGTGTTACCAAAATCGATTTTTGCACCTAGTTTAGATCGAATTAGCACTGGTTACATTTGATATACGAAAATGAAACCCTGACTGCCTCCACGTTCATTTCGTAGAATTTGGAAATTTAAAACGCTTCTTTAACGCAGTTTCGAACGCTGATTACAATTATGAAATCACATTTTCGTAAAATTATTTTTTAAAAACGGTTAAAAAATGATTTAGCATGCCCGTTGAGTGGATTTTTCTGAGTAACGAACTTCTACAACTATTACGAAAATTGATTTTTGTGTAAAGTTCGGCCCAGAATTGTGAAATTTCGAGTTCTGTAAGTTATGTAAGGTTAGGTTAAATTATGTTACGGGGTTATGGTTAGGTTATGTTAGATTGTAGTGTTGGTTACGTTATGTTAAGTTAGGTTAGTTGTGTTATGTTAGATTAGGATACGTAAGTTAAGTTAGGTAATGTAAGGTAAGTTAGGTTACGTTACGGTGCGGTTATGGTTACATTAGGCTAAGTTATGTACAGTTAGGTTAGGTTAGATTATGTTACAGTATGGTTATAGTTAGGTAATATTACATTGTGATTATGATTAGGTTATGTTAATTTAGGTTAGGTTGTCACGTAAGGTTAGGTTAGGTTAAGTTATGTACAGTTAGGTTAGGTTAGATTATGTTACAGTATGGTTATGGTTAGGTTATGTTAATTTAGGTTAGGTTGTCATGTAAGGTTAGGTTAGGTTAAGTTATGTACAGTTAGGTTAGGTTAGATTATTTTTCAGTATGGTTATAGTTAGGTAATATTACGTTGTGATTATGGTTAGGTTATGTTAATTTAGGTTAGGCTGTCATGTAAGGTTAGGTTAGGTTATGTTATGTAAGATTAAGTTAGGATATGGATATATTTAGGTTAGGTTAGGTTATGGTACGTTAAGTTAAGTTATAGGTTATTAGGTATTTCAGTAGTTGTTTTATTTGTTGCTTCGTTGTTTTGAAAAGACATAACAATTTTAAACTGAACTAGAATAATATAGCTACATTTTAAAAACATATTTTGTTTTAAATTTTTAACCTTTTTCTATAAATAGGGGTTTACAACCTCCCAAATCCTACTGGATACGTCAATGCAGCGTGTGTGTGTGTGTGTGTGTGTGTGTGTGTGTGTGTGTGTGTGAAGAATTCAGCATCACTTTGCTTACAGCGCATGTACGGAAATTGATTACCGCTAGATTACGGCACAACAACAAAAATGACCTCAAACATGCAGACTTCTTTATTTCCTTTTATCAATAAGCGTATTTACAACATTTTCTAATAACTACTTGTTTTTTTTAACAATAATAAATCAAAATTTAAATAGGAAATTTCTTTACCCTATATAATAACTGACAAAAAAGGTATTGCATTATCAATTTAAACCAATAACGTTTCAACTGATACGAACAGGCTAGGCAAACTACAGACGTATTTCAACTACCGTATTGATTACGACATTCCCAAGCATTGTTTACCCAAAGCTACTGACTTCCAAGTAGGTTTAAGGCGCCATAAAATTAGATTTAACCGTCCGTTACTGATAACGTTGACTTATGGTTCACTCTTATCACCGCAGAAAAGCAATAACTTTCCAACAACCTCTGGGCAACGTACGATCACAAGTCTTGAAAAGTGTACGTTTCACTATTGAAGAAACTATGTATGGTACAAGAAATTTTTTTCCATTTAATGATTGTTACGACTGTTGGTGAAATAATTCTTAAGCTAAAGGAAGAGGAAGCACTTTTACGATCTTTGAAACATATTTTGAATAAATGATATGCTGCTGTCATATCATGCAATCTTTGTAGATCTATTGCAGATCTTTCTACATTCTTGCTCAGTTACAGCATTGAATTTAAACTTTACTACAATGATAACCCTTATTGGAAGTATGTGAGAGCTGGTGACATCTTGCGGGATTAAACACAATTAAATGGATAATAGTACTCTTATTTTATCAAACGTCTTCCCCTCTGTCCTTGCAGCTTTCATAGCGGCAAATAGTCCAATTACTTAGAACTTATCCTCTGATTTCGTGTACGCTTTTTATAATGGTGGCTTACTTCGGTTCTTCAGTCCTTCATAAAGTCTCTTCTTCTTAAAGTCTAGGATTTTTTAGAGGATTAAAGGTGGGTAGCTCCCCCACTTCTAATTGAAGACTTCCCAGTTCGTTATTAAAGTGCTTTTGACGCTCGCCCCTTTCAATTTTCCTTCCTTTTGAACTTCATTAAGGACGGTTTAAGGACCACAAGTACTTGAGGGAATGAGGTTCGCCCCATACAGAGCCTGAATACATGAGTAAGGCCACGGTAAATAGAATACACGGTAGGGTCTGCGCAGTAGACTACCGCGCGCGTGACGTCACTGGATCAAACTCTTCATTGCTACTGTATGTAATTTCCCGCTAAACAATTCGATGTTTCATAAATGTAGTTGGAGATTCGATATGTTTACTTAATCTGTAGGTGTTTTGTTTTAAATAAAAGGTGTCAAAAGTAGTACTGCACGATAATTGTGTTTTTTGTTTGAGGTTTAATAAATATAAGAAAAGATTTAATTATGTCTTTAAACATAAAAAATAACATAATGTATTTTGTTTAGTATTGTATAATTGTGTATGCATAACAATACCTGGTTGCGCTATTGCCAATTGCTATAATAATGATAAGAATTGTAAAGGGAAAAGAATTACATTTCATAGAATTCCAAAAGGTGAAGGCCTAAGAAAAGCGTGGGTTCATGCGTGTAAACGAGCAGATCATTTTAATGTTGATAATGTTTTCACTTCATTTTAATGACGATGATTTCGAAAGAGATTTTAAATCCTAATTATTAAATACAAAACCTGTGAAATCCGGTGCCATTCCACGTTTTAACATTTTCACCGTTGAAAATAAATGTGTAGATTCTGAACGAGCGACAAGGATTAAAAAAATTTGAAAACCAAGAAACATTTAAAAAACATATTGACGAGTCCGATGGAAATCTACAAGAAAAATCACCTGTAAACTGAAATGACGTTGGTGCAATTGTAACGTGTAATTCTGTCAATGAAACCCACTCTCCGTAGTCAGTAATTTTAATACAAATATCATTGTAAATAATTCATCTGTAGAAGAAATTAAATGTTTAAGAAATGAAAATTTACTTTTGAAGGAACAAATTCAACTTGTATTACAAGAACAGGCCTCGGTTAAAAATAAAAATGTGGTTTTACAAAGCAATGTTACTAAGTTTAAGAATATTTTTTTCTGATAATCCGACGAAGAGGAGGAGCCTTAAATGACTTGCAAGCTAGTGAAGATGATGTGAAGTGTGATCTACAAGAGAACTCTGATCTACTGAAGATGATGGCTGGTTATATAGCGTATAGAGTCAAGAAAGAAAAATCGTCTCAACTTTTGTATACGGTCATCCAACAAACGAGTGCCATAATAATCAAAGGGATTGGCTTTGATTAAAGGCCACCTTTATGTCAAAAGGCTACCTTTGTCAAAAGGCTACCTTATGTATCCTACTGAAGAATGGTTGAACATCGTGGTAAAAAAAGGGACTTTTTGAAATATCACGGTGATAATGGGATAAAAAAAATGTGTGGTGAAAAATCTGACAAACTAAATAATAATTATTCTTCAGTAGATGAATTTACCATATCCTATTACGTCCTGTTAAAATAAATACGTATGTTTATTTTACTGTTTGCATAATACGTCTATGTGCTATTTATTTAGTTACTACAAAATTCCTATTATATATAAAAATGTATACAAAAAATGACCTAAAGGGGGCATAAAGGCCCGTTGGTCCTTTGTAATTTAATTTATTACTATTTTTTTTATTCCAGATGTATGTTTTCACAGTCAACCAAATAATTGTCAAGGAACATCCTCAAACACATAATTCATAGTGTAATGTGCTTTTAACTTTCAAATAAAAAATAACTCTTGAATTTTCCAAGCTATGGACCTATAATTTACTTTAATATTATGTAATATTGTATAAAATAAAAAGTTTCCATTTTGACAATGAGCGAATTCAGTATTTTTCCCCGACGAAAAACAAGGTTATCATCGCCGAAAATTCAGGAAGTAAAGTAATTAATAGCTTTAATAATGTTATACAAAAAGAATTATTATTGTAATTACTATAATACAGTTACTAAAACTAACATTATAAACTGTTTTCTACTAAACACTACGTCTGAGTTTGACCCGATGACGCGCCATAGCCGGCAAGTGGTGGGGAGGACATGCGCGTGGCCCATACATTGTATTCTATTTACCTTGGGTAAGGCTACGCTACACCGGGAGGTCACCAGGGCTCCGTTTGATACATAATTTGGCTGGTGTTATTCACTCTATAAGCACGGATCGCTTTACACTTTAGAGTTAGCCAAGCTATGTAGTGTAGCAAATGTGTGCGTCTTGCACATCAGCTGCCTCCGCCGGATGAAACATAATTTTGTACGCCTCAGATTAATTTTCGAATTTTAAATATAACTGGAAAATTTAAAACGCTACACTACACATTTTTACTTCAGTTCTTATGATGAAATCAGAGTAAAACAAAAAAATATAAAGTTATGATTTATCTATAAGATTGGAAATGACCGTCAAATTGAATCTGTTGAAATGATTTTGCTAGGTAAAGAAGTTGTTTAAGCTATTACTATAGTCGATGTGTGTGCCAAATTTGATTCAAATCGGAACAAAATTACGAACGATAGAGTGCTAATGCGAACGTACTTAAGCGCGAGCACGCACGAGTGGCACATACTTTAAGATCCCGGGTTATGGATCATACCGTGACAGACACTCCAATAGCTCATTTTCATATGGATTTCGTTAGAAAACCTTACAAATTACACTTGAGAAATAATAAAGGAATACTTTTCCCGCCTATATTACCACAGTTCTTGTTTACGTTAACGATAGTTTTTAAAGACATCACTGACCGTTTCGTAATCACAGAGCATAGCTCAACTTCAATGACAAAAGCCTTTCCAATAATTAAGTAAAGTCTTGACCTAACCAGTCCTTGTCCATTCATTACTTCCGGATTGTTCTGTATAAACACAAGTTTCGGACAGCGTAACTCCGAAACTAAGCAGCAGTGTTGCCAATCTCAATCGTAGTAATTACCCACAGCCAGACATAAAATTACCCGCAAATTAACAAAGTCACTAGTGTGTGTGTGTGTGTGTGTGTGTATCCCGAATAGACATTTTATAATTTGAGATATTCGCACAAAATGTCACACAGAGGTTGTTTAGAGTCTAAGGACAAACACTATAGGAGTGGAGGATCCTTTACACCCACCCGTTTTCCAAAATCGCTACTTTTCTCAATTCAGTTATATCCTCAAAGCGAATAGAGATATTTGTTCGCGATCTTTAGCAATGTTGTCGGTCTTGATGAGACCTAAAATTTCCCCGTAGTGTCTTTTGATCTCCAAACACTTTTTCAACCCTTAAAAAATTGAATTTCGCGGAAATGTGATAAAAAACAGCATTTTTCTTTAATTATCTTTGTAAATTGTAATAATAATTTCATTTAAACTCACGCATACGGGTACCCAAGATAGTTTGCTATAAAACCTACGCTGTGCGTGAAAACAAGCAGTAAAATAGTATTTTCAAAAATAAAGTTAATCTAAAAATGAGCTGACTCAGGAACGGAAAAAGCGAACCCAGCCTGGAACACATGTAAAGATTACTCTGAATACAAAACGAGCCACAGAGTATGCAAAATGTCAACACTTGTAATGGCGTTAAAAGATTAATGCGAGTAAAGTAACTTTTTTTAATAATTTTTGCTTAACTCTGGCAGACTGAACTTAGATTAGATTAGATATTAAAGGAAGATATAATACAACTCCAGGCACTGCGATCGACTGACCTATTGTGCAACTAAACCTATTAAAAATACCTAGTTCAGCAGATTGGGGCCCTTAATAAGTTCCAGCAACCCACTGACTAGCTCACTCTGCTGAAGATCCCTAGGGTCTTGGATACCAAATACCCCTAGCCTCCTACTAGCGAGAGCATCACAATCATGAATTATGTGATCTGCAGTTTCCTCTTCCTTCCTGCACAACCTACACACGGTTTCTCCATGGTAATACCTATCCTGTTCATGTGCACCCTCAGACCACAGTACTCTGTAATGAGCCCCATGATCCTCCTGAGTTGTGCTCTCCCACTCACCTGCTGCCCCTTTGAGTCCTCCAAAAGGAACTTTGCTTAAGAGACTTTTACTATGGGAATGCCCATGTAGAGACTGAACTTGCTCGCTTTTCGTGTATTACCTTCACGACTACCCGCAAGCCTCAAATTACCCGCAAATCGGGCATTTACCCACCAGTTGGCAACACTGCTAAACAGACTTTGGCGACCGTTATATTATAATAATAATTCAGCCCGTTCATGAACAGGAAAAGAAGAAGACGTAGCTAAAATCGTCTGAGAGATAATCATAGACAGTTGAAAAACATAGACGAAAAGCATTTGTGCAGACCCAGTATTTCACCAACAACCAAAGGAAAAAGTTTGGTTGGTTTCCCCTGTTGATACACCCCCACTACCCACCTTCCTTCCTAGCATCACTCCTGTTAAAAATATTCTATACCTTTCCAAATTCTAAATACACCACTAACTTAAACCTAATTTTAGTGAACTATATACTATTAAAAACAACATCATAAGTTTCATTTAGGCCTTAACATTTGGTAACTGTCTTTCCAGCAATAAACACACAGTAGATATCGATAATTTACATAAGAGATAAAGGATATCTTATGTTTTTAAAATTTATTAACGTTTTGAAGATAAAGTAATCAATTTACTTCATGTTAGAACGAGAGTTTTCATCCGGTTCGGACTTTGTAGGCTATATTATTCAATAATCCTTCTCTTATTATGCTTACCTCGCCCACTGCGCCCGCAGCTATAAATTGGATCCAGCTAGCGATGTAGGCCGGACAATTGTCCAATAGACCTTGCAATATATTCTTAAAACACAGCGCTCCACGATAGCGCTCGTTATCTTTTCCGCCCATTTAACCGGTAACCGTAATATTTACGAAAAATGTTACTGGACCATCATCAATGGAAATTGTATGCTCTTTCTCCAAGGAGCGGTCAAAATTAGGATAGTTCTTGCCGTTAAGCCAGTATTACAAGAAATAACCACCAACTACACTCTAAACGTTGAATCAGAGCCCGCAGTATTGAAACGGAAGCGAATGGGGAAAAAATTACAAATACGTTTTTCGGGCTCTATATAAGATACCTTCGTACCATATTACAAAACAATCGGCCAATACATTTGACCTAACCTCGTTCACTGGTCACCATTAAGTCAGAGGTTGCCATCTTGAAATAAAAGTAAATGGGGGAAAATGTTATACATACGTCAATCGGGCTTTATAGAAGGTACCATTATATCAAATTTCAAAATAATAGGTCAATGCGTACAGTTGGCTAAAACTGCGTACACTCGTTATTGTAAATCAGAGGCCGCCATCTTGAAATGGAAGTGAATGGGGAAAAATCTTAAACATAAGTCTTTCGGGCTCTATGCAAGGTACCTTCTTACAAAATTTCAAAACAATCGGCCAATGCGTTTGACCTAAACTGCGTTCACTAGTCATTGTTAAGTCAGACGTAGCCATCTTGAAATAAAAGTAAATGGTTTGAAATGTTATAAATACGTTATTTGGGTTAAAAATTAAAAAAAAATCGTTCAGTGCGTACAATTGAATAAAACGGCGTACACTCGTTATTACAAAACATAGGCCGCTATTTTGAAACAGAAGCGAATGGAGAAAAATCTAACAGGTACGTCGTTCGGGCTTTTTACAAGATACCTTCTCATCAAATTTCAAAACAATCGGTCATTGCTTTTAGCCGAAACTGCGTAATAAAGTCACAAACTGAATGTCGAACGGTCGAGTTGAAATGGAAACCTCGCTCCGCTCGTTCAGAAATTGACAACACTTTTAAACCCCAAAACTGGGCATTAATAAAAAACATTTTTTTTTACTTCTAATAACTTTTTTAGACTTAAAAACTGTTCTAAGGACTTAAAAACACAATTATGATTATTACAATTATACATTTTATGACTAAAAGTATAAGGGATGTAATCAAATAAGTGGAATAAAACGTACCTGGCGTACAATTGAAAAGCAACGCCTAAGAAAAACATACGACAAAAGAATGGATGAGAGGAAATGGAAGTGGGAAAAACCTGTTGCAAGTGAAGAGGAAATCTTGAGTTCGGTGAATCAGATGCCTGTGACCCGGAACCACTTCACTCTTCTGCAGAACACAGTGAACATGAATGAAGTAGCAAGAAATAATTGACCAATTTCACTTCATTTGTGTGTTTTTGCAGTAGGATAATATACTAGCCTAACATGGATATGCCAAGGGTTCTCAACGGGTCCAGGTGGACCCTTAGGGGTCTATTGAACTTTGAAGGGGGTCGATTGAATTACAAGGATTTAGAAAATTGAAATATTCTACCTTGGATTATAAAATCATTTGAAAGCGACATTACCGATATTGATTTCTCACTACAAGAAGAACTGATTGAAATTAAGGGAATTTGGAATTCTAAATCAACTTTCAAACAAGTAGATATTCCGAATTGTGGAGTTGCAAAGACATTTGCACAAAATACCTCAGTTTAACAAGTATCAGCGAACCACTATTGTTAGCATTTCCTAGTTCTTACTTGGTTGAGGCAGTATTTAGCTATACTAGTATACTATATAGTAAATAATTTATTGCGAAAGACGAGAAATCGATTCAAGATATCAGAACGTGGTTATTTACGATTAATGTTAACAAATATTTCCTCGGTTATAAGTAAGATAATCGAAGGACATCAACCTCATTAAAATTTTATGTATTTATGTGAAATTATGTTTTATTTAAATTTCTGCTTCCATAAACATAATTATATCTTTAATGTATATCTAATAATATAAAATACAAATTATAAATAAAATGTATTACTGAATTGTTCGTAATAAAAGCTTCATTTGCGGTGACATTTGTGCAACACATTGTAAACATATGGGAGTCTACAGACTAAAAAAAGAAATATTTAGGGGATCGAAGCAGAAAAAAGGTTGAGAACCCCTGGGATATTATAGTTAGCCTATACAAGTGTGTATAAAACAATAATTAAATAAAAATATCGTATAATATTGTTTTCCCACAAACCAATGTTGTATGAGATGTGTTCAGAAAGTAACGAGAATTTTTAAATTTCGCGGGCTTGGAGAGTCCGATTGTCATACAATTTTTTTTTATTATGTTGGTATACATGCCCTTGAAGTATGATAAAACTTTCAGCTGTTTTCATTGTTGACTTTGTCTGTGACAGCCACTAAGGTTAGACGTGTTTTTATGAGCTCTGCGATTTTCGTTTGTTAAAAGAAATGGATCAAAGAATTTGTATCAAATTTTGTGTAAAAAATGGAATAAAGTGTGTGAAATATTAACAAAGGTCTATGGTGAGTCTGCTATGAGTAAAGCAAGAGTTTACGAGTGGTATAAGCGTTTCCAAGAAGGCCGTGAAGACGTTAAAGATGACGAACGCCCTGGACGCCCCAGCACATCAACAACCGATGAAAACATGGAAAAAGTGAAAGAAATAGTTTTGAACAATCGCAGAATCACAATTAGAGAAGTCGTTGATGATGTTGGCATATCGATTCGATCATGTCATGACATTGTGTCCATTGTTTTGTGTATGAAACGCGTGGCAGCAAAATTCGTTCCAAAATTGTTGAATTTTGAACAAAAACAGCGGCGAATGAAAGTTGCTCATGAGTCACTAAATGAAGTCAACAACGATGCAGAATTACTGAAACGTATTATAACAGGTGACGAAACATGGGTTTACGGATATGACGTCGAAACCAAGGCTCAATCATCCCAGTGGAGGCATTCTAGCTCGCCAAGACCGAAAAAGGCTCGACAAGTGCGGTCGAACGTGAAGGTTATGCTCACTGTGTTCTTCGATATTAATGGAATAGTGCATCATGAATTTCTGCCACCAGGTGAAACGGTCAATAACGAGTACTACCTACAAGTTCAACGCCGTTTGCGTGAAGTAATCAGAAAAAAAACGCCCGGATATGTGGAAAAACAATTCATGGCTTTTGCACCACGATAATGCACCAGCTCACACTTCATTGCTTGTTCATGAATTTTTGGCCAAAAACAGTACTGTAACAATGCCCCAGCTTCCATATTCGCCAGACATGGCTCCGTGTGACTTTTTCCTATTTCCAAAAATAAAGATAACCTTAAAGGGCCGTCGTTTTACAGCCGTATATGACATTAAAAGCGCATCGCTGAAAGAACTAAAGGATATCTCAAAGATCGAGCTTGAGAAGTGTTTCGAGGATTGGAAGAAGCGCTGGCACAAGTGCATAATCTCCAATGGGAACTATTTTGAAGGCGACAACATCCGTAGAAGAATAAATAAATATTTTGTTCAAAAAATTAAAATTCTCGTTACTTTCTGAACACACCTCGTAGTCTTCGGGAGAAATAGAAGAAGTCCGGTCGTTTAACAGGTCGGCCGCGGGCTGGCGAGGCACTCTTGTGGTTCAGAACGGTAAGAAGTTCGTGTCGTCTTAAAAGTTGGCCGAATTCCTTTTATTTCCTCTCGAGCAAGTTGTGCTGTGTTGTAGTGTAGTTCCGGGTGTTGGTAGTTGGTAGCCTGTCGTGTAGTTCCTCGATGTTCTGCCGAACAACGATTTTCGACCTGTATTTATACTCGAAATTATGGCGGGAACAATAATTTCTCAGAAAGCTATTATTAAAAGCAGAGAAAGAACGCACTAGTCAGGATGAAGATATTGTGTACGGAAGGTGCCACCAGCAGCGAGCGCTCATATATCTCTCATAAAAATTATATTAAAAAATGTTATGATACCGTTTGCGAATTAGCAAAACGGTGACTCTTCAGTGTCATTTTCAGTCGTGGAAATCGTTAAAAATCCGTTAGTAAAAAACATAGTGCTTCCTTTACGACCCTCAGATGTAACGTCAGTCTGCCGAATGGAAACCAAAAACATCACCAAGAAAGGAAAATTTTCGCTTGCACAGAAGCCAGGGTTGGAAGTGTATTTTTTTATTACCGGGGCTTGATTGACTAAAAATTTATTTTTGAAGGGAAAACAGTTAGCAAAGAAGAGCTGTACAAGGAAATCCTGAAGCCGCTGCGAGAAGCAGTTAGATGATACGACCTGAAAAATCGGCAGGGATTGGTTTTTGTTGTATGACCAATGTCCCGTCACATCGATCGCTGAAGGTGAAACAATACTTTGCCAAGCACAATGTTATCTCTCTGGAACACCCTCCCTATTCTCCCGACCTTGCATCACCTGATTTTTACCTGTTTCCACGACTGAAAATAACACTGAAGGGACATAGTTTTAGTTGATTCGCAAGAGGTGTTGGAAAGTGCGACGAAGCGGCTAAACGAAATGTCCACGTCTTTCAGGAGTGTTTCCAACAATTATATGAACTGCGAAAGACGTGTGTACATGCAGGAGGAGAGTATTTTGAAACAAAATAAGGTTAAAATATTTATACGTACTTTCGTGGACCAATTCCGGGAAATTTTTGACCCTACCTCGTATATCAGTACTTAGCATTCGTTCATTTATGTATATTTACAACAAATAAATTCGTGTAAGAACGTTTGTAACAAATGTGTTTACCATATTTTAAAACATACATACATTCCTTTGTGTGTATTCTCTACAATACGCAATAACAAATTTATTCTAACAGAAAAGAATTTCCATAAATTTTGAAGCGTTTTGGGTTTAAATACAGGGTACGGTAGTCAAATCTGCATTTTTGAAAAGACTGTGGAAGCCTAGGAAATAGGCTGGGCTAGTTGTCAAGGTTACCGTTGTGATCCCTATCTCAAAGCGTTTCAGTCGCCATGGAACAGTGGCCAAAGCTACAACGGTCGTTTGCCGTGAAAGCGTTTTACCAAAGCGGAAACGCTTCACAGGTGTGGGTAGCTATGAAGCATACCCGACCTCACATCTTGCGATTTTTTATTGTGGGGGTACCTAAAGAGTAAAGTGTATGAAAAATTACCTCGTACAGTTGAAGAACGCAAGGCAAGAAACCGCCAAAAAATTCAGAAAATTCTTCAGCTTATGCTCCGTGAAGTGATGGACAACTTCAGAAATCGCCTGCAAGAATGCATTAATCGGGAAGGACACCGACTTACCGGTGTTTTATTTTTGAGCAATAAATAATTATGTTTATGTTTCTTTAATGCTTTCTAATGTATAATAAGATGCTAGCAATACAATTTTGAAAAATGCATCCGTTTATTATTCACAGCCTTTTCAAAAATGCAGGATTGACTGACGCACCCTATACATAAATTCGGCGAATTCGGTTTATGCCCTTGGACGGCTGAAAACCACGTTACGCCACTGACGATAGCATAAGCAAAAGAAACGGAATACTTTGAGAAACTACGTCCCGCGTGTGGTTCTATTACCTGCAAAAAATCCACATATTCGGCACAGTGGGTGGCGTTTTAGTCTTTATTTTCTAAGCTATACACTACGTATAAGGAGAACGTGAACTGAGAATGGAGATGATCTGAAATATCAAAAATCGGTCCAAGCTTTGAAAGGCAATAATACAAACACCGACAGATGGTCGGTCACGTGATCGTGAAGTAGTCCACCCTGAACTTCCGACATATTGCCTTGGCATAATAAAGAAGGAAGTAAACACATTTCATCTACCAGACACTGCGAGACTGAGTGGATCGCACGGTAATATTTGTGTTGGATGTATTGTGAATTTGTTGTCGTCAGCATTTCGTTTAAAATTTTCAAACTAGGTATTGCGTTAGGATACTGTCAATTTGCCCCTGATAAAAATTAATAACGAAACATTAACCGGAAACGTATTCGTCGCTACCTAAAAAAAAACGCTAATCGAAAAAAATTGCCTATTTTCACAAAATCTGTTTATCAGAATTTGACACCTACGAAGATGTTTGACTCAAATCAGTGCAGTAAATTTGCATTGGAAAGAAATTTACGATTAGGCCTATAGAAAACTAAACCCTCACCGCTGTCTGATTTGTTTTGTTTTTTCGATTTACTCTGAACCTTAATTTTTTTTAACGATAGGCTGATTTGAGTTATTCTTCATGTACACACAGAATTTGAACAAAATCTGATGAACCGATTTCAAAAAAATTAACCCGATTTTCAATTTTCTAATGATTGCAGGATATCGACGTTAGACGAAAACGGTGCAGTACAATGTGTTTATAAAAGTAAACAAACAGCTGCAGTGTCGTGCATAATGCGCTTGCATTGTGCGGTAGACGCATCCCTTATTCTATTTATGTAATCAAGGACGCAACCGAGTGTGCCAAAAACAAAATTACAGCTGTTCAACGCGACTTGGTGCTGGTATTTAGGTTTGTTTTGTTAGCGAATTTCCATTTGGAAAAATTATGAGCGGCCATCATGGCAAGACCCAAACCCGTGATTTAGAAATGAGCCCGATTCTGACTTCTAGAACACTTGTTGAGGGATCTTTAAAATATTTACACACACGCGCGCGCGCGCACACGCACTAACGCACCCGGTTCCAAAACAATTGAGGAAAAATTTTCTAATTAATTTTACCCTACTTCCGTTTCAATATGGCGGCCTTTAATTTAACGAAGACGAATGTACGCAATTTTTTCCAAATGCAATGACCGATTGTTTTAAAATTTGGTACGAAGGTACCTTGTATAAAGCCCGAACGACATTTTGTAAGATTTACCCCATTCACTTGCGTTTCAAGATGGCGGCCCCTGATTTAACGAAGTATTTTTGGCAAAACGTATTGACCGATTATTTTGAAATATGTTATGAAAGTACCTTTATATAAAGCTTGAAAGACGAATAAGTAAATTATTAACAATACACTTCCGTTTCAAGATGGCGGTCTCTGGTTTAACGCTATTTCTTCTAATACTGGTTGAACTGCAAGACCTATCATAATTTTGAATCGTTCGTGAAAAAACAGCAATTTCCGATAAAATCTAGTTCAATAACATTTTTCCTAAATATTTTCGGTTAAATTGGCGGAAATGTTTACCGGTTAATGAGCTCTGTCCTGGAACGCTCCAAAGAATAAACTATTCTTTGAACTACTAGTTAAATTAGAAATAAGTATATTATTTGTCATATAATCTGTGATCTCACACTTCAGTATTAAGTTTTCACTGTAGCTTGTTCAAACGGTCACTTCTTACGTATCTGTCTTCTATACGTATACGGTCTTCTATCTGTTGCATCTCTAACAGCAAGGGCAAAGTTGTACTTCTGTATTACTACAAGGGCAAACCTTAACTTAGCCTATGTTTAACTTAGTATTCTAAGCCGTGTATAAAAGTTGTCTTTGAATTCGAATGCCATCCATTCATTTACATAGCCATTGTCCATTAACCTACCTTAAAGGCCATAAACTCAACACGTATAAAATACTTGTATAGGCTCAGCTTATGTCAACCTTTGTTAAGATATTTTACTGTTGACGTGAAAACGTCTCTAATCGATGTCAAGTAATAAGCGACATATTTCACGTCATTGTATTGGGTCTTACTATGATGACCGCACCAATACAATAGTTTATTTTCCAATAGAAATTCGCTAACAACTGAGAAGAATTTTCGTTATTAGCGGTCTAATCAGATAAACTAGGTGAACGTTTATTGTATAGTCACTATCAATACGCCTACAATTTCGATATGTCGTTCAACACAGTTTTAGCGGAGCAGTAAAGAAATACATCGTTTCAGATACACAATATCCTTCAAGTACCTGAGCGTGACGATTCCCCTCTAGTTATATCGGTACACGAAACACAGAAGCTATCGTGTTTCAAGATGGCGGCTGTAGGCTACAAAGGGCGGAAGTCGGCACCCCTCTGAGCGAGACGTTAAATATTTACTTTAGACTTTCAGCATGTGTCGGGTCGTGAGTGCCGAAACACGTGGTTTGTGACTTCCCAGCGGGAGACAGACGAACACGTGCGCGCGCGCGTGTGTGTGTGTGTGTGTGTGTATGTGTGTGTGCGTGTGGTTCTCGGTAATAATAAATGCACTGTGTCAAACGAGATCCACGGTTTTACTTTCTGATTGTTCAAAGAATTGAAAGTATATAAACTTGATCTTTCTGAAAACGCAGTTTTGTAATCTTATTGCTATTAACTTATTCGTTTTTTGGTCAACTGAAATTTTAATGCCGGGCGGCCTCCAAATGCGGAGCGGACTACGCATTCAACACCTAACCTGTTGTTTTTAATGTAAGTGCGGCAACTGAAAGCTTAACAAAGCTGAGCGGAATCAAGTGGCTCCGCTCCGCTAGGTTTGACTTTGTCTAGGTTCGGTTTAAAGCTGACTCCGCTTCTCTCACCACGCTGACCACGTGACACGCCTCCAAATTTATTATTTCTCGTTACCTAGGTTACCTTATCTAGGTTACGGTTTTTAAACACAGTAGTTTCCTAAAATCCATTATAGTAGGCCTAAATATCTAGGTTTAAAAGATACAAAAGCGTTCTTTAAACTGACTGATCTCCGTTTCCGGTAGCCGTTCATCCTCATTCCACCCGTTCGTATAACATTTACCTTAAAAGTATATAAAAAATCGTATTTCACCATCGTTATCAGCGTTAGGCAAAGTGGTCACCAAATGCGGAGCGGAATTAAGATGAACGGCAACCGGAAGCGGAGTTTAGTCGGTTTAAAGAACGCGTTTGTATCTTTTAAATCTAAATATTTAGGTCTACTGTAACGGATTCTAGGGAACTAGTATTTTTAAAAACCGAATCATAAGCAACGGGACCTAAACCTAATTCTAACGGACCTAAGACTAACGGGACCTAGGGGATAAAAGCGAACCTAAGTAACGGGAAATAAGTTTGGAGGCGTGGTTATCGTGATGGGGGAAGCGGAATCAGCTTCAAAACCGAACTAGACAGAAACGAAGTTACGCGGAACGGAGACCAACGACGCCGACTGACTCTACTCAGCTTTATTACACTTTCAGTGGACTCACTTACAATAGGTTCGATAAATGCATAGTTTGCTTCGCTAAGCGCAATTCTGCTCCGCAATTGGTGGCCAACCGGCCTTAGGTCGTTCCCACATGGTCAGAAACAAAAGAGGTATTTTGTGGCTTTCTTTTTACTTTTTATTCAGAATACAAATATGCCAGCTTATTAAATCACTGTTAATTGCAGTATAGTGGAATATAAATTTTTAAACATTAAACTGAACAGATTCAATGCTAATGAAACGCTTGTAACAAACATTAGTTAACGATATCGATCTGTCAATTAAACTATAATATAATCAGCTTTACTTGTTGAGTTACTGCTGCATCGTATATATTTGAAGTTATCTCATCTAAGCCCTACTATAAATATTGATAATTTAGAAAGCCCAGCAAAACATTTCATTTAACCTATTCGTGCTTGTAGATCAAATATAATCTAACAACCAGTAGTCTCCTACATCTGCTTCCACAGTTGAAAGCATTTTACTGGGTGACAAACGTCTCTCAATAATTCTGTGTGCAATTTGAATTATATTGGACATAACCTAATCTGTTACCCATAAGACTTTGTAAGATATAAATAGGTTAAGTAGGATGACTGGACGTGTTCATAACATACGTAATACTTCGGTTATCTCAGTTTGGCGTGATGATACCTTTTAAGTAAGAGATGAACTCGAACGTACTGATGAGTGTCGGCGATTGTGCTGTTTAAGCTTAATACAATAATTTACCGATACCTTATTGCTAGTACTGATGTAAGAAAAGTATTGAGTAAAAAAGTACTAGGTACTGATACACTACTTGTATCGGAGAATCGATTTCGTGTCTAGGGTACACAAATTTACTACTCTACATAGCTTGGATAACTCTTAAAGAGTAAAGAGACCAGCACTGATTGAGTGAATAACACCGATCTAATGGTTTATCAAACGGAGTCCTGAGTTACCTGGCGACCTCCCAGTGCACCGTAGCCTCACACAGGGCAGACCTCATTTCTCTAGCTACTTGTGGGTAGCTACCGTAAGAATGTAAAATAGAATGATCGGAATCTTACCACACAACAAAAAAAGCTTGGCTAAATGGAACAAAACCTTCGTAATAAAGGTCAAAAGAAAAAAAAATTGAAAGGCAATTAGGAGAGCAAGCATTATTGAAGTGAGAAGTCACCAGTTGGAAGTAGTGGAGTTACCCAGCTTCAATCCTCTCCAATTCCTAGACTGTATGAAGAGATTAGGAGTGGAGAGGACGCTGTAACTGAGCATCTCGGCATAGTTATAGAATATAGAAAGGCGGCACAATAGCTACAAAGGTTGCAGTACAATAATAACCCTAGCAATTCATTTATTTAAGTATCACCACGAACAAAAATTATTTTCGCATTATAGGAAGTGTGGAAAATCATTACAGTGATCGTGGAAAGAATCGACTTTGCGATTTTCATAGATCTATCGGTTTTCAGACTCCCTTAGTAAAAAAAAAAGAATTTTTATGTGAATGACCGTCTTCAGTGGATGCAGGGACCCTTTCATTTAAAATTAATATTATAGTGTCAATTTCAGAATTGAACTAGGGTGTGTGCGCATCCTCGACTAATTAATTTACGACGGAGGGGGTGACGGAAGCGCCTAATCATTATATCTTACTTTGACTCATGTTAGCTTGTCTAGACTTATACCACCATCAAAAACTTTACTCTTGTTTGCTTTTAAAATTTAAGCTGCAGGGTAATATTACCCCAAAACAAATAAACAAAGAGTACAAAGTCTAGCAGACACGCCACTTTGGTACAGCGCCAAATAACAAGGTCACCGCAAACCTACGGATCCTGTTTATGCCGGACGGTGGCGCAGAAAAACCGGCCCCAAAATAACCTGTCACTGAATGTCATTGGCTTGACCCGTACAATAATAAATAGCTTTATCCGTTAAATTAATTTAGGTTAATGCCTGTACTGGGGTTACTTGTTTTTTCTGTATTTTGAACAGAATACGAAATTTTCCGCGAATTTTTTTGTTTTGACGTAGTCAACGTTCAAATATGCATAAATTAACATTTCAAATTAAATTCGACCAAGCTATTACCAAAATCAGTTTGGTAATTTTGAAGATTTAATCAAGTGAGACCAAAATGGCAAATGCTTTAAATGTTGTTAAAATACACGGGCGCGCGCGCACACACACACACATATATATATATATATATATATATATATATATAGGCTATATATAAGAAAAACAAGAAAAAAATGAAATAAAACCTCTTTATATTTTGTTTGTGTCTAATAATTACACTTTATCAAAAGAAAAGAGAAAATGGTGCTTATTTCAGTCCCGAGTCTGGTTTTTACCATGATGGCCTCTCCAATAGCTCATTTTCCATTAATTCGTTAAAAAATCAAGTGACACACTATCTTAGATATAAATATACCTGATATAGACTTAATTGAGTTTACGTCTGAGTTATGCAATGCCCACTTTCGCCGCTCTGATTGACATGTCATGTTTACACGCACTTGACACAAGCAGTGTCGCCTAACCGGGGGAAAGTCACTTTCTTCACTTTCCCTACGCGTAACGTTTAGATCAGCCTTGTTTACATCGGAAGTAGTCGAGTAGCCCGGTACAGGAAGCTACGAGTTACACTTCCGGCCATCAAGTGTCACTGATTTACATAACTGAATAATTAATTTCAGTATCACCTTGTAAGTGTTTTTCCTTCGGTGGTTATATTGTACCGGCATGTAGTACTAGGTGGGGCCCATGTTCCGGAGAATTTTGTGTAACACGGTTTCTGGTAATACAGGTAGGCCCTATACCACGTTCTCTCTTCTTCAGACTGGCTAAACGCTATCTCGCTCCCTGTTTCTCCAAACAGTATAAGTAAATTATAGTTTTAAAAAAAATCTATATAGGTCTAAGTATCTTTAATTCGTTGAAAATTTTATAAATTGCAATTTCTCTGGAAACAAAACGAAATGATAATTTCGATGGAATTTTAAACGTATGTCTAGTTAGGGCGTATTTTTAAAATTTTTTAAGTCTTTTTTTAGTAAAAAGAACAAAAAAACATGAATTTGTCAACATGAAATCACTGTATTAGAAAATAACATATTACAGCGGCAATAATGGTAAAACTCAGTTCCAGCACCTTCAAATGAGCTCGATCCTAAGCCATATCACTTTTAATGTAGTATATCGTATAAGATTGTGTTTGCGTATAAGTGTGTGTGTATTTGTATGTGTGTGCGCGCGCTCGTGTTGCTGTGTGTCGTATGTGAGTGTGTATGCGCGCGCGCGTGTGTTTTTCCAATAGAAATTACATAACAAACCGCATGTTTCCCGCAGTAAGTTAATTATCCGGCGGAATTACACGCTAAGTACAGTACAGTTAGGAGTTATGAAGCAGTTGAAGGCCGAAAAACAATCCCATCAAGGTCCTCCGGCTGCACTGCGGCCACCTCCAGGTGTCGATTTGTACGCTAATCGAGTGTTAGATGTGTTTCCTGTTCCGGCATAATGGCCGCGGCGATAAAGGTCTCCGGGGAAAATGGCTGCCTCGGTACATGTAAGGTAACTGAAGTACGAAACAAATTCTATGTTAAGGTTCAACTGAAGCCGTCGCCATTGGATTGATGCCACACAAGAGATAAAACCACATTTCTCCACTCCATTTTGTCGTAGAATTGCAACACACTGCGAACGTCTTTTCGTTCCTTCCCCTCCCCCAACGTTAAAATTGTTTCAAATTATTGAACAGATTACCGTCTTCTTAAAATAATTGTAAAATTTACACACACGGGGAAACAAATATTATCGCTGCACGCAACTGTTTCGCTGACGTAATGGAAGCAAATTTCCAAAAAGTACAATTTTTTCTTACAAATTTTTTGAAACTCTGATTTCACCATCGCAAAAGCATTGAAATCTGCATACTACCATTTTAAACTTTCGACCTGAAAAAATATATGTAATTTTTAATCGTGGTAACAGATAAAAATCCGGTGGTAAAAAACATGGCGCTTCCTTTATGACCCAAATTAAAATTAGAGAAAGAACTCTTAGTCAGGATGAAGATATTGTGAACGGAAGGTGCCACCAGCAGCGAGCGCTCACATATCTCTCTTAAGGATTTTACTGAAATCCTTTATGAAATCATTATGGCACTGTTTCGCGATTTAGCAAAACGATCTCCCTTTAGTGTCATTTTCAGTCGTGGAAACAGGTAAAAATCCGGTAGTAATAAGAATGGTGCTTCCTTTACGACCCTCAGACGAAACGTCAGCCTGCTGAATGAAAGCCAAAAACATCACCAAGAAAGGAAAAATTTTCGCTTGGACAGAAGTAAAGTGATGGTTGAGATTTTTTTTACCAGAATAATTCAATACGAATTTATTCCTGAAAGGAAAACAGTTAGCAAAGAGCTGTACAAGGAAATCCTGAAGCCGCTGCGAGAAGCAGTTAGATGATACGACCTGAAAAATCGGCAGGGATTGGTTTTTGTTGTATGACCAATGTCCCGTCACATCGATCGCTGAAGGTGAAACAATACCTTGCCAAGCACAATGTTATCTCTCTGGAACACCCTCCCTATTCTCCCGACCTTGCACACCTGATTTTTACCTGTTTCCACGACTGGAAATAACACTGAAGGGACATAGTTTTAGTTTATTCGCAAGAGTTGTTGGAAAGTGCGACGAAGCGGCTAAACGAAATGTCCACAAATGTCTTTCAGGATTGTTTCCAACAATTATATGAACTGCGGAAGACGTGTGTACATGCAGGAGGAGAGTATTTTGAAACAAAATAAGGTTAAAATATTTGTACGTACTTTCGTGGACCAATTCCGGGAACTTTTTGACCCTACCTTGTATTCAGCAACTGTATGTTTTAGTTTCAAACATGGCGCAAAAAACTGATTTGGTAATAGGTCGGGTAAGTTCGTCATCCAACAAAAACCGCTTAACAAATTACCGCCATTACGAATCTTTAAAAACGATATTTTTCTGGAAATCTGACTTCGAAATCTGAACTGATTGACTTTTCAAATCACCTGAAAAATACGAAAAATGAATTTGCATGAAGGCGGTTCAGGGTTCGTTTTCGTATTTTCTGTTCACTTTATTATACAAATTTTGAATGCTAATTTATGAAGATTTTAACGCCGGTTTCGACGGTGAAATCGTATTTTCAAAAAACGTTTGTTGTAAACAAAAAATTATTGCAACATTTGGAAATTATTTTGTTGTTGGAGAGAAAGCTGCGTGTAGTGATTGTTTAAACCGAGAGTTCGGTAAATTTTGGTTACTCGGTGGTCGATGTGGTTAAAGCACCGGTTAGTAAGTGCGCGTCTCTGAACTGCGCACCTTAAGGTTCTTAGTTCTAGCCGCTGTTACTTCCTTTGTTTTCCCTTACCGATAACGCTGATCCCTCGTCCTCATTAGTCTAGACATGATATAAAATATGGATTAAAAAAAAAAAATCAATCGATTAGTTTTGTAATCACTCACATTTTGAAATTAAGTATACCATTTCAATTACACAATACATTAGAACCGTTATATTATCTAATCTGATATCATGGCACTGTAACACTTACTTATTGTACTGCTATACTCATGCTGTAGCTCTTACCTGTAAACAAAAACAAACACAAAAATTAGACAAGATGCTTCAAATTAGTATATATATATATATATATATATATATATATATATATACACACACACACACACACACACATATGTACTATCGCTATAAGTTTGGTATTCTTTGAGGAAAAGGGGTTTTCACAACAGAAATAGGGCATCTGATTGAATTTTCAGGATATATAAAATCATGCGTAGGCCCTAATCCTGAACACCATCTATCACGCGACTTGTCCAACAGCCTTCCGTAACCGAACGAAGTATAGTGTAATAATCGCGTGTTTGTCTTTATACATAGAAATAATTACATTAATTCATGACCTTGAAATGGCCGACAGGTGACAAAGAGGTATAAACACATCGGTTTAGTTATACAGGTATTGTCGTTATGAATCCCCTATATACCCTCATACGTTTAAAAGTACAGTACTCCGTTCTTTGTCTGAAATTGCAATGGTCCAATGCTAATTATTATTCATGTAAATGTTATTTCATTGATAATTTTCATCGATTAATATTTAAAGCATTTCAAAAAAGAAATAATAAAAACTTCTACACTAATTTCTGTTATTGGACCAAAAACAAAAATCATGTATTACGTTTTCTCTTCCTTTTTGTTTTAATTATAATATATTTTTTCGAAAACACAAGAAATTAACTTAGCTAGTTTTTAACAATATAACCTACAACGTATTATAGGCTGTTACTGTTCAATGAAATCAGCTGATCGTTACGAATTAATATAAAACAACTGATCTTTTACTATAACATAGCTAGTTTTTAACAACATAACCTTATTTATAAACATAACCTTATTTATAGAGTCTCTCATTTATTCAATGAAATCAGCTGATCGTTGCTAATTAATATAAAACAAATGATCCTTTAGTATAACACAGCTAGTTTTAACAACATAATCTAAAACCTATTGTAGGTTATGTTGTTGACGGCAAATTAGTCCGTCAAAACATCTACTTAGGGTACCAAAAACGAATAATCAAATTTTTCCACGATCAAAATATTTTTTATTGAACAAGCGAAGCGAGGTCTCTGACTCAACTCGACCGTTCGGTTTGTGTGTTTGTTACGCAGTTTCGGCTAAACACATAGACTGATTGTTTTGAAATTTGGTCCGGCGATACCTTTTATCCTATAACGAACGACGTATGTGTAATATTTATTCCCATTCACTTCGTTTTGAATATGGCGGCAACTAATTTAAAATGAATGTACGCAGTTTTAGCCGAACGCATTGACCGATTGTTTTGAAATCCAAACGAAATGTCTTGTAAAAAGCCCGAATGACGTACGAATATTTTCCTTCATTTACGTCCGTTTCAAGATGGCGGCCTCTGATTTAACGAAGACGAGTGTACGCAAATTTTAATCAAACGCATTGGTCGACTGTTTAGAAATTTGGTACGAAAGTTCCTTGTATAAAGCCCGAAAGCCCGTTTATGATTTTTTTTCTCACTCACTGTCATTTCAAGATGGCAGTTCTGATTCATCGTTGCGAGTGTAATTCCTGGTTATTTCCTGTAATACTGGCTGAACGGCAAGAACTATCCGAATTGTGACCACTTCATGGAGAAAGAGCATATAATGTCTAATAAAGTTGGTCCAGTGACATTTTTTCTAAATAATATGGTTACCGGATAAATTGGCAGAAACGTTTACTAGCGCTGTCGTGGTACGTTAATTACGAATATACTGTGAGGTCTACTGTTACTTGAACTACTAATATTTTAGATTTAGATTTGAGGAACATTTCGCAAGAAGGCTATGTTTTTGTAAATTTATTCTAATGTATGTAAGGAGATTTATTGCACACAATGTTTGGATGTCTCGATATAAATGCCGGCATACATTAGCCTATGCCCCGTTATACTATAAACTTTTATTTCGCGTCACTAAAATATACAATCATGTTTCTAGGCCACCGTCGTTTTAAAACTATATAACCGACGACCGTTGCTATTTTTTTCCCTTTGGGTATTAACAGAGGCTCTGCAGTCTCCGACACGTCAGCTATAAGCCTTTTACTTCACCTTAAGCTGACTTTAGTGCCCTTGACGAGCTCCAGAAAGTTGTATAAGGTATCCTGATCTGGCTGCTGATGTCCAAAGAGTCTGCTTCATTCGGCCTCCAGGACATCGTATACTCGAGGAGTATTTGTGCTGCAGTTTCAACACCCTGCCCGCACAGACGATAGTTAGGCGAGATTTAAAACAATCCCACCTAGTAGATGATTCCGGATGGTCGTGTCCGGACAGTGACATCCTGTTAAACTGAACAAATGTCCTTGTCTGGTCCCGAGAGAAGGCGTTACCCCAGTCTTTGCGAAAGAATTGCTTCCATCGCTTGATGCTCTCTTCTTTACTATTCTCGCAGTTGTGCGACTAATCCAGCACGCGAGCTCTGGTCCCACTAGTCGATCAGCAGCTCCTCTTTTGGCCATCATGTCTGCTCTCTCGTTTCCCTCAATGCGGCATGCCTAGGTACCCATCCTAGTTGCACTGTTGCTATACTCAAGCGATTGTTTGTCTATCGGTAAAGTACGCATCTAGCGTCCAAACGATAGTTCAGAACACTGTGAAATTTGGGTTATTTTTGTGAGAGCCTAATGAAAGGAATATACGCATTTATATTCTTTGAGGAAAATTATTATAATTGTAAAGATGTATAGTAGTGCTTTTTACTATACTGTATATAGAAATTATCAGTGATCGTTCCAGCAGAAGCAGGTGATAGGCTTAGCAATCCCACCATACCTCTAGCTCATACTACTATCACTCATCTGCTCGAGACACGCGCGCGCGCTTGCATGCACACACACACACACACACACACACACACACACACACACACACACACACACATTTTAATAACTGTTCAAAATGTGATATAGATGTCAGATCGCGCTAACATTAAAGACCCGAACAGGTAAGACACACCACCAAAGAGACTGTAAAAGTTTGTACACAGTTATTATTAAAATATATTATTGTTGTAAAATATATGATTTATTTGTTCAAAAAATTAGGCTATCTTAAGTGTACGTACGTACGCGCGAGTGTGTTTGCACGAGTTACGCCTACGAAAGGATCGTAAGGAAAACAATAACATTTTAGTACTAGACGATGTACAAAGTAAGGCTTATTGTGTAAAGAGACCGCACTGATTTCCTGGAATTAAAAATGTTTGAACCGGTTTGCCGAGCGGAAAACACTTTCCATGCCCGGAAATCGACCGCTTTCCTCGATACAATCTGATAATTTTCCTCTTTCGTGTAATACGGAAATTGCCTGGACTATAGTTGCAGAGAAAATCATTAATGCGATAATTTTTACAGCGAAATAAAAAAATCGCGGCAAATAGCTGTCTCGTCAACACAATAAAATTAGCGTTCAATCTTACAAATCAGCACGAAAGTAAAGTTTGGAAATTTAAAATACTATTTTGCAGATTTCAACGAAAATTTATATGTGAAATTACATTTATTTTAAAGGAAAACACTTACCATTTTTTAAGTTAGCGTATTACACTGTCAAATTACTTTGAAAACGCAAAAATGAACCCTGACCGCCGTCAAGTTTATTTTCTTATTTACAACGGATTTAAAAATTTTAAACACTTTAAACGCTGATTAAATATAGCGTAAGATCTTTAACATGTTATGAATTTTTAAATATTCAAAATGACCGCAATTTTAACACTGTTCAAGGGCTTACATGCACAACCTACTTGATTTTGTATTTGCGTTTTAAACTTTCAAACTGTACTGAAAATAACGAAAATGAACCCAGACCGCCGTGAAAAACTTTTTAAATTTCAGTAGGTTTTGAAAATTTAAATTTGCATGCTAATTTAGGGGGCCTATACAGTTTTTAACGTTGATTACGGTAGTGTTACAACAGATTTAAAGAAAAAACATTACAGACAAAAACGTTATGCATTTTTAAAGACTTGAAATGACGTCCATTTTGAAACTGCTGTTAGTGTTCAGCAAACTCAAGTTCGCAATTTTAGTCCGCTTGGTATGAAAATTGATTTTTCACACGTTCGTTGTTAACACAAATTCGTCCAACAGTTTTAAAATGGCGGCAGTTTCAAATCTTTAAACATTCATAACGTTTTTGTTTACGCTTATTCAACTTGTTTAGGCTATTTTCAAAATCAATTTTTTAGTAAACTGCGCAGACGCGCGCGCACGCACGCACGCGCACACACACACACACACACACACACACACACACACACACACACACACACACACACACACTTCAAAGTTCCGGGGCTGGGAAACTGTACACAGTTTTACTATAGCATTATCCTCGTATTTATTCGTTATACACTTTTTTTTTGAAAAATGGTGAACGAATTCTGTCGTGATACTTAAGATACCAATTTCACAAAAAAAAGTAAAGCACTGACAGTAAGCTGTAGGGGATATCAGAGCTCTCGGTTAGTTATGCATTTGGGTCGGACAGAGCGCTTTCGAAAATCTAAAATTAGATTTGACGGTAAAATTAAACTAAGTAGCCATCGTGAAGTGCAAAAACTGTTTCTTACATTGCACTTAGCTGCGCTAAAAATATACCGGGTCAGACTTAATAAGCCCGAAACACGGCACTGCCAGAGCAGAGACAGCTGTATAGGTAGGCGTTAGTTCAAGGTCACACGACATTACTTTGTCTACCAGATGTTTGTCACCCGATGTACCGGGCATACTGTATAAAGATGACAAGGTGATTGTAATGCCATTTAAAATAAAGTGTCGATAACTTTACTAGAACGTGGTAACGGAAAAAATATGGATACTTGAGGAAAATCAAGAATTTAACGATATTAGTAGATATCGAAAGAAATTTTATGCAAAAATTAAAAAAAAAATTTACATAGTAGGCTCTACTGCATTTATTTCGTATTCAAAGAAAACAATAAATTAAAAAAAATATACAGAATATAGTAATATTATGCACTCCGAAAACAATAAATGAAAACGCGTAGAATAAAACCAGTTCTTACATACATAAGGTAAGAAATATAATATGTACGTTACAAAAACAGTAAATGAAAATATTTATGTACAGTTGATTTAGTACATACAACTGAAAACATATGTCAATAACATAAGGACATATCCTAATTTGTTTCCCATTAGACTTTGTGACATATAAATATGTAGGTTACGTAGGATGACTGGACGAAGTTAGGAACGTGTTTATAGCCTACAATTTGGTCATCTCGGGATGGTTTAATGGTACTTTGTGAGTACGAGAGGTTGGAACCTGCCTAGGCCGACGATAGTGTTTAAGCTTAACGAAATAATTTACTGATCCCTTATTACTAGTACTGATATGTGTAGAAGTGTAGAGTAAAAAAAATTCGTATCGTATTAGAGTGTACGTATCGAAGGAAAAGTATCGATACTCTACTGATATCGGGATATCGGTTTTGTTCCTATTGCCATTTAAGCCCGGGCGGCCACTGAATGCGGAGCGGAGCGGAATGATGAATGGCAACCGGAAGCGGAGTTCAGTCAGTTTAAAGAACACTTTTGTATCTTTTAAACCTAAATATTTAGGCATACTGTAACGGATTCTAGGAATTACTATGTTTAAAAACCGCAGCCTAGTCACTTTATAAAACAGTGTCACATTATTTGAACTAATATTTGGCAAACAGCAAAAACGAACCAAAAGGCAAACTAGAATTAA
This sequence comes from Callitettix versicolor, assembly GCA_022606455.1. Lineage (NCBI taxonomy): Eukaryota > Metazoa > Arthropoda > Insecta > Hemiptera > Cercopidae > Callitettix > Callitettix versicolor. The sequence goes on along the minus strand of CM040185.1, from coordinate 41,743,478 downwards.
TAATGTAACCAAAAAAAAATTAAATAATCGGACACGCAACTGCTCGCTAACGTGATGGAAGCGAATTTCAAAACGTATTTTTTTTTTTATATAACCCATTCTTTAAAATTCCGATTTCGCCATTCTAATCAGCATAAAATTAGTGTGTGTGTGTGTGTATCATATTAAATAAACTCTAATTAAAACTTATTGTTTCCATCCGGGATTGAACTGGGACCTCGCGAATTTGAGGCGGACACACGATAATCACTACACTACGAAAACTTGGAAAACGTTTGACCGATTTAAATATATAAAATGAATCGTTAATTTAATTTTGGTAGTTATAATAAAAAATCAGTTGCTTTATATTAATTCGTAAAGATTAGCTGATTTCATTGAACAGCTGACAGACTATAATAAGTTTTAGGTTATGTTGTTAAAAACTAGCTATGTTAATTTGTTGTTTATAATAATGCGAAAAGATCAGCTGATTTCATTGGACATCTGAAGGCTATAATAAGTTTCAGGTGTATTGATTTCTTTTTACTTACGCACTTATTTACTGAACACACAGTTGGTACTTGGTGAAACTCCATCATATCAAGAAAAATTAGAACACTTATACTTTCACAAAATTCTTTTATTTAGCGACACTTGTTTCGCCGCGAGGCGTCTTCACGGAAAAGGTCTGAAGATGTCTCACGGCGAAACATGTATCAGTAAATATGAGAATTTAGTGTTCTAATTTTTCTTGATGTTACTTACGAACTGTAAATTTCAAATGAAAGTAACAACCTAATGAATCATTACAAATATCACGTGTTCATACAGTCAACACGTATGCATTGCGAGACAAAGAATGCTATGAATAATTCATAACGCATACCGACCACCTCAAGGTTGTCCTGCAGCATACCGTAACGTAACGAGTTCACTAAACAGCTGATTGGGTACTTTCGGAAAAGTTGTGTATACTGTGAATTTTTATTTTAAAGACGTTGTGTATATTATGAATTTTCATCTTAAAAACGTTGTGTATACTGTGTATTTTGATCTTAAAAACGTTGTGTATACTGTGAATTTTGAACATGGAGCCCCGTAGAGAGAAACGGAAATTGTGTAAAAACATTGCATAAACTTTCTCACATTCGGTTATTTCTCCAAAATTCTCTTAAAAAGAACTACGGATGAACTACAGTACCAAATTTTATATTAAAAAAAAAATATACGGTTCGAGAGTAAATTGAAAATAATCGCGAGACGCAAATGAGTCGCTGACGTGATAGAAGTGAATTTTGCAAAAGTTTTTTTTCTTTATCTAACCCCATTTAAAAAAATTATTATTCACCAACATGATCAGCATTAAAATCCGCATATATTAGCACTGTGAACTTCCAAATTACGTTCAAAATACCAAAATGAACCCTGACCGACGTCAAATTGATTTTTTAAAAATTTTAATGGATTTTGAAAATTCAAAATATTAATTCATGCAGTTCTTAACACTTATTAGGATGGTAGAATCGGAGTTTCAAACAAATTATTCTAAAAACGTTATTCATTTTTAAATGATATGGCCGCCATTTTGAATCTGTTGAACGAATTTCGTGTCCAGGCTATCACCATAAACAATTTTTGTGCCTAGTTTAAATCAAATCGAACCAAAACTGCAAACGTTAAGAGTGCTTACACACACACACACTCTCTCTCTCTCTCTCTCTCACACACACACACACACACACACACACACACACACACACACACACACACACACACACACACACTCACTCATTCACTCACGAAAATTTTATGTATACATAACAGTTTTACGATTCCCTCAAAAAGTAATCGACAGGTTAGGATTGGTGCTCATTTCAGGGTAATTTTTTTTTATTATGCCTTTTTTTACAAATCTGATTGTACAGTCATTGTCAGCAAGAAAATCTGCATATATTAGCAATATCAATTGCAAATTACTTTTTTTAAATCGACCTTGATTGCTGTCAAATTAATTTTTGTTTTGTTTTCAACGTGTTTTGAAAATTGAAAATGCTGTTTTATGTAGGTTTTAACGCTGATTACGACGGTGAAATCAAATTTTCAGAAAACGTATAACGGCGAAAAATTATGATTTTTTTTAAAGATTTGAAATGGCCACCATTTTTAAACTGTAAAGTGCATTTTGCTGGGTAACGAGCTTGTTCAAACTATTAACAAAATCGATTTTCGTGCCACGTTATGTATATATGATGCATTTTGAACGACTTCTATGAAAATCTAAAGGTCAGAAACGGCGTTCATTTTAAGGCTCCGGGTCTAGGTTTTACCATGACGGCCGCTCCAATAGCTCATTTTCATTTTCCAATGGAAATTCCCTAAAGCACAAACTGACAAATTTTCTAGTTAAAAAATTGTTTCTGGAACACATATTCTAATCAAAAAACTGTTGAAAATCGTATTTCCTCAAAATCTGCTTAAACGTTTTCGTTCTAATAGATACCATAAATACCCAAACAAAATAGTTGGATCGCTTTATCGCCAAAATATCCGGTTCAGGACTCATTATACCTCGAAAAGAATTTTACTAAAATTCTGGTCATGGTATAAAGATACATGTACATTTTGGGGGGGGGGGTAGTGCAAGTAATTTACCAACTTTCTTAACCCCTCATATCCTTATTTATTTTTTAAAATCAATTTATATTTAAAATCAGTCTTGCCAAATTTTGTACTTTCAAGACTGCCATGATTCCTAATTTGCCAACTTACCGTTTTGGCGCTATGGACGCAGCAGACGCTCGAGCGAAACATACGGGATCCTTGGTGACTAACGAATTAAAAGTGTATCTAAAAATGTTTACAGCTGCTTAGCTGATGTCTACCCACTACAAATTAAAGTATTGATCTTACAAAGCTGTATATACAATACGTGTTGCCATGGAAACACTTTATAGACTGAAGCTTCGTATATCAACGTTTCTGATGTACTAAACAAGAATTAATTGATTTTACTACTATACCATGTTCAATCAGGGAAGGCGGATCCACACATTCACGTTTATTCAAATATTGATTTAGTCTTACATACACGTGCACAATGTGTGTTGCCATGATAACAATTTATAGACTAAAATAAAGCTTGTGTATCAACGTTTCCGATGTACCAAACAAGAATTAATTGATTTTACTACTACTATACCATGTTCGTTCAGAGAAGACGGATCACACTTAGTCTGTCCACACGTATCGATTTAGTCTTACACACATGTACACAATGTGTGTTGCCATGGAAAAACTAAAGCTTTCTTATAACAACGTTTCTGATGTACTAAACAAGAATTAATTGATTTTACCACTATACCATGTTCGTTCAGAGAAGGTGGATCAAAACATCCACGTTTAGCCTATCCACGTATTGATTTAATCTTACAACATACATACACATACACAACGTGTGTAAGACTTTATAGACTAAAGCTTCGTATGTCAACGTTTCTGACGTACTAAACAAGGATTAATTGATTTTACTACGTACTATTCCGTGTTCGTTCAAAGAAAGACGACCAAAGCCCCCGCACGTATTGTTCTATATTTACAAAGCCTACACAGTTATGTTGCCATGGAAACATTTTATATACTACAGCTGGTATATTCAATGTTTTCATATACCAAACTAGAATAACTGACTTTAACGCTACTATATACCGTATTTGTTCAAAGACGGCGGACCAACCACGTATTGATCTACGTTTACAAAACGGTGTACATAAAATAAGTTACCATAAAAACACTGTACATACTACAGCTGGTATATCAGTGTTTTGACGGGTTAAACAAGAATAACAACGTATTCGTTCATAGAAGGCAGACCAAAGCTATGTCTGTCCACTTACAATTTTAAGCGTCACGGTAAAATCAAACTACCTATATTTTAACCACTAGGTTAATTTATCAATTTTTGTGGTATTGCCGAACTACTAACGCAACAAATAACGACAACTTACGGGCCGTAGACCTTTTCTTAACCTGCAAATCTCACTTGGCGGAAGTGTATTACAGGATGTTTACCATGTGTAGCGAATCGCGAGAACTAAATTCGTACATTGTTCCCATCCACTTATTTCACACTGCCAATTAAATCTATGCAATTAAATCTATGACCGTGCAACTAACAAGCACTATATAATTACCTAGGCCAATTTGTTGTTAATCACCTAAAACTGTTATTTTTACTGCCAGTTTAATTTATTCAGTAAGTAAACTGTATTTATATATAAAGCGCGAGAGCCAGGAGAATGCAGGAAAAGGTTCAAAGATCGATGGTGCTCAGGTTATGCATACAGGACTGTATCGACTGATGCTGCAACAGTGCTTGCCGGCACGCCGCCCTTAGACCAGCTGGTTGGTGAAAGGTCTTCTGTAAAAATGGCGAAAAGAGCTGAACTTAGAAAAAACACCTCCATCAAGTGGCAAAATCGCTAGGACAACAGCTGTAAAGGGAGGTGGACGTGGTGTCTCATTCCTGACGTTAGGAAATGGTGTGGAGAGGTCGACTTCTTCACGACCCAAGTACTTACTGGACATGAAGAATTCACTGCTTACCTGGCTAAATACAAATTATGAGAATCGCCAAGTTGTACATACTGTAGGGCTGACGACACTGCACTACACACCATCTTTGAATATGCGTCTTTTGAGAGTCAGCGGGAAGAGCTGAGATTAAGCTGGAAGAGTCACTGAGACACTGGTTGATACAATGATAAGCTCTAAAGAAAATTGGCAGCGTGAAACGGGCTTTTTTAAATGTGTCCTAATAAAAAAGAAAAGGATTCCAAGATGAAAACCTGCATGCTGAAGTGAGGAGGAACACTTGCGTCCATCCAGATGTAATGATATATAATACCGGTCCCTGGGTGGCGTCGAAGGTTAAAAAAAAAGAAAAGTTTTTTACTTATTTAATAAAAAAACATATTTGTTACATTTATAATTACGTAAGAGAAACAAATAAAACTTTGGAAATCGCAATCATTAGTGATTTGTTGTAGTAAATCTGTGCACGTGTCTATACAGTCCAAAAGGAAAAAATCAAAATAAAAAATTAATTCAATCTACGACAACCATTTTAGTAAACAGTCAGTACAGAATTACGGCGTATCTGTACAAAATTCCTTTCTTACCCTAATAACAGTGAATAGTTGAACTTAAACAACCAAAAATGACACGGGTAAAGAAACATATGAATCAAAAGCAATAATTAAAATCACGTTACTCAACTCTGTAGCTGGCGTGAAGCGAATTTACAGTATTTTTCTTTTTATATTCTTCTTCTTTTCTGCTAGGATTATTATCACTATGTTCAGTATAATGATCTGCCTTTCCTAGCTTCGTCTATTCTACTTTCGTTGATGCTTTTCGGAGAACCTCCATCTTCAAAAACTATATCTATACTCTATATTTTTTTTACAAAATCCGATTTTACCACCATTAAAATCTGCGTGTATTGCCTAATTTACGCGGTTTTTAACAATGGTTATGATGGTATAGCCAATCAAAATCAAAAAAGAGAACTTAGAAGGGCATCGCAGGTATCTAAAGCAGGCATAATTCAGGAAAACCATGGGGCTCATTACAGAGCATTGTAATGTGAAGGTGGGCATGAGCAGGATAGGTATGTAGCCTACCATGTGAAAACCGTGTGTAGGTTATACAGTAAAGAAGAGGAAACTGAACTTATGACTGTGAGGCTCTTGCTAACAGGAGGCTAAAGGTTTCCAGGATCCTGAGGATGGTAGGCCATGGATCTTTTTAACTTTTAACTGGAACTTTTTAAGGGCACCAGTCTGCTGAACTAGTAATTAAGAGGTTTAGTTGCACAATAGGTCCATTGATCGCAGTGCCTGTGGTTTTATTATCCCTTCGTATACGACTACTCTGTTCTATTCTATGATGGTAAATATTTCAAAATAAGATAAAAAAGTTATTAAAATTTTGAAATTACCGCAGTTTTGAAACCATTAAACGAATTTTACTTAATAACGAATGTGTCTGACCTATCATCAAAATTGATTTTTGTGTCAACCTTTAATCAAGTGGGACTGACATTGTGAACGTGAGAGTACTATAATATTGATAAATTTAATGACCTCTCAAAAATTGATTTAGAGGTCAGGATCGGCGCTCATTGCAAGGTCTCGGGTCTAGGTATTAGACCGAATACCTCCAACAGATTATTTTTGCATTTAGAATTTGTTGATACTCTAGAGAAGGAAAAACTACATTTTAAACAAAATACCGTAAGTCGATAATTGAAAAACAATATTTACTCATAAATGGAATGTTATTAACATACTGTAAAAAAACTAACAAATGATTTTGTCTGTGAAATATGTCAAAGATTATTATGAGTTAAAACGTTGAACAACGGAAGCTAGTATTTACAACAGAAGGATTAGAATAAGTACACCATTAAACAAAACACGGTAATAAATCACAAGCAAATCCTTCGCTGCAATGGCAAACAACAAATTGATGAGGAAACATGATTAATAGAAATGAGAGTTTAACAGAAATGAAAACGGGCTTAAGGAAACCCAGAGCTTCGTTGAATAATGGCAAACAAGACAGTAAGTAACAGAAGAAATGCTAGAAACATAAATTGAACAATAAATGATCAAACAAGATTAATAGAAACGTTTAAGACAACTTCTGAAAGAAAGGCCGCCATCTTGAAACGGAAGTGAATGGGAAAAAGTATTACACGTACATCTTTCAAGATTTTCTTATACAAGGTACACTCGTCATCGTTAATTCTGAGGCCGCCATCTTGACACGGAAGTAAATAGGAAAAACGTTATGTCATTTGGGCTTTATACAAGATATCTTCGTACCAGAGTTCAAAACAATCGGTCAAAACGTTTAGCTAAAACTGCATACAATCGGCATCGTTAAATCAGAGGCCGCCGTCTTAAAACAGGAATAAGTAGGGGACAATCTGACAAATACGTCATTTGGGCTTTATACAAGGTACCTTCTTACAAAATTTCAAAACAATCGGTCAATGCGTTTGGGTAAAACTGAGTACACTCGTTGTTGTAAATAATAGGCCGTCATCTTGAAACGGAAGTGAATGGGAAAAAATCTTTCACATATGTCTTTCAGGCTTTACACAAGGTAGCCCTATACCAAAATTCAAAACAATCGGTCGATGCGTTTGGCCAAAACTGCGCAAAAAACAGACCAAATGCCGAACAGTCTCGTTAAAACAGACACCGTGCTTCGCTCGGTCAATACGTTAAACAAACCAATACGATTTGACCATTTACCAGGATTGCTTCCCCATGGTTTCTGGAACATCCACTCAACACTTTTTCCATTAACTGTGTATAATATATGATTTAACTATGATTATTTATAAATTATTTACTTTGAAGATTTTTTTTTATTAAATACATTTCTTTTGTCAATATTCAGTTGAGTTTTCCTAAGAATCAACAAAAGTATTGTAATAAAAGGTAGCTTCTAAAAGTCTAAACGAGCTAGCAGAACCAGTTTGGTCTTATTCAGCTCTACTACAAATGTTATTAGCCTATGTTAAAAATGTGGCGTAGGATTCACTTACTTGCTATCGAGCAAAAACCGACAACAAATCTGGATTTTTCACAATTTTGAGAGAAATTCTGTAAATTAAAAATGCTCTATCTCGAGAAGTATTACTGCTAACAATTTCGTTTTGGTCTCAAATTGTAGATAATTTAATCTAGTTTAAAAGTGTTGTTAATGTTTGTTTTTATCAGACCTAAACAGGAGCTTTTTTGAAAAAAAATAGGATCAAGTCCGAAAGTTCAGCTGGGTGATGGTGGGAACTCGAAAATTTGGTTTCTTCAACAATGTACCAACCACACAATATATCAAAAAACTGTAACAACCCCGAATTAACTTAACCGTCCGAGTTTTTTGTAACAATTTCACTAGACTGTTACTCGCCAGACGATAACAAATCATCGCAGCCGTTACTTTTCATGCAGATGTACTCCAAACTGGTTTGTTTAGCAAAGAACTGGTTATGTAAATCGGATAGTTTACATATAGCAAGTTATAACAACATAGATTAGATAGCTGTATATTGATGATTTCATTAAACCAGTTAATGGTCGTTACGGTACGTACCCAGTCCTGTAACTGGTTCAATTCAATCGGTTTCTGAATATTAGGAAGAAACAAAAGATAATGCTGAAAAATTTATACAGTATATGTATAAATAAACAAGCATATATTTTTTACAATATATATATATATATATATATATATATATATATATATATATATACATACACACACATAATATTTGTTACACGCGTATATTTTTGTAATATAAATGTTATAAACCCATGCAATTTTTTTGGTGCTCTCTCTCTCTCTCTCTCTCTCTCTCTCTCTCTCTATATATATATATATATATATATATATATATATATATATATATATATATACATAATATTTGTTACACATGTATATTTTTGTAATATAAATGTTATAAACCCATGCAATCTTTTGGTCTCTCTCTCTCTCTCTCTCTCTCTATATATATATATATATATATATATATATATATATATATATATATATATATATATAGTTATGTGTGTGTGTGTGTGTGTGTGTGTGAACCACAGTAAGTTGATAAGTTTGTGAGAGAGGCTTTTGTTATTAAAAATCAAGTTATCGTTATTGATAGAATGTAGTAATTTTTGCCAAAATAAGTCAGATTGTTCGGACAAAACCCTACATACCCATCACCACTCCTGACATTGACATTATGTAACCATACAACTAACATTTTACACGAAAAAATGATACAGTAGCATTGTCAGTTGGTCGACCCGTTTGTCCACAAAAAAACTCGCGAATATACCCTTTTTTAAAATAAATCCGGCAATTTGGAAGCCCGTCTTTTTGTTTCCAACAGGTGAAAGGAAGTTTTAAGTAATATAAAACCTACAAAAATGAAGGTTTTTCTTTGGAATCTTGTCCATTACGTAGCAACGAGAAACAAAGAGAAATTGAATTACAGAAATTTGTTTAACCTCAGATTTGACCGTTACGAAACAAAATGAAAGAAACGCTAAAATATAAAGTGTATAGACAAGCTGTTTTGGTCTCAACAGCTCGTGAAAATACTCAGTTTTAAAATGAAATAATGTTCTAGTAAGAAGCTATCTTAAACCTCTTAAAAGATGTGCGCATAATCTTATGCCCTTAAAAAAAGGTATAAGAGAAATCAAGCCTTATTGCACACCTACACATAAGGTGGGAGCTGCCATGCAACTCCTTATAAAAGGTCAATAGAAAAACCACTGAAAAGAGAACAGGAAGTCAAAATAAGAATTTAAAATATTTAATCTCCATAATTATTAATTATCGTTTGTAATAATTAATTAGCTGTTTTATTTTAATTACTAATGAGCTCTAAGTAATTTAAATTCAATGTCAGTGGGTAATTTGAAGGCGGCCAGAATTCTTCATGCCGGTTTACAGCTTGACAGCAATATCTATTAAGCCGTTTTTAAAAAATCAGGTTAATTTTGAAAATTTTCGCTTATTTCGAACGTGATTCCAAGGCAGGTAACTATAATATTATTTTGGGTTTCGTAGTTACTAGAATACCATAACCGGGTCACTTAAATTCCAAAATAGTTCTTTGAGTCAGAAATATACAAAATGATAATGCCTTCTTCCATAAAAATGGCATTTATTACATAGATGTTAATTTTTTTCGTTGCACAATAATATATAATTACGAAAGTTATTATTACTATCTAATCAAACAAACAAGTAAGTCTTTTTTAATATTGCAAATTTGAAAAAGTTTATTGATGTGTAGCATTATTACACTGTACCAGCTGATTAAATGTAAACAGTAGTTAAGTATCAGCTGATTTAATAGTATTAATTGTAGCATTGGTGAAAACATTATATCATTTACTCATTTGTCCCGTGTAAAACGCGTTTTTCTAGAATTTTTCCGAAAGACGGGACCCACCTCGATCGATTTCTTGAGCTCGAAAATGGTACAGTATGTCAAATTCGTTAGAACCATTTCCGAGGAAAAGGACATTATATATATATATATATATATATATATATATATATATATATATATATATATATATATACACGCTGCGCGCACACACACACACACACACACACACACACACACACACACACACACACACACACACACACACACACACACACAAAGATTGCTAGTTTAATATTACAGGAATTATTTTTAAAAGTGTTGTATTTGTAAATATCCCTAATTTATTCAGACCAGTATGTCACTATTTTTAAAATTGACATGTTTCCATAAAATTTGCAAGATAACACGCTAACCTGTACTGATTGCAAATGACCTACGTTCTATTTTTACAGCTGTAACGTTTATCGCAGTACGCAACTGTAATAACGTGTAGTGTTTGAATTTTAAAGTACACACACACACACACACACACACACACACACACACACTTATTTGTAAAATTTGTAACGACCCTTAAGAAAAGTTTATAGGTTAGGATTGGTGCACTCATGTCAAGGTCCCGGTTCTAAGCAGTACTATGATGGCCGCTTTTACAAATTGTTATATACCTCTTAAAAAAAATCCTTATTAATTTCCTTTTACACTATTATTGGTTTGCGCTTACTACTGAAATTCCTAGAACTTTTAAGTTCCACTGTTAAAAATATGAGTGCAAAAACAAATAATCCCACACGCAGCTGTCTAGCTGACGTGACGACAGCGAATTTCCTTAAGTATTTTTTTTATCTTAACCTCTTTTTAAAAACTGATTTCACCATCATAAACGGCATTAAAATCTATACGCACTAACATTTTCAAATTTCAAATTACAATGAAAGTACAACCTTGACCGCCGTCGTTTTAAATGTCTGACGTTCAACGGATTTTAAAAAAACGTATTCATTTTTAAGGCTGCTTACGATGGTGAAATCAGATTTTCAAAAATATTTTATGAATTTTTTGAAAAAATTATGAATTTTTAAAGATTGGAAATGACTGCCATTTTGCAACTACTGTACGAATTTCGCTGGTTAACGAACTTGTCCGAGTCAATATCAAAATTGATTTTTGTGCCAAGTTTGAATCAAAATAAGATTAAAGTTGCTAAGGTAAGCGTGATATAAAACACACACACACACACACAAATATTTGTACAGTGTCCAAATAGTATTTCTACAACGTTGGTACATTCTGTAGGCTACATGGTAATTGCTTTTCAGTTCACCCTGTATTTAAGGTTGGTTTCTACAAAATGCAGTGTTCACTAACACAGAATTTTTATAATATCGGAACACTGTATATAGGTGTTATCAACTATCGGTCTGTTTTACAATATTTACTGCTTGTCGATTGATTTATGTTTACAGTTTAATTGTTTTTACAACCCTAAGAATGGCGGACGTTTATTGGTGGTTGCCATAAACACAGTCAAGTGTGTGCACAACGTGATTAGACAACAAAGTGCGCCGTGTATATGTGCGCAGATGTTAAGGTTGTAATGCTCACAAGTAAAACCCCTACATAAAACTTATGAGTGGTGATTAATCTAGAAAATTAGATATATGAAATAACACGTTTGTAGATTTTCACAAATTTTGTTATTTGAGTCTTGCCAACCAAGGTTTCACTCGTTAGAGCGTTGTCAAGGTCACAGGCTAGTCTTGCCAACCAAGGTTTCACTCGTTAAAAAATTATCAGGACCACTTTACAGACAAATAAAAAAGTTGTAGAACTATAGAAATGTGTTAGTATTTCACTAATATAATGGATGTGCACCGTCTTAGGTGTAGGCTAAATAAATTAGAGAAAACCTATTGTATTTATCAAAATTGTTTCAACAGATTTTACTGAAATTTTCTATAAGTGTTACTAAAACAAGGTAGGTAAAATATAAAATAATTCTAAGTTTCCTGAATAAAATCTTATCTAATGTTTAAAAGCTTTAAGCGTTTTTCTGACAAATACAGCGCCGAAAAAATGAAACGTCTTAAAGGAGCATAAAATGTAATATATTTTTATTATTGTTTCCTCGGTGTTTCTGCCTTTTAGTCAATTTAGTGAAATATTTACCTAAAAAAAAGAAAGTTAAAAATTAGAATTACCCACAAAAAAGCCTATACATCACGTATAGCCTATATTTAATTTAAGAAAAAACATTGTTTCAAATATCAGACAAAATAAGGTGCCCAATAATTACAGCGCATATACATGATTCCAGAATTAGTATTTTTGGTTTAAAATCTACTAATACTAACAAAATGGTTATGACCGCCATTTTGAAACGGTCAGATAATTACTGCTGATTAGCGTACTTGTCCAAGCTACTGTATTTCCAATATTTGTGTGCCAAGTTTAAATCAAATCAAATCAAAATTGCGAACCTGAGTGTGCTAAAAACACACACACACACACACACACACACACACACACACACACACACACACACACAACATAAATTTTATGGAAATTAGCTAGAAAAAAGATTGTTTTCCGGAAACCATTATAATATAGGCAAAGTAAAGATAAAAATATGTTAATATTTCCATTGGCATGTACACCAAAACACCAGTAACAAAAGATATTTATCATTTGTACGAATAGCGAATACATATTCATTACAAGACATTGTGAAGGAAGGGTTAGCGCAGTACTTAGGACCTTGAATGTATAGATTTGGCGTTCCACAAGGTTGCGAACTTAGTTCTGGTGCCAATAACGTTCCTGACGAGCCAAATTCCACAGTTTTAGTAAACGAATGCAACTTTATGGTTAAACTTGGTAGGCCACACACTTATTGCGCGAATGTGGAAGTGGTAAAACATATATAACAAGCACGCGCGCGCGCACACACAACACACACACACACACACACACACACACACACACAGTAGAATCTCGATTAGCTGTCATTTTCGGAACCGTTGGGGTAACAGAAATAGACCAGACGTAAGCCCTACTTAAGGCGATCGATAAACATTGTACTCAGTTTATAACACAGATTATTTCATTATTTTGGAAAATTAAGTAAAACTATTTTCTATTTAACTTTAATTCTTAATCTTTTGACAAGTATTCACGCGCCACTTAGTGTACTCACGTGACTGTTACGTGATCGACTTATACGCTGAATGGTATCATCGTGAATATTGTGAGAGTGTTTATGTTTCAATAAAAACAATCATGCGACCTTTCAGAATCTGTTGAAACTACTTGAGGTGTTTCTATCTCATTCCACTAAATGATAGGATCGCTTACTTTTCGGTTATCAATGTTTGCTTAGGTTAGCAACTACTGTCGCCTGTGCTATAAATAAGTCGTATCCAGTTACACAGTTCTGTCTTGTATAGGACGATTACTTTTTTATTTATTACAAATTAATATATATATATATATATATATATATATATATATATATATATATACACATACACACACACACACACATTTATGCCTGTACGAATAGTATGTGTTGAAATAAAGGGATGTTGACTCGAGAAGTAATCCTCGCGCTAATCCTTCGTACTCATTAGTCTAACTAGCGCATACAATATTGTCGTTAAGCAAAATTTATAAAGAAAAATACAAATTTTAACTACCCGTCAAAGTGATCTATCTAAGGGTCAGGGTCGGTGCTCATTACAAGGTCCCAGTCTTACCATGATCGTCGATCCAATATCTCCCTTTTGCCAATGGAAATTCGCTAAAAACTTGGTAAGCTTCCTTTTTTTTTGTTAATTTTATTGTGTCCACACTGTATCAAAAGTAGCAGTAGCACTTTTCACAGATACAAATATTTCGCAGATACATCTTAGTACAGAGTAAACAACCTGCGACACAAAGCAATTACTGACCTACTCAACCCGAGTTGGGCAAAGTTTGAAAGCTGACCTTTCGACAAATATAGACGAGGCGAATTCTAGAGCCTGCATTCTCAATACAAAAACCTGTTCATTGCGAATTGTTAGCCTGTTGTGAACACTTCAGAAATATTAGGGGAAAAAACACTTTAGAAAATATCGAGTAATCCATTTCTAATAACGATTAATTTGTTTTATGAAGTCTAGAACAAAAAATAATGCAACTGAGTTTAATACGTTATAACTTAGCAATCGATGAACGTACCCTGCTAAACAGTTTCAAAATGGAGTCCATTTAACCTCCCCCCAAAATCATAACTTTTCTGAATCTGTTTTGAAAATCTGATTATTCAGCGTTGAAATTGCTTTTTGAAATTTCAAAATGACTAACGACGGTCAGGGTTCATTTTTGTATTTTCAGTGTGATTTGAGAGTTTAAAACGTGATTGTGAAATTACATTTTCGAAAAGAGCGTGGTAAAAAATATTGTTGGAAATTCGCTTCCATTATATCAGCGAGATAGTTGCGTGCTAATTTAAATCTGCTTCACAAATCAATGCACATTTCAATGTGATTTTTTTTATTTGTAGATCATGTTTTTTCTCAGTTATCTTCGAAAAATTGACACAAACCTTACCTTTTTTCGAGGTGGGGGCGAGGGGTTATGAATTACTTCGTAATTTGTGTTACTTACGAGTTTGCGTTTGAAAAAATTTGAGCAAAATGGTTAAAGCCGGTTTTGAGAAAATCCGATTTGTACAGTTAAATTTTTTAAATTATTAAATAGCCCTGGTACACGGAAGACTGGCTAAATGACCAAATATATTTCGTGGATAGCCCTACGAAATATATTTTTATTTAAATGTCATCTAAACTCTTTCCATAGAAACCAATATTAGAACTTATTTATATTTTTGTTTTTATTCAACAACTGTTATGATAAAAAAGAATCTTAGGCTATGGGGTAAAAGGAATTTTGGAGGGTGAATTGTTCCCTTTAGGAATGGTTTGCCAAGAAATCTGTGTTTAGTGCGACTCTACGTTACAATGAATGTGTCCACAAAAGTCCCTAGTATTGCCGTTTTGGTTGATTATGAACCTATCATCACAAGTTCTTTTAAAGACATACATTACAAACATAGATCTAATAGTAACGAACTTGCTTGTGGCAACAAACTTAAAAACCACGGCTCAGCTGGAATCTCCTCATTAAAATCCCCAGACTATTTTTACAAAAACTATCAATTTAAATTTGAACCAGTCAATTAAAACCTTGAGAACGTGTCGAATCAAGGTCAAGTTGATGGGATACTTCCTTGTATTACATATTTGGTTATATAATCCAAAGCCTGTAGTAGGCAGTTACTGCGTAAGTTATTTAAAAAAAGAAGCTATAACGATCTAATGCATATTCACGTAGCAGTAGATTTTGTTTACAGCGAAACACCAACAAGGTTATGCTTATCATCGCTCCCTCTTCCCGGGTCTCAACCCGCGTCCACTTGACCTTCAAACACGATTGTCATTTTAGTAATTATACAGGTATGTATGTAAAAAGTATTATAATATACAGAATCGTAATTGGTGAATTTGTATTGTGAAATGAGCTATCAGAGCGTCCATCATAGTAAGATCCGGACATTAGCGACCTTGAAATGAGCTCCGACCTCTTTTTTTCAGGTCGTTAAAATATTTATATATGTCATGGTTAGGGCCTGTGTGTGTGTGTGCACAATAGCAAGTTTTAGAAATCGATTTTGGTAATAGCTTGGACAAGTTCGTTACCCAGCAAAATCCGTACAACAGTTTCAAAATGGCGGTCATTACAAATATTTAAGAAAATTATATCTTAATTTATTAATCTGATTCCACCATCGCAATCAGCTTTAAACTATTCACAAATTAGCATTTAAAATACGAAAATGAACCGGTCAGCGGTCAGGGTTAATTTTCAGTGTGATATAATAATCGCCGTACATTGGTTTTTAGCGAGTAA
The DNA here is from genome assembly GCA_022606455.1 of Callitettix versicolor. Taxonomy (NCBI): domain Eukaryota; kingdom Metazoa; phylum Arthropoda; class Insecta; order Hemiptera; family Cercopidae; genus Callitettix; species Callitettix versicolor. The sequence continues at coordinate 41,727,565 of CM040185.1, read as the reverse complement.
AAAAAATACCTATGGTATTTTTACTTTATTTTGGTAAAGTAGTTTATATCATGTCAGCCAGACAGCTGCGCCCCGTGATTATTTTACCTATGCGAATAATACGTACCAACCCCGCGTCGATAATAAAATATTAGTATAATGTTTTATCTTTTTTCTCTACAGCTTTCAAATCAGATTTTCATCGAAAAATAAGGCTTTATATTTGAGCGAAATTTCATGAAAATCGTAAGCGCGGTTTTGAAAAATAATATTTGTGTAATTTTTAAATTTTTTAATCGAAAAAAGCCTTCAAAAACACTTTTTGAGAACAAGGAAAGCTAAAAAACGAATAGAAACATCAAAATGTTAATAGTTTTTTTTTGACAAATACTGTTATCTTGTATATTGAACAGGTAACAAGAGTTAATGTAGATTGATTCAATTCGTCAATACTTGTTCCGCAGAGTTAAACGAGAATAAATTAACAAAGCTACAGCCACGCCTTAAATATTGTTCTCCGATCTGACTTTTGACAAATGATGGGAAACTGAAAATGACATATCCGTGGGACGAAACACGATAACGTAATAACCTGTCTCGCAGTTGTTTTTTTGACATTATGTCGTTTGATTTTACACCGATAAAGGCGTTTTAGCTAGTTTTCATAGGGAGTGGCAGCCATAATACGACCTAAGAACAGTACCGGGGGGTACTGGGCACCGCGGAGCAATGAAGAAATGAATAAAAATTTGTTTTCAGGCTAACAAATTAGTAAACTGTTTGCAGTAAAAATTCTTTAAATATGATTGTTGAAAAAATACAAAATAGATTGTTCGGTAACTAATGATAAATGGCCTAACCCCTCCCACTAAATATGAAAAAAAGTGAACAAATTTAATAAAATATTTTTCAAAAAATTGTATCCCGCAACAATTAAAGTTACGTATCTGCATATACGACTAGAATTTGAACACAATGTAATGAACCGATTTTGTTAAATTAAACCCATTTTTCAGTTTTATTATAGTTCCGGAACAGGATTTTTTGGGGATGTAGCGATTCATATTTTAAGAACCACATTTGGGTAATATTGAGCTCATGTGGAATTCCATCAGAATCGGTCGAATTTGTCGTACTTTACTTTTTTAACTCTCGACAAAAAGCTCGTTTGTTAACAAAGTTAATTAATTGTTTCCCCCAAAACGTGACGTGTAATGCATTTTCAAAAACTTTTTAATTTAAACCCCCCCCACAATAAATATTCGTTTTATTAGTAGAATGTTCTTTAAACTGCGATTAAATCACTGCTCTTTTACGTAGCTGCTCGCAGCATTCACTTTTAAGTTCGTTGCTAGACAGCACTGAGCAGTGAGCACATAGCAGCACACTGTCTTATTAATAGACTGTTCTCTGAACTGTGATTAATGTACTGCTACTTTAAAGTAACGGCTCAGAGCATTCACTGCTAACAATAAAACGCTCTTAAACCCACCACTAGACAGCACTGAGCAGTGAGCAGTTAGCGTACAGGAGCACACTGTCTATTAATAAACTGTGATTAAATCACTCTTCTTTGCGTAACTGCTCAGAGCAGTCACTAACAGGAAAACGTTCTTAAGTCCAACACGAGACCAAACTGCCTGAACCAGAGTCGGACTGGGGTCAAATTTTTAACTGGGAACCTAGGACCCAGTTAAATTTCTCTGATAAATTTTCTTGAAAAGTATTGTATCAGGGTTTGATCGGTGAAAAGCGAACTGTATACACGGTGAAAAGCGAACTGTGGGTGAGGTCCCTTCGAACCTCAAGCCTGTAACCAACCTACCCTATAACGTTTTGATCACCTATGAACTTCAAGCCTGTAACCGAACTATCCTATACCTTTGTGCTAAATAAAGCTTATAATCTCTACTTTTGAATGGTATTTACTTTATTAAGATTGCAACAGGATAAATATGTTAAAACACTGTGTTAAGGACCCGCTTTTCTATGATCACGAAGGTATAGGGTAATTTGTTTACGGGTCTAAAGTTTGGAGATGAAGCTTGCAAAAAGCATGCTTTTTATCACAAGTCAACCGGCGCTTTTCATTAGAATTCTGGCCATAGCTTATATGGTCAGTCCGACAGTGGTCTGAACGATAATCTGAACTTGGGTAACTGAGGTTCCGGATACTCATGCCAAATACCGGAAGTTTCGTCCGAACAAACTGCACAGATACTTTAGTTAAATGTTCAGACATGACGTCACGCATGATAAACTGACAAACTGAGCGTGTTTGTGGGATCTTTGACAAATGATTTATAGTTTTAGTAGCCGACAATAATTTATATTGTTTGTTTGTTTCAGAACGTCCGTACTGTTTGTCAGCATCTCTTTCATCGTGTTGATGATCATCTCTCTTGCTTGGCTCGTCTTCTACTATGTTCAGAGGTTCCGTTACATTCACGCGAAAGACCGGCTTTCGGTAAGTCTACGATATTTACATTCTCGCTATACGAAATTAGCTATGCAGAAATCGGAAGAGTATGCAAAAATAAAAAGCTTAAAATATTACATAAACCACAGAGTGTAAAATGTTGGGGAAAACAATGGTTTACAAGCTTAACAAAAATAAAGAACTTATTTTCATAATTTTCAAAATTTCCGAAACCACAAAGTTTTCTAGTATCGACAATTACTCAGAAATTGTTTTCGGTTTTTTGTCTATAACTAAATTCAATTTTACGCTCTGTCCCTGGATAACCGGGTACCTCTTTACTGGGTTCCGGGGTATAAGACAGTTGAGGGTAATGAGGAGGCCAATCGACTAGCTGGGCTGGGATCTGTATCTGAGTTCATCGGACCTGAACCGGCTTTAGCGATCTCTGTCGTTAGCCAAGTCTGCTAGTAATAGGTGGATTAATAAGTAACACCAGGCAAGATGGGATGACCTTCGTAGTAAACGCCTCTTAAGCATGATTCCATGTGGAGAGCTTAAAGGGGCAGCAGACGTCTTGGATAGAGCACAACTCAGGAAAATCATGGGGCTAATTACTGAGTACTGTGGTCTGAGGATGAATTTGAACAGGATAGTTATGTACCATGGAGAAACCGTATTTAGATTGTGCAGGAAAGAAGAGGAGACTGCAGGACACAGAATCTTTGTTGTGAAGCTCTTGCTGGTAGCTACAAAAACCATGTATCTACGTGGTTTTGGTTTCCAGAACCCATCAGCAGAATGAGCTGGTCAGTAGATTGTTGGAACTTAATAAGGGCACCAATCTGCTAAACTAGTACTCAAGAGGTTTATTTGCACAATAGGTCTGTTGATCGCAATTCCCTTCCTCTAGTTTGAATCTAATCTAATCTAAATTCAATTTTGGTGAGCTATAGTAGAAAAAAATATTTGTCATTAAAAAATGATGAACATTGAAATTATTAATGTAATCTTTTTTCCTCAAGGAATGTTGTAATTTTGTACAGTACATATCCTGCCTTTCGTAGCTTCAAACACTTTATATCTGTTAACGCGTTTCAGAATATTTCCATTTTCAAAACTTATTACAGTATAGTAATATAAGTTTTAAAAATGGAAATATTTCGAAACGCGTCAACATACGCTGTAGAGATTTTTTTCTACTCTACAAACCTTTTTTACTCTACAAAAAAAGATAAAACGTTTTTGTCTCTCATTGAAATTTTTGTAAAGTTGATGGTTTTAAAGCTATTCCGCGTTTAAAATTTTAAACGGCCGCCATTTTTTTGAAAATTACGAAAATAAATTCATTGTTTTTAATCTACCCAAAAATACAACATAAAGATATGCGTATGCCAAATATGAACTTAATATCTTATCTATTTCCAAAGTTATGACATACAAAAAAGCAGAGAGACGAATACTAAGCAAGAGATGACTACGTTGTATGACATCTCTTATATAGGCCTGCTGTATTTTTTCCTACCCAATCAGTTCCTGAAGTTTGGTCCAGTAATTTCTGGACACGTGTATACCTGCGTACTATAATTACGAGAATTAATTATAGACCTATTCGTCAACATTGTCATTATCTCTGTATCCCCACAATTAAACAGGTTTTCTAAGTATAATATTTGTTTATATTCATAATTATAGGTCTATACATAACTGCTATATTGCATACTTACTTACGATAATGTGGAAATTGTGTTTTGTTTTTGAACCCTCGCCTTTACTGCTCCATTTTGAAAAAAACATCTAAATTTGTGCGTAAACACTATCAAATTTCAGTATTATCGTTTAAACGCAAGCGGTGCGTTACCGACGAACATAAACATTTATTTCTACAAGCAATACTGAATTTAAGTTTGTCTAATTTTATATTACTAATAAAAAGAATATGACATTTATCAAAAGAAGAAAACAAGGTTATACGTTCTTTACTCTTCCAAATAACAAATTCAGTTTCTGTATTTTTTTTTTTTTAATGTTAATAAATGAAGTTATTCAGTAGCCTTTTTTCTACCTGGATATTTCAAGGTTATCCGTACATTACTTAACTGGACATTAAGCTTAACTTATGTATTTTAAGTTCAGACGTGATTAAGTAGAAACAAAGTGTGTATAAAACTCAAACAAGTTCTAAACTTAGAATGTGTTAGTTTACAGTCATTCAACTCAACAATAAAAACGACCAAAGCGCGAGTATAATTGAAATAGATAACACTCGCGACATCTCGCGGCGTTTTGTAAAAACTACATTGTCGGTAATGTAGATCTATTTATATATTACGGATAGTGTTATTGCAAATTATACACTACTGCAATATATTTCAAATTATTAAAAAAAAGACTAGTAATAATATTAATATGTATTGTAACTAGTTAAAAAGTACACTATTATAAATTTGTGAACTAACAATTAAATTAAAATGTTCATAATTTCTATTTTAGATTAAATTCATTTCTTTGGCTTAATGTGATTTAGACGTACTTTGACTAAAGTAGTACTAAGTAAAGCCCGCTTATATCTAGTAATATTTTCACTTAGCCTATGATCTGTTTCAATTCATTTATTCATTTTCTTTTGATTCAGAAGATCAATCGTTCCATTCAATAGCAATGTTACAACGGCTATCTTTGACAAGGCTTTTATCTTCAATAAAATGTTGTAAATATTTTGGATTAAAATGGATTTAGTTTACGCATCTAGAATAGGCTTGGCGGTATAGGACTTATGACTAGTATAGCAAACAATATATTTTTGGGTTGATCTACCTTATTTTGCCGTGTTGATTTACTATTGCAACTGTACACATATAGTCCTCACATACACAAGCACACGGGAAAACATATTTTTTTACACAAAACATGTTAATTTACAGCGGAAAGTACATTTTAATACGACTACCACCTTACCACAACCCGGTTATAAAATGATAACTGCAACTGCTTACTAAATCATGATGTTTCATTGCAGCACCCCCTATCAGTAGACACAGATCACAGATGAATGGTACAATGGTACCAATTAAAAATTGGTTGTTTCTTAACATAGACTCACCTTTCTAACTACATATGGTTATATAATCATTATGGTTTTATTAGATTTTAAAATTATAAAAAAAGTTACAGAATTTAAATAAAAAATTATTATTAAATTATGGTATGCAAATTGTTTGTTTTCCATTGGTGCACAAAACCTGTTAATAAAAATAACTTTCTTTAGTCAACAAGCTATTGCTTCAATAATGGACAATTTCATTTTGGAGTGGATTAAGTAAACAATCTATGTTGACTAAATCTAATCTAAATGCAAATGGGTCATTAACATTACACAAACTTTTTCACATTGAATTCATTTATATGAACGGGTTTTTTTTAACAAAAAAGTAGGATGAAAATAACATATTTGAAAAATAAAAATGACCTCGATAATGGGTAAATTATATGCTAATCCTATCAGTGTCATTGAAATCGGTAAATTTTTGCCATTTTATGATAAAACTATTTTTTTTTCAATTTTAAGAAAATATCTACTAGGACTAATTATTTAAAAACATGTTAATTTTACTGTAACATATTCACATTAGCAAGAAATCTATTTTCTTTAAAAAAAAGTCCTTTATCCTTGCATATTGTTACCATAACCATAAAGGTTAAGATTTGATACACTTCATGGATTCCGGTTGACACATTTATTTCAACGAATCACTCGTTCCCACCATCATTGTATGATCATCATGTGTAACTAATCTCGTCATGCTGTGGCCATGTTAATTTCGAACATACAATCAAATTTTTTACGATTTGTTTTGCCTGTATTCGATTAGATTTTTCTCTATTTGCAATATCAATTTTTTTCCTGAAAAATAAAAATTTCATAAAGACCAATATGCAATTCAATTGCAAACAGTACTGTGTATTGTAAAGTTAACGTGGTTTACATCAGGTGTAGACTTGCATAATTGCATTCTTCATATTTTAATTTAGTGCTTGTTATCAGCCTGTTTATGATTTTTAACAAATTTCCATCAGAAAATGATCTATTTTAGCAACCACCTCATGGTAAGACCCAGACACAGAATCATAAGCCTATAGAATCACAGATCATGACCTACGTAGCCTATAAGTGTATATATGTTTCAGTTTTATAGTATCCACAGTATGATTTGATTCAAACTTTGCCCAAACGTTTTTTACTTACTCAAGATGCCGGCCAAACTTGAACATTTTTTCTTTTGTACTTTTCGGGAAATCTGATTTTATCATCATAATCAGCATATAAATTTTCATAAATTAGTCTTATTAGTTTTCAAACTGCTAAGACATCAGATTTATAAAAAAAAACTGTTAGAAGAAAAAGTTGTATATGTTATGTTGAACAGGATTCATTTTCATATTTTGAATTCTAAAATATGTATGGTATCTAAATATTCATTATGTACCTATTTAATGTTATTAGTTTATGGAAATTAGCTTTCATAATGTCAACAAGATTAACACATGGTATGGTTGACATACAATATATATGCAATTATATAGCTACCACATTTTTATATGTAACATACGGCCAAAAAACCCTAGTGTATTTCAGTTTTACTTATTATAAATAAATTTCAAATGAAAAACAACTGACTTTCCTGATAATCTGTTTACTGCTGTATTTATAGTAGAAGTTTTATTAATGTGTCAAGTTACATTATTTTGATTTTTGTTTGTTTATATAATTTCCTAAAAAAATATATATAAATCTCAAATATTTACTTCAAAATATAGTTTTTTTGTTATGCAGTTGTAGTTAATTAATTTATCAGTAATTAATTTTGTTCCAAAATGATAATTATATTTTGTCACTGATTGATATATTGTACATGAATGCTTTTCAACCAGGTTTTAGAACTGATACTTTAAAAATAAAAGAAATATCAGGAATTGTTTACAAAGGATAATTTTATTTTTGGTCAAATTGATTTGCAAATGAAATGATCTTCACCAAACAGGACAAAAAGAGGTGGAGAAATAAAAAAAAACAGTAAGAAGTTGGAACGGGAATGCTACATAATTTGAAAAACAGAATATCAAAAGTACTTGGCATCCTCCAAGAAAGAAAGATCTGCTAAAAAGTTGAAAAACTCATTAGTGGATGAATTTATTAGAAATGCTGGAGATTCACAAGTTGTGAACCAAAGTCCTAGCCATGAAAAGAGTCAAATGACCTTCTAATTTACCAAGAAAGCAGAATATTAAAATAAACATTTTCATACTTATTTCTGTTTCTAATCCTGGAATAATGAAAGCAAATTAAGGTTAAAATAGCTTTTCCATGGAATCAATCTTTTAACTATTTATGTAATTAATTATAGCCTAAGGAATTCTTCAAATTCTATAAGCATAAAATTAACCTTAACAGAATATCGTGTTATTATTTTGTTTGTGAATACACGCCATATATGCTTTAGACTAATGTTCTTAAAACAAGAAGTCTACTGCCCTAATAGACAATCATATTAGCTCCTGCTTATTTGATTGTTTTTATTTTCTCAATATACAAAAAAGGAAAAAAAGAAAATAGCTGAACGAAGCTATCTGAAAGATAAATATTTCTGACCTTCTGTTTTGGCAGACATGGCACGTATACCAATAGATTCTTCATTCTAAAAATTATCAAAAACAATCTGGTAGATTCCATAAACCATTTTTCAGAAAAACTTTATTATGTTTATAAGTTATATACAGTACTATAAAATATTCATAGAAATATGACGCTAAGAAATATTTTTCATTCAAGAGCTCCATAAGCGTAGGATAAGTATAGGATATAAGTATAGGATTATATTGTTTCATATTTCCTAACTCCCTCATGCCAAAAAAATAACAACAAGCTAGAAGTTTAATAAAAGATGAATCAACAATAAAAAAATGTAGAATTCAATATTGCGAATTCTCAACAAAGTCTGCCTCTTAAATTTTGATTTTTAATTGTGTATTACGCACAGGCCCTATGAGAGGTCTACTGGGTCCCATGCAAATTATTTTACTATCCTCACCTCCTCTCACAATGTTACCACTAATTTCCATATTTAAGTCATCTATACCTTTTCATTCATTACGTTCATATTTACGCTGTTAACGATGTCTGCATCAATACCAAGCAGCAGATTTTTGATCTACTACAGTTCAACTGAACAGTACTGTATACTTTCCCTTTCCCCATTATATCACTACATGTGGTCAGTTGGACACTTCCCTAATCTTCTAACCCTACATTCGTCTACCAAATTTCTCTTCATCATTAAAACATAACTTGTACCAATGATTGACACTGTGATTCTTTTGTTGGGCAAAATTATGTATAAAATAAAAATATATGTTTTTTTGTATTTAACGTGTAAAACAAAAACTTCCATGCTCTAAATACTACAATAACAACATGGTAGCACTATTGTAATATAATCATTGTATTTTTCTTTTACAAAATTAAGTACTTAAGTAAATACGAGAATAAAAGTTAGTTTTACATTTGGTAATATTTTTAGTTCATGGATTCACTCCATGTAAAAAACATGATTTCCCAAGCTTTTTTGAAAAATCTCGAACTTGTAAAAACCTATTTTGATGAATCATACTTTGTATTTAAATTTCCAGTTATGTGATAATATCCGTACAAATTACAATAACCTACATGCAACTCTACAAGCGTTTACTCTCTAAGATTTATAACACAATGAATAGCAAAAATGTAAATTACAGAGTTATTTATTATGACATTGCTTTATTATGTATATAAACTATTCACAAATATGAGCTATTATATGAATATGAAAGTATGAAATTTGAAAGTAATAAACAGTAATCAGTTTTAATTAAACAATAAACATTTATTATTATCATTATTAATAAACATTATTAGCAGAATTTATAATCTTAATAATTGAAAATTCAGATAAACCGTCTGAAAATACCTAAACAAAGTTAAGTATGTATGTACAGAGGAAAGAAAAACATGTGATTGTAAAGGAACTGAAACATTGCAACAAACAGCAGTATTGTCCAGTATTTGTACAATCCTGATATTTCAATAGCAACTTATTGTATTATAAAATTGTAATATAAAATCAAGCTTAGCAAAGATTATTGTTGATTAATTTTAATTCACATGCCATACATATGCATGCCAATATTCAGAAATATCAAGTAAAATAAAATATATAGACCTACAATTTCTCTGCCACTCTTGGAGGTCCTGATTACACATTGTGCTGTTTTACAATTCAAATATTAATAAATGAAAGAATCTAAAAACAAAAAAAAATGCAACAGGTTTCAATAAAAATCCTTGAGACGGTTTTTGTTTTTTTAATTGTGATTATTGAATAGAAAAATTAGTGAAGCCAGGCAGAGAAACAAAGACAGCAATTCCAGCCATGGTCAATAATAGGCCTATTGTCTTGAAAGGTGATTGGATAATCCAATGCCATGGTCCTTGGAACCTTCAACTGTGTTTGGGTTAACAATGAGTGTGAACAAAGAAATTATAATACGAAGTGAAAATAACATGATTTTATTCGTAAAGGCATAGTAAGGCATTCTGCACCGACTAATTATTTTTATCTCGATAAAAAAGTCTTAAACTGAGCTTTCAACATTTCTTCCACAGAATAATTAAATTAATTGTTGTTTTAGTTAAATTTCCTATGGCATGAAAATTTTGTCTTAGAATAAAATTTGGGATATTCGTAATACAGTTGTGAAATAGCTTGACAACTGACAAATTGCTACCCTCTTCCAGGTTACAAAGGGGTTGTATGTTCACCCTCATTTATTTGTTTACATTCATATATTCCTAACATAAAAGATAAAATTTAATGTCTAAAAGCTGGGTAAATATTCCATAATGATATTAATTTATCATTATATATAGAAAATACAGTGATTGTAAAAAAAAATCTTAAAATTGTTATGAGTATACATGTCTTCCAGTTTATTTAGATGACTGTCTGTCCGAATATCTTAATGAACTGAGCGATTTTGATATTATCTGTCTTAGAGTTGTAAAATCCTTAGGAATATTTTTAATTTATCAATGATTTTTGTTTTTAAGTTCTTTTTTAGTAAAAAACTTCTAAAAATAAATAAAAACTGGATTTTAACAAAATATGTTTTAATGATTTCAATCAAATTTTGCTCAAATGTAGACTGCAGGTACTGAAACAAAATGTACTGGTAATTTTCTAAAAAATCTGAAGAAACAAGTTTTTCAAAATTGTAAGATAAAATAATTACTAAATTTTACTGCAGTCAGTATTTACTTTTGTACTTTTATGGTAAAGTACAAAAATATTTGTACATTAAAATATGTTTTATGACATACGATTTTATAATTTCCATTATGTCAGTGAGACAGCTGCTTGCACTAATAATTATTATTGTATGTATTCTTATAATTAAATACTGTACTGATATTATTTAAAGACAGTTGTTAATTATTTATTTGTTTGTTTTCAGAGGAGGCTGTGTAGTGCAGCGAAGAAAGCACTTTCTAAAATTCCCACAAAACACATAAAGTCTGATGATAAGGTTTGTGTTTCTCAATTTTATTATTATTATTTTTATTATAAACGACAATTTTTAATTCCCTTTGCAATTCAAATATTCAACGGTGTAACAATCAAAACACAAAAAGGCCTAGAAGTTGTACAAGTTTGTTCATAGTTGAAGTTGTCATGTTTAAGTTCTGGGTTTTACCACTAAGGGGTATTTAACCCCTTGAATTTAATATGCATACATGGTGCTCCTTGGGAATCAGAAATAATTTTTGTCTTACAGTCTGCAATAACTGAGTCTGTTATAACAGTTCATTGTGAGTTTTGCAAGTATCACACGGACAAAACAATACTAAAAAAAATGGCAGTCAGGGGACTAGCCTTCAGAAGCTTTGCTTACATTAATTTTTTTAGGAAGTAATATGCTCATAACATTGTTGAATTATTGGTATATAAACATAATTCATTTTTAGTACCTAATTATGAATTAACAGACGTTAATAATTCAATAGATAATACTATTTTGACTCAACTAAAAATTTTTCATTTTATAATCTGCGAGAGAAAACCAAAATAACAAAATAAAGACTTTTTTATTAATTTTAAAATGTTAAATATGAGCTTGTAAACTTTAACTCTGCAATACACAAGTATGTGCATTTGGTTTTTATATTTGACTATCAAATTAATTGTAATATCAAAAATAGAAATTTGATAATTTGTACATTGAAATAACAACATTAGCCTAGTTTTATTATCTATCGACTTTCGTAACCCCAAAAAATAATTATTAAAGTAAAGTTAAATTGTCACATACAAGGTCTTTCTCGTATAATGTTATAATCTGTACATCAGTTAATAAATATACGTTTTTTACTTATATACAATTTATAAGTTTATTCAAAACCAATGCTACTCATACAAAAAGTGCTATAACACGCCTATAGAAGCAAAGCTTCAAAAAATTTTAATAGATTTATTGTTTGAGTCCACAAAACGGACAATCCCATTGCTTGAGACTGATAATTACGTGTGATAATCGTTCGGTAGGAGTCAACATTGTTGTGTAAATTGAGAAGATTATATACATTTGCATTTATTACCACATGTATGTAATGGTCAACTGTGTTTAATTAACTTTTTTTTGTTAAAATGCTTTCTTGGGATCTAAATTTGGTAAGCAATGAAATGTAAACTAATTTTTTAAAATATTTTAATTTTTAAAATGATTTTTTATTTTCTTCCTGCAACCATTCTGAAGTCATTAAGGCTCTACTTTAATAACAATTTTAAGCGTTAAAATGTTTGTGAATACCATGGCATTTCTACAATATGACTAAAATTATTACTTTGTAAGTGAAATTTCAAATCAACATATAGTAATATGTAACATTATCACATTAATTACACAACTAGTTTTGTAACATATGATATGGAAAATTGTTGAAGTCTGTAATTACAAAAGAACTCTACAAAGCAGTGTAAGAAATTTACATGATATTTATAAACTACAGTAATTTATTAAATAGCTTCGCTTTTACTTACAAAATTTATGGTCATTTTGCAAGAGGGCAGTGTGCCAGTCCGATGGTGAAGAATAATTACCACAGTGATGATTAATAATCAAAGACTTGTTTCAAATGAGTAATAGCTTACTGTAAAGACTCTTTTAATGTTACAATAAAATTGGATTTATTTTTGGTTTTTAACAGAAAATATGTTTTGTAAATAACATTCAAGACAGAATTTTCAGAAATGTTAAAAACATATTTTGTTTAAATCAAAATCATCAGTCAGTAGAAAAATTTTAATTTGTCTACACCAGAAGAATTGAAAACTAATTTTGGATAACACATCATGCTAGACATAATGTGCCACATTGTCAGACGTCCTTACAAACCCAGCAGTTGCCAATGTGCACATACATAATCTTACCTTGGACAACTGAACTTTGCCCTTTAATATTGGGAAATTCCAAATGCAAAAGAATTCAGAACCTAATTTCATTCATATGCACTAGAACCACTTATCCCTTTCAAAAGGACCACCTTTTATCTATCTTTACTGATTGTATGGTTTGTCAAACCAGGAAGATAGCAAACCTTAATTTTTAAAGGCTACACATTTAGGTTAAAATTTAATCAAAATACATGATTCATAATTATTAAAAAAAAATAACTTTTAAAAATTGAAGCAAACTTCCAACTCACAGGAAATTTGTATAACAAGTTTACTCAAAATTGGTTAATTCGTTTAGTCCCCAGCTCTGAGCGTGCACACACACACACATCTAGAAATCCATGTAAAATTCGTTTTTTTTAATCATTGTGTATAATTTCTTAGTAAAATCTCAATTTTAAAATTTGATGATTTTAAAATCTCAATTTTAAATAAGATCTCAACAGTAAAAATTTCAATTTTTCCTGGTTTTACAACTATACTAACTGTATTTATAGTTGGAAATATGTGAACCGACTTAGGTTATTCAGAAGACAAAATGAGTTGTATGCTTGTGCCAACTGCTAGATGTTGCCCTTATTCAGACTCGTTTCCTCTTCCCTTATCTGAGCAAAGAGTTCATGTATATAATTTAATTGTACAGTACATAAGAAATTATGAAATAATTTTGTTTTTGTTTATAGGAAATGCAGGGAGATGGTGAATGTTGTGCCATTTGTATCGAGCCTTATAAGATGTCAGACGTTGTGAGGATACTTCCTTGTAGGTAAGGAGCAAAACAGTTATGTTAATACTTAACTTGTGTAAGAACAGAGAAAAGATATTTCAAGCAGTATCTGTGTTAAATCAAAATATGTTTGTGGAACAGTAAATTAATTCTTACAGTAAGAAATACCTTCAACTTTACCTTGTAAAAGGAATACTGTGTATGAAAGTCAGTAATAAAAATTTGTAAAATGCTTTAATGCAATGATACTAGAGAAAAAGTTAATTTTACGTTCACATAATTATACAGAAAGTTTTTCGTTTGTAGAAATAAATAATGTTAAGATTTTGATGGATATATGTCATCAAAAAAATTTGATGACCAAAAAATTTGTTTTTTTTCAATATCTCTTCTTCTGTTGTATAAGTATATTATTCATATCTTGCAACTGTTTTCGTTTTATGATAAACAAATAAATAAACAATACAGTTTGAATTTTCTTGAAATCGGCTGTCAAAATTCTGTTTTAAGTAAATTCCTAAAGTTAATACAAAACAAAACATACAAGTCACTACATTCTCCAAAAATTGGTTTAATTTCTCAAAGATTCATCTGAATTTCCTCAAGTTTTGGTTTCCTCATATATGAAGATGAATTAGCAAAATCAAAGTTTTGGTCATAAATCAAAAAATTACCACCTACAATAAATCAAAAACAATAATATAAACCCTGATGACAGTTAGTGGTATTATGACGCAACAATTAAAATCGTCTTCAATTTGCATTTTTGTTCAAATAGGCTACAATTATAAAGGTTTTTATGGTTTGTATTTTTCATTATAATTAGATCAAAGATTAACTTTACTCTATTAAAATACTTATTTTTAAAAACAATATTAATTTTATTTTAAAATTACGTTATTATTTTGCAGTTTATTAGAACATTTGTCATTATTATTTGTCAGTAATACAAGTTTCAAAAGTATGGATCAACGTAGATGTTTAGACTAATTAAAATTGTAGCATTTAACATTAGTTCTTGTTGTGTTTTAAGTTCAGCACTTGACAATAAAAGTTGATCCACACTTTCGAAACATTATGTTTTATTTTATATATACATGTGATAGCAAAGTTTAGAAAAAACTTTGTGTTGTAATAATAAACATAAATATTTAATTTGATTTTTTCTCAATTTTATAAAACAAACATATTTATATGTTCTATAAAAAAATCCTTTTTATCATAATTTACACTTTTGATATCCAGACAGGTTCAGGAAAATCCAGACGAATGACAACTATACTACAATTAACTATCATACAGAAATTCATTACTGGTGTTAGAAAGGAAAGACTGATTATACAATAAGAAGTGTAACTGGTTAATTACAGAACTGCCTTGAATGTTACATTTATATATCATTACAAGTGTCTTAGAGCAGAACTCTGCAACCTTGGCTTTGACATAACCGTTAAAACCTCGTCATAAGAAATATAATTGCACAGGCTATTAATAAAATAATAATTACAGCATGCAGCTGTCTCGCTGACAAGATGGAAGCAAATTTCCAATAATAATTTTTGAAATGAGCTTAGCAGTTTTTTTTTTGTGAGGAAAAAAATTGAATTTCACGATAGCATGAATAATATTAGTGTTCTTGATATTAGTGCTAATTTTACCAGTGAGGTGATTGTTCTCAGTTCATTATGTTCATGGCTCACCTCTATGATTTCTGTTTATGAAATTAAGGGACATTATTTCAAAACCCGATAATGACTTTTGTTTATAGTTAATATCTATTTCTTTAAAATTATGTACAGTATATAAATAAGTTCAATAATAAATACTTAAATTATAATTACTAGTACAACACTGTTTAGAGGATTTACACATATATATTTCTTACACATTGTATATAAATAATGTCTTTAATAAATATTTAAATTATTAATGAGTATGACCCCAGCCCAGCTATCCCAATTATTGGAACATTAACAGTTGGGTATATTGTACAATATTGATGTTTCATATTTTTATATAATGTTGATAAGTGTCCATTTTCTAGTATCAGCTGTGTATAATTTCAAGTTAGCAATAAGGTTAGTAATATAATTGGACCAGTACTGAACACTGATTACTTAATTTTTTTTAAAGTTTCACATATTGTCGGCCACTTTTTTTGCCTTACATGTCTTTGAAAATTTAATTTCGTCATTACAATCACCATTAAAATCTGTATAAATTAGCGGGTTTTTTAAATTACTTTAAAAATGAACCCTGACTGCTGTCAAGTACATTTTCATTAGAATTAAAAAATTTTAAATGTTACATAATACAAATTTCTACACTGATTATGATGGGGAACTAGATTTTCAAAAAAAGCATAAAAAGTTATTAATTTTTCGTGATTTTAAATAGTTATAATTTTGAAAAAGTTTAACATAAATGTTTTCGTCAAGTTTTATAACGAATTTTTATAATTTTTTTATTCAAGTTTTATGAATTTTGAGCACACTTATATTATTGCACTGGAATTTTGAATTATCCTAGATGCATTTGTAGTTAGAGGAAGTCGATTTCTATAAAATGCTGTTACAGCGTATCAAATATTTTCCACCTTATTATTCAAATGTGTTAAGATTAAAATGGACTATTTTTTTGATGTGCTATATAATTTAGTCCTATCAGGAATTTGTTGATAATTGAAATCATCATTTTGTGATATACATTATTTGAAAGAGCACAAAATTATTGCTATGTTCATAGTTTTCTCACCTAAACAAATGTTATTTAAGTAAATCACTTTGAGATCAGGATTTGTATGTGCTTTGTGGTTCCATGTTGACAACGGGGTTTGTCACAAAGCCACTCAAATACCTTGTTCTTCAAAATGAATTTGCTAATTAACTCTTACACTCTATAAACATTTTAATTATAAAATGTACATAAAATTATATATATTTTTTACCTCAATATTTCAAAGTTTGATAGAGGTAAAACTTCATTTCTTACACTGCTTTCACGAAAAAGAAAAAAGAACCACACCTGAAAATAAGTTTCAAGGATTAATTAACATAAACAGAGACCTTAATATTATAAATCAAAATCATTATTAATTACAAATATTACTGTAATTCCAGTTACTTATTGTTTGCGATTTCTAATATTTAAATGTTTCATACCTTATAGCAAATTATTTCTTTGTTTCAGGCATGAGTTTCACAGATCGTGCATTGACCCTTGGCTTTTAGAACATAGAACCTGTCCGATGTGTAAAATGGATATACTCAAACATTACGGATTCGTTGTAAGTTGTTTTTCAAATATTTTTACCGTACTTTATAGAAATAACCAAGTTTTTATTTTTAGACTTCATTTTGCTTATTTCTATCATAACCATTTATTTTACTTTCAATAATAAAATGGTTTTGGAGTATTTTGTATGTATGTTGTATCTATTATGTTTCTGGAGTATCACATTGTATTTTGAGAGACCATTTGTGACCTTAACAGAAAATAATAATATTATTAATACTTTTAGTATTTTTTTAAAAAGAATCTATATCTCACAATTCATGTTTATACGCTTGAGTTAAGTAGTTTAAAATTATATGCACTAGTGTATTTATTGGTTACTGTTAAAATCTTTTGGATTTGTCAAAGGACGTTAACAATTTCCTCCTTGGGTTGTACAGATTGTCATTGTTAGTCTCAGGGGCTATGTTTACAGCAGCTTGAATCATTTTTCACTGTTACATTCTTCTCAGCTTGCAAAATTACTGGAAGTGGCATCAATCCAAAATCCTGTGAGTGTTTTCATGGCCACTGTGATTGGTAGTGTTTACAATGATGGAACCTGAAGGTGAACTAGAAAAATTTTTAAATGTCAACAAAACAATTCTTAACCCTTGAAAGGTAGCGTTAAATGTAACTTATCATATGGGTAGTGACACGTAAATTTGATCTATAGTTCAGAAACATACTATCCTTTGCTACTTCTGCTGTAAAATGATATATTTTGTTTTTTTAAATATTATTTTTATTTATTTCAGTTAAATTCAACATTTAAAAAAATGAGGCACTAATTTTAAAAAAATCAAAAACAATTTATTTATAAAAAACAAAAATCATATACATAAATGAAAAAGAATATCATTTTTATAAATTCATGATTAAAGTTTTATTTATACATTTTTCAGATTAAAAATGCCTGTGCTAGTTTTAGTTTAATATATTGTTTTAAAAAATGGTTAAAATAATGTAATAGCTCTAAATAACTAAAATCTACGTAATTATTTATTTTTATACTAAAATTAACTAAAACTTCTTAACATTAAACATAAGATATAAAAGAAAAAAGAGTTAAGTTTTTGCATGGAATTTTTTTTTAACTGCATTTGGGGCAAACATTTCTTTGACGTTCCCCACAAATAGTTTTGCCACCATTGTCACCTCTTCGTGACATCGCAAAAAGCACAACACTTCTTTGTGCCTCTCTAGTCCGGCATTGGAACAACTTGTTTTCTTTAGCTGAAGTTTCCTACTACCTTCTCTATTGTTGTTCTTAGGTCACAGCTTACATTTTTTTCATTGAGTCGTATTTTTTGCTAAAGTTTTGATAGGTATTTATGAAGATCTAGGCAAAAAATCTTGCCTTAACAAGGGCGTAGATTTCATTTCATTTACTCTAGATAAGTTGTGCAAATAAATAACATAGAGTTCACTAGCAAAATATTAGTGGTCATATTATAGAAAAAGCAGCGTTTGTTTTTTAGCCACCAATCTATATTTTTTTTAAACAAAATCATGTAAAACACACAAAAACGTTTCAATAAAAATATGTACATATAACCTGCTATAGATAGTGATTACCTATTATTATCCATGAATAAAAATTGAAATAAACGAAATCCTCTATAATCTGCTATAGAGAGTGATTACCTATAATAATCCATGAACAAAAATTGAAAAACAAAAAAATAATACAAAAATTTCACAAATAAATATATAATGCTATTATAGGTAGTGACATGTAAAATGAACGTAAAATAAAATATGTTTACAAGGTAGCGACACGTCAACCAGATGTCTGACTTCTAGGAAAAAATTAATCACATGAAAACTATTCGGAAATACACCTACTCACAATGCTAGCTGGTCAGCAACTAACTGCCTGAGTCACTGATAAAAGGTGGAGGGCTTTGGCTGAATTGGATTAAATATATAAATAAAAGACTTGTGATTATTTATTTTATACACATCAATATGACATACACTACCTAATATGACATTCGACCTAATAGGACTGAGCAAGCAGAAAAATAATCCAAGTTGCTTGAGAATGGGTTAGGTCACTGACCAGTGGCTTTTCGAGTACAAAAGGTTAATAATTTTTGTTTATCATTTTTTTTATAACTGTTAATTTTGTGTACTCATAATAGTATCAGTGAATAAAAATTATATAATAAAACTTGTTCATATCCATGGTTTTTCTAATATGATTTTAATTTTTATTTTGTTTTTTTCTTTTACAAAATATTTTTTTCAAGGACATGTTTTATAGTAAGTGTAGAACTTTCAGTTCACAGGAAGTCAGGAGAGTATCTTACACATGGACATTGAAGAGGCAGTGAGCGACTCGGAAAGTCTTCATCATCGCAGCCTAAGCCCTGTTCCTCAGATCCGCTCGTCTGATCTACAGGTAGATGAAGTATAAGTTAATTGTTGCGTTGTTATATTTTAAAAAATTAAGCCAATTTGACAGTTTTCTTCAATAGCTTCTGAACCAGATTTTTTGGGGTTATAGCAATCTATACACTTTGTTTATTTATGAACTAAATTAGGGGAAAAATCAAAATAATGAGAATTATTTTTAACAGTTTTTTTGACAAAAAAGGCTACAAACACCCTTTTATTATTTTTGAAAAAATGGTCCTGAGATTGGGGCCAATGAGACCTAGATGACAAATTTCATCAAAATTGATTAATTGTTAGTCTCCAGCATTGTATACATGGATGTGGAAACACACACACACACACCTGCATCCAACAGTAAAAACCACATTTTGGACCAGGTGAAGACCAACACATAAAGATCCAACAAAATATCAAGATCGATTTTCTATCACATTCATACTTTTTTATACTATGTATAATGAGGGGAAAACAAGATTCATAGAATCCAAAAGTTTGTTATATAATATTTAGTGTAATGCCATTGTTTATCTAACATTGATATTTAATTGTAGGCAAGTTCAAGTGGAGTTCCTCAAGTGACAACCAGTCATCAAAGTCGCCCCATTACGCCTGATGAACTTACACCTGCTCTCTCACTTCCTGGGCCTAGTTCAGGTAAGCAGCTTTCTAAAATTAACCATTTTTGAGGTAAAATCATAGGTGTGTATGCCTACTCATTGATTATTTGTATAAACTAAATTTAAAGTTTTGTCTAGTGGTGTAGCACAGAAAGTTCAATGGGGTTCCCTCCTACTTTGAATTTTAGCTTCAATTTCAACACAGTGTAAAATAATAATTTTTAAACTTGTTCAACTCTTTTAACACCCTTTCCCTTTCTGTTACTGAACTGATAACTAAGGCTTAAATCACTTTAAGGTTTCACCTTAGCACAACAGACATAACGTAACAAAGAAATAAGAAAATAGCTTTACAGTTAGATTCTGAAACTTGATATCAAAACAGTTTTTTTACAGGGCAAGCTCATAGGATGTGCAACTATTCTGGTAGTATAGAAAGCCGAGAAAGAGGGTGTGAAAAATGAAATGTAAAAAAAATCTGCATCAAAATGAGGGGAATTTGTGACAGGATATAGTAAAACAAATCAATGGTTCATGTGTGTGTAAACTTTATGGTGCAAAAAAGCAAGGGCTCCAAAACATGATAATTAATTTATGGAAAACATTTTGTCAGTTGTTAAACAAAAGAAAAATTGAAAAATATGAAATGTAAACAAAACCGTGTGAAAATGCAACTTATGAAAATTTTACATTGTTGAGCAACATTAACTAGTTTCATCAGTTTTTTTGCAGACTACAATATCAGCATATTACTCTTCTAGTTGAAAATTCTTCTCCTCCTATTGTACAGTTAATCTTTGGAAACAAACTTCTGATATATCGGAAGTCGCTATTTCAGCGAGAAAAACTAATTTATCAAAAGTTCTAAAAAACATTTTTTCTTGATATTAAATTTTGTGTATTTTTTTTGCAAAATGGTTGTATATTTAGTAAATAAATGAAGAAACATGAAAATATAGAAAAAATTACAACTCAAAAATACATTGATAGTTGTGGTACTGTCATATTATATTCATAATTTCCTTTAGCAATAGACATTAGCTGTACGCCTAAGTCTTGTTGGTAGACGGTAACCATCTCAGCATAGTGCTCTGTAGCTGTGAAAGGGGAGGAAGGAAATTGTGGAGAGGAAGTTACTATAATGATTTCACACCATTTATTTATATAATATTAATATTTATTAATTGTTATAAATTTGATTTTTCTAACAGGAAATAATTAGAACTAAAATGTTTCAGACACATCATTACGTATTCCTTCTGAAGTGCATGGAGGGCAGATGGTCATGAGTACCAGCGAATTCCTGTCAGCAAAAACTAATCCTCAGCTGCGTCGTTCAGTTTCATTGGATAACTGTGAACTAACCTCAAACAGTCAGTTGAAGCAATAGTTACATTTAGCTGCAGAAAATCAAACCTTAAAATAATAATCAAACCTTCCTATCTATCTTGATTTGTAATGAGTTACTCGACAAACATATTGCCTATTACAGCTGTTAAACAGGTCATTAGGTAGTTTTTAGATACCGCAAAATTAGATTTACCGGAAGCCGTTAGTTTTAGGATATATATGTATATATATGACTGGGCCTTCAGCGTTTATTTAAATTTGCCTTAAAATGTGGTCTTTGAAAATTTTTTTGAACCATGAACATTTTTTGCAATAGTTTGTAAAAGTCTGCTATATTTTAGGATAGGTTCAATTGCAGGTATTGTTAATGCTAAGTACAAGTTTTGAAAGATCATTTGAAGTCGCTTCAACTGGACGGATGTTGTATACTTTTAATATCTGACAATATTATTTCTGATGTTCACACAAGTCAAAAACTGTGAGTATTAATTGCCTGGGAGGAAAATAGACTTTGGCTACTTAAAATTTGCTAGTGTTTTCATAACGTTATGTAAGCATTTGATATCAATTGAAAGATAAAAATTGTTATATGTAAATGTATTTTTAAAAACCTACGAAAAATATTTATCACTTTAACTGGATATAATCATATACTCTACTATGTATGCCTTCAAGAAGAATTATTTTATATAAATTGTTTATAAAAAACTACTTTTTAAAAGTTATAGTTTTTAGACTACAAGAGGCGTCTCAAAAGTTACGCCACTTCTTTAAATCCATGTAGTAGACAGGAAAAGTCGAGAAGCCAAAGGAAATTTTTATCTGGATTTAGTGTTGGCAGTCAGAATGTTCTATACATCTAAGTTCACTGCTTGGACAGTCACGCAGCAACAACCATGGAGACTCCACGAGCTCTTGCTGCCGATTTTGAAGTTTGTGCTGTTATTAGTTTTTTTATAGTAAAAAATAACAAAGAAAGTTGAGCAAAAGAGTTTGTTTGTCCCACGGTAATGCTTGCCCGCATGCTGCTCATGACAGTCATGCTCTTGGTTATCCGCCTTACTCTCTTTTCACTGGTCGACTTTGAATTTGAGTGTTACAAGCTATTCAGTGAATGTGAGTGTTATCGTGGAACAAAAAAGTGTTTTGTTCAATTTCCCCCACCTTTTGTTTTGTTTTGTTCATTGTGTAACAACAACAACAAAAAATTTCTTTCAAAAATAAAATGAATGAATGATTTCCTTCTTCATTCAATGAATGATTAATGCCAACGAGAAACCATTGGTCTTAATATAACATCTTCACCATTCACACTGCACAGCTCATGATGAATTTCAGTTGCACTTTTATTTTTTGCCATAAAAAAATGAATAACAGCATGAACTTTACAATCAGTGGTAGGAGCAAGCGGAGTCTCCATGGTTGCTGGCACGTGACAGTCCCAGCTTTAAATGTAGGCATATAGAACATTTTGAGTGCTCCTGTGATTCCTGGACTTTTCCTGCCTACCACATGAATTTAAAAATAATAGTATAACTTACTTATGAGTCTCCCCTCGTATTTTGCCACTACGCATACCATGTTAGTTTAGTTCGGTTATCAAGACTCAATACTAGCTTTTTACCTAACTATACCTTTTATGATCAACCAATAGCGGGAGGGTGCAGTGTGTCAAATAGCTCTGGCACATTAGTAGCCTCGAACAGGCACTTTTCAATATGTACAAACAATTAACCCCATTCATGCATATTCATTTTATAGCGAAGAAGCAATCTTAAAACACAGCAATTCTCTGATTTGTTGGCTCAAGGTTATAGTGCAAACAGGTCCATCCTTCAATTGACTAGATTTGTGACACACATGGCATGTTTTGAAATAAAATAATTTGTCACCTTTTTTTATTTTTTTCTACTTTTTAAAGACGTCAATTCCTTGTTAGCAAGCAAAAATAAACAATTACCTCAACACAGGGAAAAGTTGCTCAACATGACTAAATATTGAACAATTTACAAATGTTAAATGATATGGAATTAAGCAAATCTTAGAAGTTTTTTCCCCAAATTTTAAAGACTAGAAAAAATGTAACATGGAGTTAGACATCTATTTTGACTCTTATCAAGATATGAGTTGTCATAACCTAGAATGTTCCATATAAATTCAGCTCTTGAAATAAAAAAAAATTATGAAAAGCTATAAAAATTCAAAGTTACTACTGACAAATCTAAACCATTAAAGCAATCCTTGTAACTCAAATAGTAATTTCACAAAAATCTAATTCAAATATTTGAGTAACTTCCTTATCCCTAGTTTTTTATTGTTACTAATTCACAGAACTAGAACCTCTTATTTTGTTTTGATCATTGCTCAACAGGTGTTATTATATTTCTTATTGCATATCTGGTTGTTAAAGTACTATTGCTGCACATTACCAACACAATTGCATGCATACATACTTTTACGACATAATAGCTTACCTAACCTTACTGTTTCACAGCAGTTGACAGTTACCAGTGTTTTTATTTCCAGCACCCAAGGCTGCTCCCTTTGCTTTGGACATGTGAAGAAGACTAGTCAATAGACGTACTATAATTTTGTAATTTTGATTTGTCCCTTCGGATGTAACATTGAAATTACGATTTGTAAAACTTAGTGTTTGTTTTCTTTTCGTTTCACGATGACATTTCCGAAACGTCTTAAGACAGCAGATTTGTAAATATTTTAAATACGGTATTATATTTAATTTAATTTAATTTGTATTCGTTTGTACTTTACCTTTGATATTGTTTTAGCTTATTTCAAATAATCGAGCACTTTTGTTTTATTCATATGTTATTTAGTTTCATTTTTTTACTCTTAAGTTTTTTTATATAGTTTTTACATCAAATCACTTAATTTTGTATCCATCCATTCCAACTTGTTATAAGAAACGGTCTTTCAATAATTACACATATTTCAATAGTGTAATTTATTTTATATAAAAGTTCTCAATTTTATTTTTCAATTCCTATTTAAAAATATATATATATGTATGATTTCTTATTGTTATTATTACTAATCTTAGAGAAAATAATTTTAATTCTATTTTAAATTTAAAAAGACAAAATTATGTTTATTTCATTATAATTTTGTGAAATTTTTTGGTTTTTTGTCATTAAATTGTGTTTTATTTACAAATTTAAAAAAATATACCTATAACTTTTAAAGCTTGTTTTTTGTTAAAGGAATTAACTAATTGTTTTGTTACTGCATGTAAATATGTGTTAAAAATAGCTTTTTTGTTTGAAAAATAGACTTTTTGCCTTAAATTTTTTTACATTTTGTTTATTGTATTATTATGTTTACTTTATTTAGCTTCCAATAAACATTTTTCAATCCCATAATTTACACAAAAACAGTCACCGTTCCACCAGTCAAATGTGAATTACTTTACAAATTTAATTAATCATTTCCACAAAGCAACCATTGTTTTTATGGATAATCATAGATCAAATATGTTCAATTTTTTAAAAAAATACAGGTTGTATCACAATCTAATATTATACAGTAGTGCAAATCAGAATGTACTGAAGCAGAAGAGTTTAAATTAAAGTGTCCTATTGGAAGGGCATTACTGTCATGTTGTAAAATAAGCTTAATGACTTTATAGTACTAGATAGTGGTTTTGCTTTTGAAAAGCATAATAGGTGTATTTTGGCAGAACAATTATTTTTAAGGAAATATAAAATATTTGTACGATTACTCTTCAATACTTTAAAATTAGTTTTCCAATTTTGGTTTTATAACACATTTAAAAACTTAAATGCGGAATATTGTTATTTTTGTAATGACATTTAAAAATAAATTTTATTATGAAAATCCAATGGCATTTTGAGCAATTTTACATTGGAAAATGAATGATTGGAATGGACAACACCACCAGGAGCTTCGAATATGTGTATAGATTAGCAATTTTGGTCCAGTTTGATTCAAACTTGGCACAAAAATTAAATTTGGTGGTTCATTTCTTAGAAATGTCTCACGCAACAGTTTCAAAATGGCAGCAGTTCTGATCCTTATAAAATTTGTAATTATTTTGTTCCATTTTTAAAAAATCTGATTTCACCATCATACAACAGCTATAAAGTCTGCAATTTAAATTTACAATGTACCATCATAGTGTAAAATGTTAAGTAATGCTGATGTGATTCAAACTTAGCGCAAAAATCAATTTTGGCACTAGCTTCGACAAATGACGACCATTCAAAATATTTTAAGAAAATCATATCTTTTTTTCTTTATATTTTAAAAAAATCTGATTTTACTATCATAATCAGCATTAAAACTTGCATAAATAAGAATTTTAATTTTCAAAGTAATTTTAAAAAATTAAATGATGAGGAATTCATATTTTAAAAAAATGTAATATACAAAAGTAGTTGGAAATTTGCTTCCATCTTGTCAGCGTGACAACTGAATTCTGCAATTATTTAGTTCTTCTTACAAGGACGCTGTAGGATTGAAAATTTGTCTAGATAATAATGAAGACTTATGTCTTAAGCAGTTACAATTATTTAATGCCTTAAATAAAATAGCCTTATTATGTATTATATTCGACAAATGGTGTTATGTTTATAAAACAATAGGTATCATATTTCACTTCATACTTTTTTACAGAAACATGTAAATTTTGTTAAGTTTTCAGATTGTCACTCAAATTTGATTTGATAACCATTTAGGAACAAAGAGCTAGGTTTTGTACACAAAATAGCTCATTTTTCAAACAGTTACTGTTATATAAAAAAAGTAAAATGCTATTAAACGTCAATGTTATAAAAAAAACACAAAATTTTAGTACTCCCATTAAAAAAAAAAACAGTGATATTGTACGCCATGCGCTGTGTTATCAATGTTGGAAGCAAAAAGAAAAATGTATAGAAAAAAGTATTATAATAACATACCTGATTTATAATAAAAATGGTTAGTTTTCAAATTATGTCTTTTTTTAGTTCTCAAAGAAAAAGTTACTCCCCCCTCAATTACAAGTTGTCTCTCAGAATTATAGTTTTTAAGAGCCTAGTGGTGGAGTGCTTAAAAACCTTAAGTTTACCAAAAAACAAGTAAATTACATCATGCATTTTCTAAGATACATAAATATTTTTATTTATTCCAAAATATATTTTTATTATCCACTAAACACTCTCTTTTTATAAAAGGTAATTTCATATGTTCGCTGTGATGAATTTTTTGAATTGTATAAAACTGTTACATGTATAAATGTTACTTTTTCATATTGTGTAAAAACATTTTCTTTGTACTTAAATAAAGTTGATAATGCAAAGTTCATTGTGATGTAAACCTAATAAAATAAAGTGCTCATTCTGTTTGTATCACTCATTTTGGTTTTATCTAGTTACCCGAAGATTCCTAAGACTCAGTGAATGAGTTGAGAGATGGGACATCAGGACCATTCTAAGAATGTTATCAGTTTGATGAACAGTTTTGGTTTGTTGTTTGTCATAAGATGGGTTTAAGATTAAATGGTATTAATTTCACGTATAATTAAATATATATAAACATAATATATAAATACACGCCTTATATCAGGAGTCAGTACATAATAACTACTAGTGCCTTAAATTAAAATGGATAACTTTTGGTGCGAGTCATCTGTGTTTCAGTATTTCGTTCCTTCCAATACACATTGAAAACATAACATTAGGCTAAGTAAAGGTATTAAAATGTCATTGTTGTTCAACTATTACAGCGAGACTGTGTTAATGCAAATATCTGTTTGCTCAAGCTTTTGGATTACCAAGAGAAAGTTAAAGGAACCCAAAAATGACTTATTAGTACTGAATAACTAGCTGTACATTCTGGCTTTACTCTGGTTGTAAGTTGAAAATGTTCTTAAAATATTTTATTTTTAACTTACATTCTGGAATATTCTAGAACAATCAGGAACATTCTGGCTAATCTCAGCTAGTGATGAACGACTGTTAATGGTTCCATTTTTCTACTAATTAGTAATTACTAACATCGTTATTCAACTAACAGATTGATTAGTAGTGTACCAGTGTTCATAATCGACTTGTAACTACTGTCATTATTCGACTAGCAGATTAGTAGTATACTAATTGCTTTTTAATTGTAACTACTAATTAATAATTACTAACATCATTATTTGACTAATAGATTAGCAATATACTAATGTTCATAATCAAACTGTAACTACTAATTAGTAATTATTAATGTCATTATTCAATTAACAGAATAGTATTATTCTAATGTTCATAATCGAGTTGTAACTACTAATTAGTAATTACTAATTTCAAATTCAATAAATCGATCTTATACTACGAAATAGCATGCTAACATCAAGTTGACAGACATACAGTCTTACTGTGTTTTTTATGGTTTTATAAATTCTAAATTTTATAAATTGTAATTTGAACGTAATGTTGAATTTTTCAATATAAAATATTTCTCAAGATTACAAATATTTCATCAGCCAGGAAAACATCTTGTTAAAATTAATACTCAGACTAAAAGAATGATGCCAACTACTCGGATAAATTCAATTACAGACTGTAATTGTAAGTAAACATAAATTTTACATTTTACATGATAATTATAATTATACACCTATAAAATTGAAATTTATAGAGACTACAAAATCAAATTTTAATTTAGTGCCTTGTAATTTTTATTTAATACAATTAACATTTCATTAAATTTGTTTATCTGTATTTTGTAAAGCAATAATTAAAATTTTAAATAATAACCTATATTTTCTTAATTTATTTAGGCTATTTACAAGTTTATTGAGGAAGTAATAAGATCACCAGAGTTATCACCTCGACTTATTTTTCACCATCCAACACTCAAAAAGAATACTAACATAATAACCAATTAAATTAGCAGTCAATTGAACGAGCTGTTGAGTTGACTAATAATTTACATTACTAATCTACAGACCTACTAATGATTTGAATGATTACCATATTTTACGCACCTTAATTTTTTTAGGCACCATGAGTAAAATTTTACCATATAAGACACACTTAATTTTCAAGCTATTTAAAAAAAAACTTTTTACCATTTTTATTATTAGATTGCAAAGCCAAACTAAAAAAATCCTTAGTTTATTTTTTTCCATTACGAAACAAGCTACTAACAAAAATATTGTACTGTTACCGATAACACAAATCATTTTCAATTCAAGTTCACCAGCACCATTGACTGCAATGACGCATCGTAGACTACACAGTGTTCTGGGTTTGTGATGGTGGGGCAGGAGAGAGACAGTGTTAACAAGCTTGTCAATCCATGCAACTCATGTTCGTCGCATCAGTACACTGCTGTTGCCAGTTCAATTGAATATTGCCAGATAGAGATAGGTTTCCTGTGGCATCAAAAATGACCATTTTAAGATTGGCAGAAATTTTAAGTCAAATACTGGACATTTTTATATTAATTTCAAATATAAGATGCACCTCAATTTTGGAGGCAATTTTTCGAAGAAAAAAGTGCATTTTATAGTCCATAAAATACGGTAGTTGTTGAAGCCGAACAGTAACATAAAACAATACAACTCGACTTTGTTATATTACTAAGTAGTAATTACTAATATACCAAGAGCCGATTTATTATGGGAACACATCTTTATCAACACTACTGTAAATGAATAAACTAGCCTTTCATAAACGTTCAGGTTTTTCCAAAACGACTCGGTTGTCGTCGACTTGTTGGATAATAGTACAACTCGACTTTGTTTTGTTATTAATTAGTAATGTGGCAGATTAGTAGTCGACTTATTTGAGTGATTTTGATAAGAGGGAGAGGGGAGGGGAGGGAGTGGGAGAGGGACAGGAGAGAAGGAGGGAGGGAGAGAGATTAAAAAAATAAAAACACGATCAGCCTTGGAATTCAAACCAACTTTGTACTCAGCATAACTTTGCATATTAAAATTTAAATAACATAAAAACTCAGTGCATTCATTAAAATATGGAGGTGAGACACTTTTACATGGGAAAATCCAATTGACTTGATTATTTGCTGTTGTGAATGTTTGGCAAATTTGTAACTGATTACCATCTTTTGTTAATACTTTTTTACATCAAGGGACACTTACGATTTTGAAATGCTGTTGTTGGTTTGCTCCTGTAGTGTTTAAACGGAATTCCAAAACATTATTCAACTTTTTAGATTTATAAAGTGCCCGATCACAAACATAGGCTGAGGCAATAATATGTAAGTGTTTCTATATCCCTCGAAAATGTAACAAATTGGTTCATGATGTTTTATTCAAATTTTTTGCCACATATAAAGACATAACTGAAGTAAGTGTAACAAATGTAATCTAGGAAAATTATAAAACTTATAATTTCACAAAAATTATATATTATTCCCATACATTTTATGTTTTACTATGAGGCATCTTCAGACATAGTGAACTTCAAAATTATAAAGTGTTCCTATATAGTAATATAGTTGATGTTAAAACTGGAAGGAGAAACTGAAGAAAGGAAGGATTGACAGTGTAAGAAGGTTGGGTTCTTTAAACACCAGGCCTGAGTAAAAGAAAAGTTTAAAATCAGTCTGTTCATTTAAATTCAAAATAGGGATTTTACAAATAAATCTATGTATTTCTAGAATTTTAAAATTATTTAGTTTATACTGTATGGATTAAACTGATATTGTTCAAATTAAAGGAATCACCAGACTCTAATAAATGATTCAAAAAATTTGAATCATTTCGTTCTTCCAACAATTGAAATGTTCTTCAACACAAGTTTTTACAGTTCTTCTAGATTGTTCTATGTATTCACAAGGGTTCACCTGTGGTTCAATAAATAATATAAAATTTAAAATTAAATAAATTTAAGATTCATTGATAAATTATTAAAGTAATTTAACAAAAGCTTTGTCTTAACTTTTTTGTAATGTTCTTTTCATCAACGAAAAGCTTGGTACTTTTATTTTGGAAATGCTTACGTCATACTTATGATTTTTTAAAAGTCATGAAATGATCACAGTTCGAGGGTTGGAGGGCCTATTTAAAATGCATTGAGGCTGCTGCATAATAGTTATGTCATGCAATGTATTGTCAATTGCAGTGTGTTCTGCCACTTTGTTGTATTTTATATTTTGAAAACAACAAAGTAATTGAGTTTTCCAGAATAGTTATCATTTCAAAATATTATACAGTAAAAAACAATACAATACAATAACTTCAACAAAAAAACTGTACATAAAATTACCAGATATATTGTATCTTTTTCCAGGGTAATTGATCACATTTAAAATTATGGAATAAATATTTTGTTTATGATATTAATAGACATTAAATTTCAACAAATTTTCATATTAGGATTTTCAAAATCATTTAAGACAAAAAATTATTAAAAATACCTAATCTCAATCTTTTTGCTATCTTAATGTTTTGTTGGATTGCAAGTATATGCCATATGTACATACTGTTACCAGACCAAACCTGATTAATTCAGGTGGATCTTGTGTCATGGTTAAAACTAAATATCAATCAATTGCTTGTAAATTTATGCACAAATTACCTGATCACTTTCCAGTTCTAATAGCTTTATACTTAAAAATACCCAAAGATGAAAAGATAATTAATAAAACCAATTACAAACTCCTTGAAAAAGTTTGTGATGAGGAAAAACTGATCAGAATTTGAGCATATATCTTATATTAATGTAGCTGTAAGTAGATTTGTAAACAAAATTCAAAATCTATGTAATAGAGCTTCCAAGGCATGCAAAAAAAATGCATGCCTAGGAAACCTTGGATCACTAATGCCATTGTGGAATTGTGCAATACAAAAAACAGGTTATATTTGATACACAAAGCTGATCCAAATAATATGCAAAATAAAAACAAATTTATATAATATGGAAGAAAACTTAAAAAAATAATAAATGCTGTAAAAATATGTATGAACGTAGATTCTTAGAAAATTCGGACTCTAAGGGCCTATGGAATTTTGTAAATAAAAAATTAGATAAAGGAAAAATGACAAATAACATAGAAAAGATAACTTATAAATAGTAGTGATATTACTGATACAACATTAAAACGAAACATTTCAATGAATATTTTTCTGACATTGCAATACAAACTGCAAGTAAAATAAAAATGCCAAGTGCAATACGTGAATTAATCAGTACCCTTAGAAGTAAACAGAAGCCACTTATCTATTTCCCACTCATTTTACTGAAATATTTATCTTAATTAGTAAACTAAAGAACAAGAATTGGAGGTGGATCATATACACTCTGCTATTCTAAAAAAAAATAGCACATTACATATCCAAACCTGTAGCAAATATAATAAATGCATACTTTGAGGAGGTGAATACCCTGTTCATTTCAAAACATCTGAGGTAGTACCCATTTATAAGGGTGATAATAGAAGTGTTATGAGAAATTATCGCCCAATAGCACTTATACATAACATTGCTAAAATCTTTGAAATGGCTGTACAAAATAGGTTAATAAAGTTTATTAATAAACATAAATTATTGAGTAGAAAGAAATTTGGTTTTTGTAAAAATCTCGGATGTAAAGTTGCAATTGTAGTTATAACTGATTTCCTTTTTTCTAATATTGATAAAAATAAGCCAATAACTATAACTTTTCTAGATATGTCTACGACTTTTGATACAGATATGTCTACGACTTTTGACCATTGTCATTGTTGAATAATTCGAAAGAATTGGTATTACAGGTGTGACATTGGCATTGATAGACACTTACTTAAGAAACAGAAGGTAAACTGTAAGAATAGAAGAAACTAATAGTGATAAATTAACTACGAAATGTGGTGCCGCAAGGCTCATTACTCGGTCCACTATTTTTCATTATATATATAGTAATATATATATATTATTATCTGCGTATAGACCCTGTTGGATCACCCAAAGCACTCCGACTCATGTCCATTTTACCCCTGCTCTCTTTGGGATTTCATTCTCTGGGACCTTCCAACCAAGCATCTTTCTCCTGTATGCATTCCTGTCTTCAACGTCTGTTGAGTCTATTTCTGTGTCATGTAGGTCTATTCTGACTTGTGCGATCCACGACGATGTTGATTTGACTCCTTGTATATACTTAAGGATTCTGTTGGCAAGTCTCGTTGTTGGGAGTCTACTGATGTGTCCATAGAACCGAAGCCTCCTTCTTCTGATATCTGCTGCCAGGTTCGATATCTTCTCTGTGGTCTTCCGGGAGTGCAACATGTATCCGTCTTCTGTTAATCTCGGGCCAAGGATCTCCCTAAGGCTTTTGCGTTCTTCCTTCAAAATATCCTCCATGGTAGCTTTTGTGTAGAGTGCAAGAGTCTCGCTTGCATATAATACCTCCGGTTTTATGACTGTGTTGTAGTGTCTGATTTTTGTGTGCATCGACATACATCTCTTATTGTAGATATCACGCATTATACCAAGAGCCCTCTTCATTCTCAGTAGCCGAACCCTTTGCGCAGCCTTCTCGCCACCTATGGGTTCAAGAATTTCTCCCAGATATTTGAAGTGCTTGACTCTGTTTATATATATATATATATATATATATATATATATATATATATATATATATATATAAATGATTTATTAGTAAATACAGAAGATATTATTTCATATGCAGATGATGCTACAGTATTTAGCGTTGCTGATGCTTGGGACGAGGTAACAAATAAATTAAACTCGCTACTATCTAAAGTGTACTACTGGTTATGCATTAACAAATTATCTCTAAATACAAAAAACAAGTCCATTGCTTTTCCTAATCTTTCGCCACTGATACCACAACTTTATCTATTTGTATTGAAAATAAAGTTATAGAAAGAGTTGATAGCATTAAATACCTGGGTATCTGCATTGACAGTAGACTAAATTGGGAGACTCATATTAAATGTACAATAACAAAAATACGATATTTGTTATATATATTTAAAAGATTGAAATATATACTTTCATAATCCCAATTAAATATTGTGTATTATATTTTATTCAATAGCACTGTTATATATGCTGTAATAGCCTGGGGATGTGCATATACTGCATATAAATGGCTGTTAAACTTACAAAGAAATATCGTTTCTCATTTTTTCTAAAAATGAGCCTCCATTGTCTATTAGACAAGCATTTTTCCTTGACTCTGTTATGTATAAATATCAATATATTTTATATATATATATATATATATGAAAAGCTACCATGGAGGATATTTTGAAGGAAGAACGCAATATCTTGAGGAAGATCCTTGGCCCGAGATTAACAGAAGATGGATACAGGTTGCACTCCTGGAAGACCACAGAGAAGATATCGAATCTGGCAGCAGATATCAGAAGAAGGAGGCTTCGGTTCTATGGACACATCAGTAGACTCCCAACAATGAGACTTGCCAACAGAATCCTTAAGTATATACAAGGAGTCAAATCAACAACGTCGTGGATCGCACAAGTCAGAATAGACCTACATGATGCAGAAATAGACTCAACAGACGTTGAAGACAGGAATGCATACAGGAGAAAGATGCTTGGTTGGAAGGTCCCAGAGAATGAAATCCCAAAGAGAGCAGGGGTAAAATGGACGGAGGAGCAGAAGAGGATCCATGGGGAAGGATGAGGGAGGTGTGGAGGATTTGAAGGAACAAGACATGAGTCGGAGTGCTTTGGGTGATCCAACAGGGTCTATATGCAAATAATAATAATATATATATATATATATATATATATATATATATATATATATATATATGACCTGCTGCTGTTGGTAGAACTAGGTCAAATGCTTTACAACTACCTAAAGTCTAAAGAGTGATAAGGAGAAAAAATTTCAATTGTATCTCATACTAAATCTTCAACTCTATGCCAAATAAACTAAAAACATTTGAAAGTAAAATGAAGAATATAAAATTGAAAATAAAAAATTGGATATGGAATTATGTTGTTGACATCGAGGGCAAAATTATACTATTCTTAAAACCAGTGTAAAATGTGGTGAATAAAATAAATATAGAAAAGAATAATTGAATTTGTCAAGCTTATTCCGCTAAAATAAAAGCTTTACATTGGTAATGTTTATCACGATAGCCTGTGTGGTAATAAATAACAATAGTTTTAAGTTAATTTTAGGCCAGACCTGTGCAGGGATTTTTTTAAAAATCTCCTACAGGCACATAAATTGTGGATAGTTTATAAATAAATTGTTAAAATATGATATCAATCATAAATTTTGTAAATTTATATAATATTGCAATATTGTATAGTTTATGTAGGAAAAAATGGCAATAAATAAATAATTTAAAAATATATATATCCAGAGAAGTTAATTTTTATGTAAAAAAGTGTTCTAAAATGGTACATTTTTGTGTAGTCATGATACACAAATTTAAAATTGTAATATAAATATATATAATATTTATAAATTGTAAATAAATTAAAATATGTTGTAATCGTAAAGATATTATGTAAAATTTTTATTAATACATTTTCTAATCCCTTACAGTCTGCTTTGCTATTACAAAAGT
Source organism: Callitettix versicolor (assembly GCA_022606455.1). Classification (NCBI taxonomy): domain Eukaryota; kingdom Metazoa; phylum Arthropoda; class Insecta; order Hemiptera; family Cercopidae; genus Callitettix; species Callitettix versicolor. The sequence goes on along the minus strand of CM040185.1, from coordinate 41,692,727 downwards.
GTTATTATTGCACAGTGTCACCACCAAACTAACCCTAATTAAATTTCCCTCACTCACCCTACTATCCTTTATTTCATCTCATAGCTGAACTTCTCATTTGATCTTGGTAACTAATTAATTAAAACCCCCAACCTAATCATATATATAATTGGACCCGCAATATAATTGGAAGTCATGTTCAACAACTCATCTCTCCTCTGATTAACAACTTGTTCAATTATTTAACTAATTGTTTCAAAGTCACTTTTAAAACAGGTTCATTTCAAAGTTTATGCTAAATTGTTGGTCAAACATTATTTCTGTAAACTGTGTTTAATATTAGATAATGTTTTTTATTTCTGCCTGTAATTAAATATTAAGCTGTTTAAAGTAAGGACCTAGATGCAAATCAATTATTGCTTCAGTTCGTGAATTTACTTCATCGCTGTACAAATAATGGGATACCCAGCTCTGTCATTTCGCTAACATGAAAAGCTTGGAAATAGTTTTGAAAATACGAAAATGAATCCTAACAGCCGTGAAATTAGACTTTTTTAATTTCAAGAAATATTGAAAAAACAGTGTTATTTTGTATAGCTTTCAACATAGATTTTCAAAAATATTTAAGACAAAAAGTCTAAACAAATTTTAATATTTAAAATAACAGCTGTTTTGAACTTTTGAATGAATTTTGCTAGTTAAAGAATATACAAAGCTACTATTAAAATCTATAATCATTGCTGCTGTTCACAGCATTAATTTACAGAAAATTGTGTAACATAAATCATAAAATATAACGGATACAATTATAATACAAAGTTGGGGTAGATCGCTCCACCTGAACGACCCGTAAAAGTAGACAGGTCACTCTAGGGACGACCTTTACCCCGTCAAAAATTACGTTGCTAGGTTTGCTAGCTTTGAGCCAAGCGTCACCAAAGCTCTATATTTTCCTTACTCATTAGTTTAAGGCACGAAATCTTCCTACCAAAAAATGTTGAGTTATTGTAAAGGTTGAATACACAGCCTACGAGAACTTATAAATTGTAGTAACTTTTAAATTATAAATACCAAAAAATACTTTGTAATTTGCCAAAATACAGAAGAAAACATGTTAATCTTTATTTTTTTTTACTAAGAAATACATTTTTTTTAAACAAACAATGTTTTATTATCGATAATTGCAAGATTTGTAATATAGTTTGCAATAACGACACCTAGCGGTGCTTTAAGTAACTAAAATGTCAGTTATTTTTAGTTCAGTGTGCAGAACAAGATTTGTTTGTATTTAATATTTTTTAAAGTTATGCTAAAAGCAAGTCCCTTGTACTTTCTCACTAAGAAGTATGTAGAAAGTATTGTGATTGTGAAAATTGAATAGTTTCCAACTACTTTAAGACCAAAATGATTTTTTTTTGAACGTGTAAGTGTGCCTGTAATTCTGAGTTCATCTGTGGATACTATAAAGGAATTGACCAATGTTTATGAAATTTGTTATGTACGCGTAGATGTAGTTTGCCCATGTTTTTTTTAATTTTTCAATTTTTTTATTTCAAGCCCTATTTTGGTAAATAAAAGCCTCTTTAAAATTATTTAACAGAATGCGTTTTTTTTAATTGAGTACTATCACAATCTACCAGTTCCTTTTTTTTAAAATTTAAATTAAGTAAAAAGATGACAGAAAATTGTTATACTAAAAACGGTGATCGATATATCGATACATCGATTAATAAAACAAGTACAATAAACACTGCAGGAGCAAAAATATATTGTAAACTGTTCTCCCAGTTCCTTCAATTCCAAAACTAGCTTTGATGGAGAACTAAAAGCTATAATACCTTAGCTCATACTGTTGGGCCAATCAAATAGTTTTAAGTATTTGGGTAAATATTCAAATAAAAGAACTATTATTGGAATAAATATTCATTTAAAAGTATTTTAATAGTTTCCAGAATGGTATTCATGTGACACCAGGTTATATGTGATTTTTAGAATTGGACAGACAATGTCAATAACATTGCTTCCTGCCTGTTTGTCTAGTCTGCCTATTTCCCTCCTATCACCTTCTATCTGTAATAAAAAGGAACTGTAGCCAATACCAGATTATGATTTTTGCATTCTAATAATTCAGTTAGTATGGCACACTATTTTGAAATAAACAAAATAAAACAATTTATAATTTTTATTTAAAATTCTTAAGTTAAGTAATAATTTGATCATTTTCAATATTGCATTTTTTTAAATATTAAGAATATAACAAATACCAATTAATGATAAATTTATCAGACTGTATGTTAATTTAGTTTTATTATTACATTAGCATTTTTCCTTATGTAAGGCAATAATAATAAATTATCATTTCCAGGGTTAAAAGTTTTTCCACAATATAAGTCATTAATTTTAAATGGAATAAAGGAAATTATTATTATTCAATAATATTTCTTCAATTACTATCAACTTAATGCATAAAGAATTTGAGAGCACTAAAATTAGTCAAATAGTATATAAGCTAATGATTAGTTAGTTATTTGTTCAATGATACTAGATATTCAATTAAGAACCAAGATGATAAGTGGTTAAGATGATAATTGAACGACTAGTCACTACGAACGATTATCTAACATGAATATATTGTAGGCTAGTTAATTGTGCAGTGGACAAGGAACTAGTAAATATTCTAATAGAAGTATTCATAAAAATATTCGTTCATTTATTGCTGAGTGTTGCTTATAAAAGTTGTGTAGGTTTCCCCTACTTAGGCTAAAAGCCCTCACTAGAAAAGTATTCAACTACTAATTTATTATTCGAATATTCAAACAAAAATTAACTATTCGGATATATGGATACTTTTCTATTTGAAAAGCCCAACACTATTCTTAGGCCAGATAGCCTCCAATTGCAAAATGAAGTTGAGCTGAACGGAGAGGACTACTCATTCAAAACCTAACCTATCTATTGTTTTCAATGTAAGTGCAGCCACTGAAAGCAAAGCTCAATAGGTTAGGTTATGAATAAGAAGTATGATCCACTCAGCCTAACTTTACTCTGCATTGGTGGCCAATCGGCCTACTTCTTCCAATAATTCATTTATAGATTATGAGTATTCAAAAAAATTTGTCCTCTTGATGGGTTTAATACAAGCACTATCCTAAGAAAAGCAACCATGCAATTTACAAAAAAATCTGGTTTGGGAATTATTGGTTGTATATAACCTACTAAAAAAAATTGAAAAATTGGTCATTTTTTTCAAAATTAGTTCAACATATTTTTGTTAAATTTTGGTCATGTATGAAGATAAATAACTTAAGATAGTGTAGCATTTGAAATAGTGGAAGTTAAGGTGTGGTTTAATATGTTTAAGGATTAAATCAAAATGCTACAAAGGTGCCACTTTATGTATGACTAAAGTTAGAGTGAAATCTGACTAACCCATTCAAGAATGAGTTATATTTTTCATTTTTTTTGCATATTTTGAGCCAAATTTTTTGGCTAAGTAATAAAATGTGAGAAATTTTGTGTTAAATTTTGAGTTTTTACACAATTTATTTATTAAAAGAGTGAAAAAAATGTATCAAGAATTTTTTCTGAAAAAGTTATTTATAGAAAGAGGAGGTTAAATAAGAATAAGTCAACAACAGTTAGTATCAATTCTAATTAATAAAAACTACAAGTTTTGGTTTGTATTTCCTTAGCCCATAAGCATCTTAGGACCTACACATTTTTGTTTATTTTCTAGTTTATGTAAATAAATAAAACACTTCTTAACAATCAACTGAAAGCTGAACATTGTACTTGAATTGTTATAAATATTATCATATTACAAGTTGCAAAAATGAATAAACTTGAATTATTTTTAAAAACCGATATTACCCGCAATAGTTGGATTTTTACAGGTATCTTAAAATATGTCAGCAAATATAGTATTTTAATGTTCCAAGTCTGGCATGAACAGACTTGGGATAAAGTTATGGAAAGGTCTAGAGGGTGTTGGGTGTTACTATAGCATATCCTCCAAAATAAGGGTTTTGAGAGACCTTATCTAAAAATGTTTTAAAAATTAACCCACAAAATTATATTTTGAAGCCATCAATGGAATGAAAGAAATATAAAGAATGTTTGCTTTTGACAAACAACTCTTTTGAATTTTAAATGTTTTATTTTCGACCAAGCAAAACGAGGTCTGTTTTAACTTGACTATTTGGCATTTGGTTTATGTTAACATTAAAATCTGTTTGTTACACAGGTTTGGCCAAACGTATTGATTGATTGTATTGAAATTTGGTAAAAAGGTACCTTGTATAAAGCCAGAACGATGTATGTATAAGATTTTCTCCATTAACTTCTGTTTCAAGATGTTAATGGAGTGTGTGTTAACACACTTATGTTCAATAGGTACTTACATAGTTTTTAAATATTATTAGGGCAATATATCCTACTTGTCCCCAATTATTTGGGGTGGAAACATGTCAACCACATCTTCTTGGCTCAATATTCATGGTATCTGCCTCATGGTAGTAAATGTCCCACCCATTCTTTCTCCCTTCCCATATAAACATGCAGCAACCAGAACCCATAACTTCACTGTATTTACCTAATATGTATGAGTATTATATTCTTATCTTATGTGGCCTACTTTGAACGTTATGATTTAAAAGTATGAGCGAATAGCGAAATTAAAAGTGCTGTTTTGATATTGAACAGGATTAATACACTTGGATTGTGAAAAAAAAAGGCAAAACAATTACATTAAAGATCCAATTAAGTGGACATAGCCTATAATTGCTGAAAAAGCCAGAAACAATTTTTCAAGATAAGTTGGAATAAGACAGTTTTAGGTCAAGTAAAGAGGGAATGGATAACAGAGAGTGTTAGAGTACTTACTACAACAGCTGAAAAAGTCTAAAATTATAAAGACACTTTTAAGTATAATATGCTTTTAAAACACTTTATAATGTTTCTGCTTATGGTTATTATACCTGTAGTACATTTTGTTTACAACTGAACCTTGTTTTATTTACAATTATTTTGTTTTTTAATGTTTCTCAATAATCTGAACAATTTCACAATCAGGCAAAAAAATATTCGGATTAACGTGATCTCACTGTATAAATTTCGAAAAACTATAACACCAAGAAACATTTCAGTTTTCCTATAAACTTTTAGTACACCTAACCTCAGTGTTATTAGAGGGGATCAGATATGTTTAGGTATTTATTCATACCTGTAAACTAATTTTACACAATAAAATGTTTGTAATAATATGTTTAAATCCTTGTAACAAACCAACAATGATATTTTGTATCCTATGATATTCCTAAGTGTTTAACTACACCAAAATATACATTAGTATGTTCAAATTTCAACCTACTAAATCAATGATCTCTGGAATTTATAGCTTATGACAGACAGACAAATGAATGGACATGCAAGTGATCTTATAAGAGTTAAATTTTTTCGCTTGAAGTAAATTTATACTGAAAATAATGTAAAATTTTTGTCTACAGAAATCATTATCCTATTAACTTATTTCCATATTCAATTGATTAGTGACTTACCATTGGAAATAGCCATCACAATAACATACAAAACTACATTGACATATGTTCCAATCATGATAATTAACACAAGTTTTGAGTGGCTCTTGGATGGCATGACCAAGTAGCCACTAGCATTGAATGTAGATGTCCGTATATATTTAAAGGCACTAGGTTGAACAACATTTTATGCAACAAACCTGTTACGATAAGTTTGAATAATAGTATATTTACTAATCTTATTAATGATGTGGTATTTAGGGCACTTATTTAGGGTATTTAGGGGTATTTAGGGTATTTTAGGGGGTATTTAGGGTGGCATAAGTTACACTTAATACGAAATCCAAAAAGAACATCATTTTAATATTGCGCAGTAGGCTACATTTAAGGACTTCACATAGACCCTACTGGTGTTTGGAATGGTAATTTTCTGACTTTCAAAGAACACTTTTAAGTGTTCCAAAATTTTCTGTTGTTTTACTGAGAAAATTAGTACTATAGTCTTGAATAAAGTAATGTTTTTGGATGATAACATTGTAGTGGGCTGTTGCATCCTTTGTTAATCATAAGGTTAATACATTTTGTAACATTCCTTACTAGTCTACTTAATTTAAATAACTAATAAGGTATTTAAATAACTAATAAGGTATAAAGTAAATAGTTTAATAAGATAAACTATAAAATTTAATACTATATAATTTATATCTTTTATTTTAAAAACTATTAGGTATTTATTAACACTTACATTTTTAGAAGTTGTAAGGTTATGAGCTTGGAAAAATAACTTCCTTTTTGATTGTAAAGTTTCTTCATACTCAGTATCACAACAAAACTACATTTACTTATGACAGCGAAATTTACAATTCTATAAGAGATCCGATGTTAAAATAAACATTTATAATTTATTTGGGATTTTCACAAGCAAAATTATTCACTAGTGGCGCGAACCGCAATACTAATACCAACATAAACTTTCCGAAATACAAAAATTCTCAACCTTTCATTAATTTTGCATTTCTGGATGAAATTAAATTCATTTATCCATTATTTTAGGTCAGTTTTTACAAATTTCAATAAATATAATTGTTTATTTAAATAACTATAATCTACCTGAATTAATTTAATTATTATTCTATATTACATTTCTATTAAAAACAAAACATTTATTTGACCTTATTAGTTATTCGACTAGATAATTTAGTTTGTTAACGTGTTTGTAAGATAGCAGCACAGGATGAACCTGTATAATAATTTACAGTACTGAATACCAAATATTGCAAAACTGTTTGAAATTATACACCATCTAATGGATCTTTATAAAAGTATTTAAAATGCAACATTATTTTAGTAGTTTATAATATTTATTATAATTTTGATGCATAATGAAACTCGTTAAATTAATAGCAAAAAATTGTTCATATAATCATGAAAATCTACCTAAAATTTATAAAATCATAATGTATTTTTCCAAAATTTAAATACAATTATTTTTTTTTTGCAAAATGTCTTAGTTATAGTTACGTTTGAGAGAATTATTTTATTTTTAAATAAGGAGGCAGTGACAACATTAAATTAGTATTTGTAGACACCTGTAACCTATTTTTTAAATTCGTTTTAATAAATAATAAACTATTAATAATTTTCTATTATTAATTGATTTTGTGTTCTGTAAAGTGCTGCTGAATTCAATGGCGGCTGAATTGAGAACTATTACAGTATATTTCTACAGACTAATAATTTACATTTTTGTCTGCAATTTTGCTACAAAATTTATAATTACTGCACATTATTGCAAATAATTATTTTTGGTTATGATTTATCTATGGTAAACAACAAGATAGCATGACATGTATAAGTATTCTTCTTCATCCGGATCACCCACTAGTACGCCAAATCAATTACTTTGATGTGCGTTAGCTGCCTTCCGCTGTATCCAATACTACTTCATTCTATCCGAGGCTGCCTTCCTTCTTTCATCCGAGACTGCCCCGCCCCTTTTAGATGTTGGTTTTTCTTGAAACCTTAGGTTTTCATTATGTAAAAGTTTTCGCAGTTTAAGTACATCGTCAATCATCTCATCTGATATCGCCAGCTCAGTTAAGTCCTCCTGGACCCGCCTGAACCAATTACTCTTCGTTTTCCAATCTCTGAAGAAAGCAAAGATCCGCCTAGTAAGTCTACTGCTGTTCATCCTACTAATATGGCCATAAAAACTAAATCGTCTTTTCCTCATACTATCTGAGAGTCTCTCAATTTTGAGATACAGGTTTTTATTAGAAATCAACTTTACTTCATTATTTCTAAAGTTTTGGCCAAATATCTTCCTTATTAACCTTCTTTCCTTCTTCTCCAGGTTGTCCAGTAATCCCTTATTATTGAGTGTAAGAGTTTCAGATGCATATAAAGCCTCTAGTTTGATCACAGTTTTATAATGCTTAAGTGTGGAATTCCAGGATAGCGATTTCTTGTTATACACCTCTTTGGTTATGTATAAGTATTAATGTAATCAGTAAGATATTTTCTTTGAGAATTATAATTGTGCAGTAAAGTTATGAATAAAAATTCATTTTATTAATATAATCTAAACTGTCGTATAATTTAAAATTAATTATATGATGATAGGATGTAGTAAGGTAAAATTCAAACATTTATTCAATTTATATTTGTACAGACCAATAATTCACTTTGTTTTTAACAACATTCATCTGCACAGTATTGAAAATAAATATTATTTTCGGTTATGATTTATCTATGGTTAACAAAAAAATGGCATGACATGTATGATTATACATGTAATCGGTAAAATATTTTCTTATCGATTAGTGTAATACAGTTACACTAATTTTAATTTTACATAAAATATTACATTCGTTAAAATGTTTAAAAAATATTATAATCATACTCAATTTAGTTAAAAAAACATAATTTTTATTTATAAAAATAAAGTTTATACATAGAAAGTAAATATTTGGATTTGTTATTATTATTTATTTATTTATTCATGTTATTAGTAAAATAGTTAATCTATGACATATACAAAAGGATGTAATTGTTTACCAAGTGTTTGACACATTATTATGAAGGTTTAGAAACTATAGGAAACTTCCTGTCGTCCATCCTTTTCGCGATTTGTGTCGTGTGATTAGTGTTAAAAATGACAACAACAATATCAAAAAAGAGGAAAGTAAGTAAAAAGCAAACGATTTTCGGTAAAATATTGTAACAGAAATTTGAAATACACATTTTATATAAATTTATAATACTTCATCTTCTTCGATTTATTTGATTTGTATTCGATTTTTCCGGATGAAATTCGGTGTTCATGCTGCAACTTTTGATGTTATACAAATAATAAATTATACATTTTTATCATTTAAGAAGTAATTTTCTTTAAGAAATACTCTAATATCTGTATTAATCTTCTGGTACATGTTTTTTAACCCATCTCTAATGTTACACAATTCATGGTAAAATTTATAGGTTAGGTTAAAGAATTGGTTCTATGCTCAATAACATGGCTTCTTCAGATTGCTTGTTTAATATTAAATATGTTTTAATATTTAAGATGGCTAACGTTTTACTAATTGGCTAATTCTATAATTATGTAAAGTAGCGACTTATGAAAATTTTAAAGATTTTTTTCATAGCCTAAATTAATATGTAACTAAATTAAACACCTATCCCCTAGTCATATAATTAGAAATAATCTTAACAGTTTTGTGTTTGTACTAAGAATGTTAAAGAGAAATAAATGGAAAATATATGTAAGATGGTCACTTTATATAAAGTAATGCTTGCCATGACCAGCTTACATGTAAATTTTATTTTTTTCTTAAAATATGTTTCTGAATAGGTTAGGATTATATTACCAAAAAAATTTTAAGGCTCATAAAATCACACTATAGTGATTTTATTTTAAAAAAATTTTTTCTATGGCTGACAAAAAAATTTTTTTCATGAAAAAAAGGTTTGCTTATTTTTAAATAAGTTATTTATTTCACCAAATAGGCGATAACCATATTTTATTAAACGTAGGCTTAACACATTTCATGTTAAATACAGTTCACTTTTTTACTATACACACTACTCTTTTATTACAAAACATTTTTTAAAAACTTCATGTTTTAGGCTAAAATTAAGTAATTAGCTCAGCTAGGCTAAATTTTTACGGGTAGCTATCGAAAAAATAGGCTTCATTTGTTTCTCACAATAACCTCAATTATTCTAGAGCAAAGACCTATTTGCAAGAGTGATGTAACTACAGAGGCTACATTGAATGCTTTTATAATTATATATACATATAATTTAGGGTGTGAATTGTGTTCTGAACATTTAAAATAAATTCCAATGAAAGTGAAGTATAAGTTAGGTTTATTGAGATATTGTGTGTAATAAAAATATAAGTTTAAAAAAAAAAACCAAGAGTAAGTGTTTAGTTTAGTTCTACCTCGGTTCTAGTCACTATCCACCATATTTAGTTTGTTTCCTTTTTCATTGCTATACATTAAGCATTACTGTGTTTTTTAAAAAAACATGGTTTATTAAACCTATAGAATTTCATATGGAATGTAAATTGTGTAAGTTAAGTACCGAGTTATATAATAAAGCCACTGTTTATATTGTAATAACAGTTTTATTGTATTTTTAAAACAACATTTTTTTTAAACAGAAATTGGAAATTACAATACACATTTTTATCGAAAAATTATTTTTTTAGAATGTGTACTGCCTCAGGACAAAGTTAGTTTAGTTTAGCTAGTAACAAAGTTTGATTTAAAAAAAACTTATTTTTGGGATTGTCAAACCTTTTTTTTATATAATATAATCAGAAACAAATAACTTTGTAATTAGTAAGTAAGAAAAACATTTAACACTTTCATGTTTTGTACGGGATAGCGTACTAGGCTTTCACCCAGAAGACCCGGGTTCGATTCCCGGCGAGGGCTTAGCATTTTCATACGCTATAAATCATCCCATCGACTGCATTAGCCCAAGTGTGCACAATAGTCAGACGTTAAACACAAAAAAAATGTTTTAAATTTATTTAAATTCATTTTTTTTGTCTCTTCCCTTTGAATTATGTGGATTTGACTGAATTAAATTGTTAAAAATTATACTAGCAGTACAACTTTCCTGTATATTACATTAAAAATCTTGAATATAAATGGCAAGAACACGAAATCATCAAATTTATTCTGTTGTACACTTTATGACAATTTCTAAAGTATTACTGTTAAAGTATCTCGTTAAATGAACCATTGTTTTAGGAGATTGTTATCAAACATATTCACTACTTTTCCTATTATAAAAGAAGCTTGTTAATACTTTGTTCTAGTTTGTGGCAGATGGGGTATTTAAAGCTGAATTGAACGAGTTTCTGACTCGAGAATTGGCCGAGGATGGTTACTCTGGTGTTGAAGTACGTGTCACTCCTACAAAGACCGAAATTATCATTATGGCAACACGTACGCAGAATGTATTAGGAGAAAAAGGTCGCCGTATCAGAGAACTGACTTCAGTTGTTCAGAAAAGATTCAACTTCCCAGACAACTCAGTTGAACTTTACGCAGAGAAAGTGGCCACAAGGGGTTTGTGCGCTATCGCTCAAGCAGAATCGTTACGTTATAAGTTGATTGGTGGTCTGGCTGTTAGACGGTAAAGTATTTTATTAATTATTCATTACCTATAATGTTATTTTAAACATATACTTTCCTTTAATGCCATTTAATAAGTAGAAAATTTATATGTAAAGCTTAGATTTTATTTTCTATTTAATATATGGTATATATTTTAATCAAAAACTGTTTAATCAAAAATTGAATATATATGTAAATATATACATTTTAAACACTGGAAAAATGACATCATCAGCAATGAAGACGATCAGTTTAAATAAATAGTTGTTAAAATGTTGACAAGGCTGACAGGAGGAATGCTAAGGGGCTGATGAGGAGTTGATTGATCAAGAAGGCACAACAATCAGTTAATGGGGGCAGTTCCAAAATGGATGAAAAATTATTTCAGTTGCCATGAAAAGACGACCAATCAGAGAATGTGATGGGGGTTGTTCTTGACCAGTCAGTGGGCCGGGCAGTATGATTTCAATGAAAAGTCATGTAACAGTTGTCAGTCATAGATCTGGATAATAGTAATATCCTTTCTATTTATATTCTTTTCACAAGTAAATCTGATTAGATGTTTTTCAAAAAAATATGAAAACCCGCAAATGTCAAGTATACACTGTATATGGAAATGTAGATATTTTTCATAGATTAATTTTTAATCTATGAATTGTTATGATTGAAAAATAATGTCAAAACTATAAAAGTAATAGCGTTATTTTGTAAAAGGTTAGGTATAGTTTATCACTTTTACTTATCATGCGCCTGACAATCAGCAATTAATATTAATTTTGTGTAAATTTTTATCTGAATAAAATTATGTAATAAATGTATAGTAAAACACTTTTTATGTCTAAAATGAAGTTTTGCTATTTTAGGGCATGTTACGGTGTGTTACGGTTCATTATGGAGAGCGGAGCAAAAGGCTGTGAAGTAGTTGTATCTGGTAAACTGAGAGGACAGAGAGCAAAGTCCATGAAGTTTGTTGATGGTTTGATGATTCACAGTGGAGAACCGTGCATTGATTACGTAGACACCGCAACAAGACATGTGCTTCTTAGACAGGGTAAGTTTTTTTTTGTAAAGAATCTAATTACAAACAGGACCAAACTGATACTGAGAAACTAATTATCTATACAAATTTCACAGAGAGGTATGCCTCTCTTTCAGGATACATTGTATCTCCTAGGAGCGATGTATTTGTAGCTAAATAAATTGAATTCCTTAATTCTTTGTACTCGGTTATGGTTTTTAAAATATGTCCTCTAGGGTCAGATGGCCAATGGTGCTGGTCGCAGCCATTTACTTGACAGGTAGGAATTTTTGCATAAATTATGTTCCTCTCTGAGAATGAACATAAATTATATTCCTCTCTAGCCAAGCTAAAATTCTACGAACCCATGCATGACTGGCCAAACTGCTATGCTGTTATATTAAATTAGTTGTTTGATTTTGTTTGGTGTGTGCTTAAACCTATCAGGAAACTTTACAACTAAGTGATTCCTGCTTAATCTATATTGTGTTTATTGTCAGAACAAGGCAAATTCAACTGTACTGTGTCAGCTGTATTCGACTTATAGTCTCATTGTAGTCACGTATAGTATTTTCAATATTAAATGTACTAAGGTACAGTAGAACCTCAATAACATACTCCGATATAACAATTTTTTTTTAAATCCCCTTCAAATCACGTAACACTCAATGTTAAAAACGCCTTTGTATTGAGTAGTATTTTGGCACAAGTACAAATTTTTTTCAGCTTAAAGTAGAGTATTCTTATATTACAAATATATAAAGTACAAAACCCTTATGTAACAAATAAACACATTTTTACAAAAACTGTACAGTGTAGTTTGAAATGATTCAAATGCACATTTTAACATGAAAACAACAGCATTTGCTTTCCGACCAACAATCACTGGTTTCTGTGACAGTGCATCGCATACTGTTTTGTCAATACCTTGTTATTTTCATTGTAGATTTAGGGCTTACAGTTGAATATCCTTCGGAAATAGAGGTTGAACTGTGATATATCTGTTATGTAGAGAGGGTTGTCATTCAGTTTTTAGATAATTTCATTGTAACGATTATTGGCCGCATTTAACCTCATTACAATAAACCTAGTTTTTAAGAATCTTCCGATATAATGAATTTTTTCTTTGAGAAATTGAGATTCAGTATGTCTAAGTTCTACTGTAACATATTATAAATAAAAATAAGAAAAAAGATATTGGCTGTATGAACTGCATTGTTACATTTTTTGTTAAAAATTTATTTTATGTATTTAAGAATATTTTAGTTTAGGGGTAAATATATTATAGTAATATTATAACATTTTTACAGTTAAACCCAAACATAATAATAATAAACACATAGTAAAAGAGTTAGTACACTAAGTAAAATTAGGTACGATGACAGAAAAGTGAATAGCAGGGAGCGTTCTCAGGACAGATAGATAACTTAGAAATAAAGATATAGAATAAGGAAGTAATTACCCTGCAAAAACCAAACGTACATCAAAAGCTTGTTTGTGTTATCTCAGCAGCTTGTACTTTTTCTAGCACAGCACAATGTTAATTTCTGTATTTACAAATCTGCTTGGAAGTAATTTAACAAAATGAAAACACTCTAATATATTCAACCCTTTATCCAAAACCTAAACTGTTACGCAGGTTATTTTTTATTCATTCAGTTAAACCAGACTGTTGTGGGATATGACCCTTGTCCAAGTGAACCATTAGCCCCCCCCCACCTATCACTGTAAATCAAATATTTTATTTCATCTGCTTTTTTTTCTGCTTTCTAAAGTTGTTCAAAAATTCTGTTTTTGTTTAAATGAACAGCATAAATGTGAATAACTTATGATTATTAGCAAATTTCCGTTGGAAAATGCACTATTACAGCATTGCATATATGGCTTGAATATTTATATGTAAAGGTATATTTTGATATGTATAATTTTGGTTTGATTTGATTCAAACTTGTTACAAAGATCAATTTTTATTAAAGCTTGAACAAGTTTGTTATCCAGCAAAATAAATTAAAATCATAACTTTTTAATCTTATACTCTTGAAAAATCTTTTTTCACAGTTACAGTCAGAGTAAAAACTGAATAGCATTTTAAAATTTTCGAAACATTGAAATAAAGAAAGTGAATTTGACGGTTGCCAGGGTTCATTTTCAATATAATTTTAAAATTAAAAATGCTAATTTAAGCGTAAAATGTAAAAAAGTATGACATCTTCACATCATATACAGTGGATTATTTTGTTTCAAAGTTCAATTTTAATAAAACAGGTTTTCCTTTTTTGTATGACCAGGTTTGTTCACTTCCTTTTTTGAAGGGGAAATATTGTAAAACTTTCTAACTTACAGGAAAATGAAAACAAATGCTACTGGCACAAATCCTGTTCAACACTTTTACCGAAACCCTATCTTTATAACACTAAGCCGCCTCAGTGGCCTATTGATAGTGTATTAGGCTTTCACCCCAAGGACCCGGGTTCGATTCCCAGCCAGGGCTTGGCATTTTCAGACGCTATAAATCATCCCATCGTCTGCATTAACCCAAGTGTGCACAATAGTCGGATGTTAAAAAAAAAAAAAATATATATATATATAAAACACTAAGCGAAACCCTGGGCCTGAGAGACCACCATGTGCGAAAAAGGTTAGTATAAACAGATATTTTATATCTGAATCATTATCTTTCCCAGTACATATATAGGCATTTAAGAGGTAATGTGTCTTCAAATCACACATGCACATAATTTTTATTCCATATTTCTTAGGTTTCTTTGGCATAAAAACCTTAAAACTGCAATGTCCTAAATGAAACTAACATTTCATCAATTGTGACTTCAGGTGAAACTGAGTAGACATTTTTAGTATTAGATATGAACTGCTTAACTATTTCACTGATTGGAGCTGCTTTGTCATCGTTTTTTCTTTCAATGCATGTTGTTGCGTTATCAAACCTAAGACAAATTAAAAGAATTTCAAATCTTTCCTCAGACATTGGTGGCTGTATATATTGGACGACTAATATTTTCTACAATGGTTTTGTTGCCCCCTATTTTTGATGCAAAGTAGATCTTCAGAGCTAGATTCAATTGCTCCTGATCTGGTATGACAAAATCAGGATCATCATCTGGATCGTCAACAACACTTCTGTCACTGTCCTAATCGTTATCAAGACGCAGAACGCATATTCATCACTAAACTCAGGATCTTTAGGATTCAAGTTTTTACATTTTCGACTTGATCTATTTAGTTCATTTTGACTCTCCATATTGCTTGTATGCTATTTCTAAGAACACGTGTTCTTATGTAGCACATGTATACACATGTGCTATGTATATGTATACACATGAATAAAACGAAATGAATATTCAACACACAGTTTTATATATATATATATATATATATATATATATATATATATATATATTATTATTATTATTTTGTATAACTAATAAACAAAATAATAATCCAACACACAAAAAGAATGGCACGTTTTCAAGAAAACAACTTATCAGAATAATCTGCCTCACAAAAATTAAGCAAATAGTAGCTTATTGTTTAGAGTAAGGAGGTATTGGGGATAAACTTTCTCCTTCAAACAGTGTTACCAATAAAAGACCTAGAAAATTCCTGTGGGCTTGTGAGAGCGGGGTTTCGGTAAAAGTGTTAATTGCGATTGAGCTTAACTGGGTTTTTCAGTCAAATATAAAATTAGTATTTAATTAATACTAATTAATTAAAAAGTTTTACAGCTTAAAAGCTGTAAACTGAATATTTATAGTATAAATACTTTTCTCAGAACAGTTACAAATTGAAAATTATTTATTTATTCCATTTTAGTATAGAGATAAATAGTAAGTGGTCTGAAAAGTAGTTTTTTTTTCTTGAAGAAACTGTTGTTGCTTAGGAGATTGCTCCTAAAGTGCAGAGGTATGAGGAGATAGAAATATGAGGCGTAATCAGTTGCCATGGAAATAGTTGTACTAGCTGCGTTAATAACATTTCTTCATTCCAAAATAAACATTCTCATGATCTTGTCATTCACAACCTGTGACAGCCAAGTGTGTTAGTTCATTCCTCTAATGGTCTAACCTTTTCCATCGCCTGAGGTGGCGTATCTTGAAATTTGGGTCCGGCTAGTCAAAGGGAAGTGCACTAGTTGAGTAATATATTGATTTATAGCTGGTAAAACAGTAAATATCTAGTTTGATTCACATTCCTCTTAGAAGCCATTTTGTCAGCCTGCAACAGTACTTTATTTACATTTTGTTTGTTAAGGGCTTATACTGGATGATAACTTTAACAGCCTAATGTGTGTTACACACTTGTGTGAATTCATTATGCAGTTCATAACTGAGCTGTGCCTATGTTGAAGTGCTATTGCTATTTGTGGTGTGTACAAAAGCAGACTAAATTACGTTGCCACTATAGATTTTGGGCAGTTTACTCATTTTTAATTTAGTCTATGTATCGCTACTCACCATTGTTTATTTTTTTTACATCATGTCAGAATGACTCCAGTAATGTGTGGCTAAGTAAGACCCAGGAGAATGTATGGCCTACCCCGTTTGGATCAGTCAGAGCGAAACATGAGGGAGTGGTGAATAGGCAATCCACAAACTAATTGTGTTTAATTTAGTGTAGTGTTTGTAATATCTGGTTTATATAGTTTAATGTGCTTGTGAAAGCTGGTTCTCCTTTTAAAAAAGTATTGCTGTCGTGCAGATACATTGGAAAAAATCCACTGATCTGTAGATTATGGATGGTAGCATATTGACCATCAGTAAAAGAGTGCAATATCTATATATTAGGAAACGATCACAGCATATTTAAATTAGTAAAAACTGTAATATAAATTAGCACATGAGAATCCAGTACACAGGTTTCCAGTATCTGTGTAAGGATGGCTTGACCATTGTGCCAAAGTAATTTGGTGCTGAACCATTGGGATGTTTTTGTATGTAGACATCTCGTACTGATGTGTACCTTACATTGTTTACTGTTTCTTTTTGAAATTAAACACTTTGATAATCTACCAAGTTTGAGATATAGATATTTTTTGGTGTTAAAGTACAGAAAACTGTACACCGTAAAACTTTGGTTTCACCACCCGTTTCTGTGAACAGTCAATTTACTCATTGACTGAGTAAACTCATTACGCAAAGTAATAACTAAGCGTGAAAGCTGTAAACTGAATATTTTTTTATTACAAAAACTTTTCTCAGAACAGTTACGAATTGAAAATTATTTATTTATTTTATTACAATAAATATTATTGTACTATAAATTTTTTATATATTTAAAAAATATCATTTAAACATAATGAGAAATAATAAAAATAACAAATAAATAGAAATGTAAAAACAAAAATTATTATTAGTACAATATATACTGCTTGCAATGTGTGTAGTAGCCAATTAGTGAATAATGGTTTAGCTGTTTCAACATACGATTGTCCCTGCTTAGTAGCATGCCCTACCAACACCTGCTAGGCTGTTAACATTATATTTGAATATATTTACTATTTATCTTTTAAAAATCTGGAAAAGATCACTCTTATTGTAGATAATGTGTAATATTTATTGGTGTAGTATTTTTTTTTCTGATTGAAGAAGTACATTTTAAATCATTAAGTATTAAATACAGTAAACTGCTTTACTATGTTCAGTATAATAATCTGCCTTCCCTAGCTTCGTCAATTCTACTTTCGTTGATGCGTTTCGGAGAACTTCCATCTTCAAACACTATATCTATACTCAATGAAGATGGAGGTTCTCCGAAATGCGTCAACGAAAGTAAAATTGACAAAGCTAGGGAAGTAGATTATTATACTGAACATAGTGACAGTATTCCTAGCAGAAAAGAAGAAGAATATAAAAGAAATTTAAACCGCTTTATTTTATAGAATATCCTAATTTGACTGGTATAGACATATTCTCTGGTAAATCATGAGGATTTTTGTATAACATTTAATTGAATTACTTCATTTTCAATACTTGATCCATCAAAACACAAATCCATTGTGAATGCGAGCCATTCTGACTACCTAGTAAACAATTCATAGGTCAGGGTTATGTTGCATTAATTGTAATTTGATTTACATATCAGAAAATATGAAAGTGGCAGAAACATGAAATAAATGTTTAATTAATTGAAAAATGTAGACTTAGACACTATCTATTGGATTTATTTTCAACTGTTACGGATTAAAGTATAGTAATTATAGATCGTTGTGATGCATTTAACGATAGTAAAATACAATGACAATAAATTATTGCATAGCAACCAAAGGGTTATGAAATTTTATTAAATTAACAATAAATGTAGTTCCAATATTAGTAATCACATATTTTATTTAATTCAAGAACGTATATCAATAATTTTTTGTTCATATGCAATAAACAGTGCAAGTTTTAAGGGATTTCTGTTGTCCATCTATTCAATTAACCACATATAGATATAAAAACTCCAAGCAATTTCAGACATTTAAAATTAGCATATGATAAAGCAATGACTTCATAATTTTAGTTATGAGGTTTGTATATAAATACTATAAGTGAGTCAATAATAATAACAACACATTGGTTGGAAACTACTGTTCCAGAGTAAAAACTCAGATTTGGTGTTCTTTTTATATTTTTCTTCTTTTCTGCTGGGATTATTATCACTATGTTCAGTATAATGATCTGCCTTCCCTAGCTTCGTCAGTTCTACTTTTGTTGACGCGTTTCAGAGAACCTCCATCTTCAAAAACTGTATCATGGAGTATAGATATAGTTTTTGAAGTTGGAGGTTCTCCGAAACGCGTCAACGAAAGTAGAATTGACGAAGCTAGGGAAGGCAGATCATTATACTCAACATAGTCAGATTTGGTGGTTCAAATTTAAACTGAAATATTCTCAACCTCCTTCCATGCAGTTTTTGAAATTATGGTAAAAAAAATTCAGAACTATTAGATTAAAAATTTATTGATTTTCAACATTCGATAAATTTTTCTTTATGCATCCAGTTTTTTGCTGTTTCTTCAAAAATCCTGTTTTGAAAACTATCTGACATTTGTGAACAAAAATACGAAACATTTTTCTAGTATTTTTTATAATTTGCTGTAATTTCAAATTTTATACAGTGACTTGAGATACAATTCTTCAAATATAATTAAATTTTAGTAAAATTTGAAAAATCTTGTTTCATTGACTGTTATCATTGCTATTTTTTCCGCATTTAATTCTCAACTCACTTTACGTATTAGTGAGAACATGCATGTCTCCATGCCATTTTTTATTTTTTTCTTTTATTGATAATTGAATTTAACTGGCACATGAGAATCCATTATACAGTTTGCCCATAACTGTGTAGGGATGGCTTGACCATTGTGCTAAAGTAATTTGGTACTGAACCATTGGGATGTTTTTGTATGTAGATATCTCGCACTGATGTGTACCTTACATTGTTGTTATATTAACAAAGGTTAATTTAAACTTAAGTAACATCGAGGTCGTAACAGAACAAAACTTTATTTTTTTTATTAAATTAGTTTGTAAAGTTGTTAAGGATGAGCTGATTGTAATTACTGATTCCTAAATATTTGTAATTTCTACTGTTTAGGGAAATAATGGTTTGTTTAATAGTGGAACTGTATATATATTTCAGCAATAAATTACTATGGAATAAAAAAAAAATGTAATTTAGAAATAGCCTCTTACACTTGTGTGATTTTGGAAAGAATTTACTGATTGTAGTCACAAATAAATGTTTGCATTCAATGATTCTGCCGTCAGATTGAGGTGGATTGTTGTTGAGCTTTGCTCACTAAGAATATATCACACGCACATAAATATTTTAGTTTCAGTATGTGATTTTTTTATGCGGCTATCTTTAAGAAAGTTATGTAAATAACGATTTGTGTTAATTATTACAGTTATTTGAAAATATTTATAAAACACTCCCAATCATCAATAATCGTCCGAACAAACTGTCACAGATAAAACAAATTCATTTTGAAGGTGTTATTTTACCTAATGCTTTATTTTGTTTTTCTACCACTGTTACATTGTATAGACGCCTATAAATATACGTTTTCCCTTTTCAACTTTATATGCTACTCTTGTTTTCAATATTTTGCCCCATTATGTGTTGCTTCCTGTTAGACGCTGTATTAACTGAATTGTTTTTTGTCGCTGTCAGTCTAAAAGTTACAGAACAAATGCAACAGATGATTTGAAAAATTAGTGTTATTTGGTTATTTCTGTAACAATGTACAATGAATATAGGAAAATTATGTGAGCTTAATTTCTTTTTTTCTGTTAAAATAGTGTATTGTTCTTCCGTTGGCAGATCAGTCTTGAATGTAAAATGTTAGTCGAGTAGAGTACAGTAAAAGAAATTATTAAACACAAAGTAACTCCTGTACTATAGTATATTCAGCTCTGTTCTAAAACAGATGTAAACAAAAAATAAGTGCCTGTTACTTCATTGTGTTTTGTTTATTAGAAGCTTGATACTGTTTTTAAAGTGACAAGATTGCTGCGATATATCGGCTGTTCAGAAGTTGCTATTCAAAATTTTACACCCTGAGTGCTTTCTTGATGTATCCTATGTTAGTGTTTTACTTTAAAAACGTTTTAACTTAAAACTCACTACAAGTATAGTAAATGACACATGGCTGCAACTGTCGAGTAATGCTAACTTGTCCTCCTAATGCCCTACTGAGTATTTTTAACTTTACAATTTTTTCCTGCCATTTCTGTTAACCCAGTTGCAGATACAGTACAATCGCTGTTATCCGAAATAAAGGAGAGGGAGCCATTTTGGATAACAATTTTTTTTTGGTTAAACTGTACACATGCAATATTTTTTTTAATCTTAATTAATTCTAGAAGATTTTCAGGGTTAAATGTTCTACCGTGTTTTCTTAAGCTATACATGCCTTACACTCTTTCTCTCTTTATTTGTTTCACCCAACTTTGGGGTACACTAAATTTTTTTTTGGTTAAACTGTACACATGCAATATTTTTTTTAATCTTAATTAATTCTAGAAGATTTTGAGGGTTAAATGTTCTACCGAGTTTTCTTAAGCTATACATGCCTTACACTCTTTCTCTCTTTATTTGTTTCACCCAACTTTGGGGTACACTAAATCAATCACTTTTTAATGTTCTGTGCCTTCCTCGTAGCCCAGTATTGCTTCATTCAATGCTGCCTTATGCTCTTTATTAAAGTTAAAATTTCAATTTTAGGCTTACTTAAATAAATTGTGTATTGTACGTAAGGTAGATAGGTAGCAGTGAAGTCCCTTTATCCCTTCATTAGAAGATGTCAGCTGATGTTGACTCGTTGCTTTGTTGAACAAATTTTAGCTCATTAAGCGTGATGCACACTTCTGTATTGACAGCTAGTGACTAATGTGGGTGTCAGTGTTATGGGGTGGGGTTGTGGATTGATAGTATAATTTTATTTAGCCTCGGAAGTTGGTGATGGGGGGGGAGTCAACTAAAGGTCAGATGTGTACTTTTTGCTAATCCATGCAATCTTGTCCTTATATTCCTGTACATTTTATTTATTCCATGTCATTTTTTGAGGATTTACGATTCTGGATGCGTTTTGGATAACCTAAAATTTGTTTAACTGAAGTTTTACTGTAATCAGGAATTCAGTGTATACATTACATGTATAATTTCCCATAGCAGAAAACATTTTAAAAGTTAAGAATGTTAAGCAAAAAAATTTATAAGTTCTACTTTGTTTAACGATATAACTTTTGTTCTTTCAGGCGTATTGGGTATCAAAGTAAAGATCATGTTACCATGGGATCCTAATGGTAAAAATGGCCCCAAGAAACCTTTACCAGACAATGTATCTGTCGTTGAACCTAAAGAAGAAGTAATGCCAACAGGACCTAGCAGCGATCACAAGGTGGTGAAAGCTGATGCTCAGCCTGTACCTGTATAAAAAATAAATCATTCTGATACATTGTTTTATCATGGATTTACAATTTGTGCCTTAGCATTCACCGCAAGACCATTTCACCATTTCCTTTCATCAACCATCCATTTTTTAAGAAAATTAAAATTTGTTCCGTCTAATCGTTTGTTATCATTTCATGAATGTCACAAGTAAAAACAAGGCCTTGAGATTCAAGAATTACGAAGGTAATGTGAATACTTTAGTGTTTTGTTAAACAGTCATTAAATATCCGGGAATAATGATACAGTAGGACCTCGATAACACGAATCTGAACGGGTATTATAAAAGATTTGAGTTAGTGAGGTTTGAGTTATTAAGGTTGTCGGAACAAAATAATCGAGTTAGTGAGGTTCGATCATCTTCATTTTAAGTGGCTCAAAGTTTTCCATGTTAATCTCTACGATTTGAATTGGTTAAAGTATTGTAACACGTGATTAGGGTGATAAGAGAAAACACAACAATAGCACACCTGTCCAACAAACCCCCAGGATGAGACTGATAGTAAGTGGGGGAAAGATGGAAGGGGGTGGACCATCTGACCAGTTCAACATTTGTGTCCACATTTGAGTGTAAAACAGCTGGAGCATTAAGCTAGGGCTGCAACTAACTATTTAAGGTTCGTAGCGTGGAAATTTGACTTTGAGAGGTTCACCAGTAAAAAATTCAAGTTAAAGGTTTTTCAGAATACTAACAAAACCTTTGAAAATTCGACTTAATAGATGTGTTTTTAGCATTGCATGTTAGGAAGATTCAAGCAAATTAAAGGAGAAAAAATTATCGAGGTCCTACTGTACTGTCTTATATATTATGACAATAACAATATTTGCTATTTGTAATGTTCAAATGTTATATTTTCACACAAGGTTTTTGTTTCGGGGCATTGACTTTTAATCGGGTTTGGTGGTTGAAGTGCCTAAAGCATCGGTCAGTCTGTGTCACTCAACTGCACTCCTTAAAGGTTCTTAGTTTGAGCCAGTTACTCTTGTTGCTTTTCCCTTATCATTAACACTGATCCCTCGTCCTCATTAGTCTGGCATAAAGTATGGATGTGAAAAAAAAACGACCCAATTGATTGAATGTCTATTTTATATAAATGTGTATTTGTGCCTGCCTATGGTAGAGTAAAGAGGCAGAGTCCCACCTTAAATAAACAGTGGATAGAAGCTGACAGGCGAATACTTTATATGTTGAATAGATGACCCAGAGTTTTGCTATTTTTTCCTTATGTATTTTGTGTGGCCACATGAAGTTACTATCACTAACTATGTTCATTAAGCTTAATATGTCCAAAAAGTAAAAAAATATTCTATTTTCGTTCATGGTATTAAAGTGGTAAAATGCTATTTTGAGCACAGAAAAATCATATTTTTTTTAAATCAATACTGTACATTTGAAAATTTTATACGATTTAAAATAATTTCAGTTTGGTATTGTCCTGTTTTTTTTCAAATAAAAATTAAAAGCCTCCAAGTTCACCATTTTCTATGCCCATAAAAAGAACTCATAAATCATTCATTAGGAGAGTGTTCAGGTGTAAAGAAGTATTTTTGAATCGCCAATGTCCATTGATTCTCTCTTCATATAAGCTCCACATACCCTGTTTGAACTGCATTTTGCTAATGCATACTATACCTTTAGATTTCAAGATGCAGTAAGTCAGTAGGGTTTTGTTTTATGCCAACATATTTCAGTAAGTTTAAAATATTTTTTTAAAATAATTACTCCTCCTGCAGCTCTTTGCGAAAGTGAACTAATGAAACAATTTTGTAATAAAAAAACTATCATATTTTTTTGAAAATTTGTCTTTAAATTTCTCTATAAATTAGTACTGTATTTAAAATGCTGATCATGCAAATAGTCTATTGATAGTGAAGTCAGTAAATTTGCACGAGGTCATAGACGAAGATTGCAACAGCACATCAATGTCGAAGCACTCCAACTACTTAACAGCGATGTCTCAATGAGAAGATTGAAAAGAGTTAAACCATTTGAACTGTGTAGCTCTTAGGTCACATTAGTTAAGTGACTATTAATTATATACTAAGGGATTGTCAGTGGATTGACCTTAGTGGAATGTTGTATCATAGTAGTTTAGGTTAAGGACAAATAGCTTATTAGTGTATTACTAGATTGCTATAATAAGAGAAAAAAAAAAAAAAAATGCAAATAGTGTTCAACTCAGCCATAAATTTAAAAAAATTAGTAAAACTTCAAATTTTTTATTCATGGTCTAGGTACTGGGTTTTACTGTAATGGCTACCCCAGTAGCTCATTTTTCAATGGGAATTTGCAAAAAAGGGAAGACTGCTATTGGAGGCATTATAGTACCTGGGTGATTTCGAGTAGTACCTAATGGATTTTTAAAATACTAGGTTTTTAGAAACAATATTCTGCAAGTTCCAATGCCGTGGTTTTTCAAATTTCATTTTCTGTTGGTTGTCCAAGGTCATCATTACCTGTATTGTAATTAATAATTACAATTAATTTTATGTATTTTTACTCTATTTTCATAGAAGGATTAAAAACTTCGTTTATAATTTAGTGTTGATTTGAGAAATAATTGTGCTTGTTGACAATGTGGAAGTAGATTTCCAATTAGTAACAATTTTTTTGACAAATCTGACCACTATTATAAGTGGATGTTCAAATCCGCTTAAATTACATTGAAAATACTGTACCCTGACTACAGTTGGATTCAATGTAGCTTTACTTTGCTGTTTTACTTGTTCAGTAGTTTTTAAAGTTGTCCCATTCGATAGGAAATTAAAAGGGCTACAAAAAAATATCTTGAGATTTTGTTACTAAACTTTAAATGAATAAAATGATTTATTTTATAATTTTTAAATGACTGCCATTTTGAAACTGGTTAATATATGTAGTTGGTTATTTTTTCCAATTAGACCTTACAAATATGAAAAAAGTTTATATAAACACATCCGAAAATAATTCATTTTCCCACTAACTGCCATTTTGTTTTTTTTTACAAAATATTTTACCTGTATTGCTTGGGTCTAAATGAAATGATTATTAGAATTCATTAGGATAATTATGAAAAATACTGTTTTTTGATCAAATTTCAACAACAATTTTCTGCAAATATCTCAAATGTTTTTTTTTTTGAAAAAACATACTTTCAGCTTTGGTAATTTGTGGGTAAATTTTATGTCTGGCTGTAGGTAATTATTACATTTGAAATTGGCTACACTGGTTACCATACTAATAAAAGTCAACTGGAACTATCCAGTTATTGGATTTGAAAACAATATTGCAGTCATTTTCATTTTTTTGCCTCACGTTACGTTTAATTCACTGTTGGAATCAAACAAAACAAACATCTTTTCTTTTTTTTTAATAAAGCTGTTATTGTACAACAACCTGAAAGCTATGCCGTTCTACAGTGTTTTAAATCTTTAAAAAAACCAACTATTTATTATTAACCTGACAGAGGTCAGGGTTCATTTTTGAATTTTAAAATGGATGTTATGATAATAAAATGAGATTTTAAAAAAATGTAACTTCAAAATTAATGATTTTTAAAATTTGCTTCCATCACGTCAGCGAGAGAACTGTGTAGTGTAGGTAGGACCTACTAAACTGTAGTTATTTTGACTTGCAGGAACTGAAAATTAATTGTCTTTTATCAGCTTGATTTTATTTACTATTGCAATAAAGTATAGTATAGAGTACACTTATAATCAGTAGTTGACGTTATTATTTCTTTAACGTCATTTTGAAATTAACTTTTTTCAAATGTGTGATATGGTATAGGTTGTTTATTTTATACAATTGCTATCGGATTTTTTATTATAGACTCCTGACTTTGATTCGTTGTTACAATAAACTAATAATTCAATTGCACGTTTACCTTCACTGCTTTACTCTGAATGTTTAAATTAAACTGTGTACAATTTTTTGAGAGTAATACTTCAAAAAACAGTTTTATGAGTCTTTTTGCTAATATTTTACCAGGACCAGATTTTTAGCGATATTTTTTTGCAGCGATTGAACACAGCGCTGTATGAGTAGTGATAATAAAAATTAGTATTTTTATGCCTACTATTTACCCGATTAATAAGTTTTGTTGTGTGAATAATGCTTAATTTTATTATTTATTGCCTTTCTTGACACGTTTTTTACACGAAAATAGTGCCAGTGATAAGTTATTTCAAACGGCGGTATTTTAAAAATTATCAAAAAGTAAAAGCTAGGTTGTGCTCAGTGGCGGAGGTACAGTCTGGATCATATAATGGCCGAGCGTCAAGTCATAGTAAACAGTCAAATGGAAAATCACGTGCAGTTGAATGATAAATGCTACAATTACAAACTCGGTTTTCGTTCCCAAACATATCAATACGTCATAACTTTATTTCTCATCGGACTGCCTGTTAATGCCAGGGGTTTGTGTGTATGAAACGTTTTGTGACGACATAACCTGACTTGCAAGAAATGGAAAAAAAGATTCTTTACAGTACTTCTGTAACTGTAAAAGATTTTGGTTTATAAACAACTGGTGGACATGACTGTCTCCCACCCCACCCTCACACATATCCACTCTCAAGTACTTTGTAGGCTTATCAGTGTCAGTTTTAGTTCTTTTGTTCGTACGTGTCGATGTTATTGTGAATTGTGACGTTTCTTTGATGTGTGTGTGGCATACAAGTGGTTATAAGTGAAATCCCCAGTGTATTTCGAATATATGTGTATTTGTTAGACTGTATTTTACGAAAACTTGTATTCGTAAATCTCCAAAGCAGTTCATTTGATAACTGTTTGAATAAGTCCAAGATTGCGGTGCGTATCTACAATTGCTGGGCCCAAACATTACCTCCGCCGTTTATCTTTTATAATTATCAATTATTAATTTCAATAATTGTTCAATATTTTCTTTTTTGAAATATTTATACTAATGTTATCATGCCCATTATGTACATGCAAATATCATTTAATATTATTACAAACGGAATGAGCAGTAGGCCTATATCAGAAAAAATAATTCCTGTAAAATCAAAATCAAGATTTGAAAATTTTTCACTTATATTCACTTATAACAATCGCTGTAAAAGAAGTTAGTATCGCCAAAACTCTTGGATTGGTAAAATCGTAAAGTTCAACAACAGCAAAAAGAGTGGTTTTTTAACCATATTACTATAAAAAAAATGTATAATTCTGTTAAAAAATATTTAGGATAAAACAATTAAGGTAATCGTGTAATTACTTTTTTCGTTTGCTTGTAACAACGAATCAAAGTGAGGGTCTGTAATAAAAAATCCGATAGTAGTGGTGGGGGAAGTAAAAAGTTCAATTATGGACTATCGTGCTGTTAACATAATGTAGGCCTCTTAGGCGAGTTTTGTATAAGACACTTCCTACCTAGCTCCCTCCCCACAAGTCTACCCGCTTCTGCTGAAAGCGCCACAATAAACCAAATGATCCATTTTAATTTTGTTGTAATCAACATTGTGTTTAAATGGCTCAAAAGTACGTAAAAATTTACGTTTTTACGTACTTTTGAGTCATTTAAACACAATGTTTTCTCCTTGAATGTTTATTTTGTTTTTCAGAAACGTTTTTAAAGTCTTTTTTTGGAAAAAACTATTAAGAATCTAATTTTCTCAAAATCGGATAATTTTTAATCAAATTTGTTCGTGGATTTTTATTCCAAAAAAACTTTCATGAGTTACTGAAGTCAACATAATTCAGCAAAATCGGTTCATTAGAATTCGATAAAATTTTAGGCTACATAAGTGAAGTGAGTGTGGCAATTTTGGGGAAAAAGTAATTTGGTTCATGAGTAAATCGAAAAAAAAATACAAAAAACCCTGACCGCCGCCGTCTTTTAAAACTAATTTTGATGAAATTTCGCTTGTAGGTCTGATTTTTGCTCATATCTACTTTTTAGTTTTCGAAAAAAGGTTTCAAATATTATATATCCGTTAACGATTTAGATTAGTTTTTTTTTCATAAATGTAGCCCACAAATATCCAAACATTACATACGGGCTCCCAAACATTCGCTATGTTCTCAAAAATATCCATTTCAAAAGTTAACAAGAAAAAACAAAAACCTAGTTTCTCAAAATTAGTTCCAGGCAGATTTTGGCCAAATCTGAAGATTCATAACAAGTCAGTGTAGATGAAGCAATTTGAAACAAGAAATTTTTTGAAATGATTTACGTTATATGCCCTGAATTAAATAAAAATGTACAATTCAAGTGATATATTTGGATGTTTAAAAAAAAAATTTATATGTATATTTTATTCAGATTAAAGAGAAATTCAAAAAAATTCGGTGTTCAGGATCAGCATACAATTTTCTTTAAATTCGATACCCCACTCGAAATAACTGGCGCTTAACCCCCTTTTGAAATTGTTCACTCCTATATAACTTGATATTCTTCACTCCGCAATTTTTTAGGAACAATGCTAGAAAAATATGGTTCTATGCCAAGAAGTTTTCGTTTAGTGTTACAGATTTCAAATCGATTGATCATTTCCCTCATTATCGTGCATACAAATTTCCGTAACAGACAGACAGACGGAATTTTGAAAGTTATTTGCAAATCGGTCCTGAACATATGTAGTGTATTGTAACATTTTAAGGCAAAAGCAACATGCACATCCTCGAGTAGTGATTGCACTGCCCCTTCAATTTGTTGAGACGCTTCCGCAATGCACGTGGAGCGGTATTTAATTCCTTCGCTAGAGCGTAGCACGGTCATAGAAACATCTGGAAAACTATCACCAGAAATTGGCCACTTATCTAAAAGCAGTATGAGTTTAGATTCTAAATAACTCGTGTAAATCCATTTTTATATGACTTATGTATTGCCAGATTTTATTTTATTTTTTAAAAATAAAGAGTTGTTTATGTACCTGCAAAAAAAATTTAAAACAGTAAAAGTTCAGAAATAACTTTTGTTTGGTGCCTTCTAGTGGGAAACAATTTTCAGTAATTGGCAGTCGTGTTAATTAAAAAGTTTTCAACGAAAGTAATTCAGTAAACCATTATTCCGGTTCGGACCACTGTTTTTCAAAATTCAATGAGCAAGCGGCAGATACTTTTCTATAGGCCTACAACTTTACAATTTAGGCCTACAATACACAAACTTTACTCACCCTAACAAATTTAAATAAAGATTTGGAGTAAATAAGTAATAATATGGAGTAATTTTTGAACAGTTTAAAAAATTTGAACAAATGCTGTTTAGTAACGTAATAGTATTTAGGAACCAGTTGGCAAACTAAATTTTAATGGTAATATAAACATTACTTATAAAACAGCTTGTAAAATCATAAGCAATACTTTTCAAAAAACATTATTGTATAGCCTACAATAAGGCCTATTTTTTTATATAGCTTATATATGAAACAATTGAGTAAAAGTCGTTTCCCTTAGACTTTGTTTTTGTGCCTGTACATAGTCTAATATTCACACATCAAACTAGAGATATAAGAGAATAATAGTGGTGTAAGTATTTCTATTAATTGAATTTACGAACTCTCAAACCATTTACCGATAGAAGCGAAGTTAATATCTTTGTTGCATATTACTTGCATAATTACTTTGAAGATATGTTTACAAATATTTTGTTTTGTTTAAAAAAATAAACACGTGAACCTAGCTTAGATATTTTTTACTGTAGTTATAGTAAAAGCTCAGTCGTTTTATATTAATTCGTAACGATCAGCTGATTTCATTGAACAGCTGATAGGCTGTAAGTTTTATGATATGTTGTTAAAAACTAGCAATATTAACAACATTATTATAAACGTTTATATTAATTTCGAATGAATTATAAACGGTTACAACTTGCATGTGTTTTTCAATTAAGGAAAAATACCGAAGCCAAAGCAACACGTTACGGCGATAGGACGTGTGTACTGTTATCGAAAAAGAGAAAGAAAAAGAAACAATTAGGGAGACGAAATTCGTTAGTTTGTTCGTTCTATATTTCGGCTTAGAAAATTCGTTCCTTCCGTTCGGCACAGAAATTTTTCTATCGTAAATCGAAAAAAACAAAAAATAAACCAGCGTAGGGTTTGTCCTGTTTTACGATTTATTGTCAAACCTTAACTTCCTTTTTTTATTTCAAATTTGGTACACTGATTTGTGTTTGATTCATCGTAGGCCTATATTATGATCAAAATTTGACTAACCGGTTTAGTGAAATTAATTCTATTTTTTTTTTTTTTTTTTTTTTTTTTTGTAGCTTTTCAGCCAAGATTTATATTGGAGAAATAATTTTAAGAGAGAAATTTTGTGGAATGTATTTGTGCCATTAGTCACTGTCTTGTGAGTTGAACAAATTCTAATGAACCAATTTAAAAAAAACTATCAATTTTTACGATAGCTCGTAGACCGATTTTTTGAGGTTATGGTGATCCATACTTTTTAACAGTTTTTAAACCGAAAAGTAGCTTTAAACCATTTTTTTAAATTTAAATCTTTCGTGAAATTTGTGAGAAGCAGCCCTAGGCTACCCTACATTCAAATTTCGTCAACATTTTTCAATCAGCTTTTTTTTTCAAATCCGACAAGGTTGAATATATATTCTCCCCCAATTCCCCCGAATCGTACGTGCTCTTTTTTAAAATTTGCTAAAATTATTTTAGTTACAAAACCTAAAATTTGTAATTGGTAATTGTAAATTGGTAATAACCAAAATTTGAATAAAATGTAGTACTTATTAAGGATTACATTTTAGTAACATTCGATTTTTAATAGTATTTTGAACAAAAAGCGCTTCAAAAAATTTTTGTTTTGAGAAATTAACTAGATATGTACAAACTATGCCAAATTTTATAAAAATCGTGTAATTAGTTTTGTTTCCCGCGATGTGCACATACACTCGCACGCATTGTCGGATCTTGTAGGGGCTGCAGATCCTCCTTTGAAACTGGAAGCAATTTGAAGAAATATAAATTTATTAGTTATCTAATTAAGTAAAGTAAAAATGCCAACTTTTTTTTTTTTTTTTTTCTTATTATAGTAATCTAGTAATACACTAATAAGCTATTTGTCCTTAACCTAAACTACTACGATACAACATTCCACTAAGGTCAATCCACTGACAATCCCTTAGTATATAATTAATAGTCACTTAACTAATGTGACCTAAGAGCTACACAGTTCAAATGGTTTAACTCTTTTCAATCTTCTCATTGAGACATCGCTGTTAAGTAGTTGGAGTGCTTCGACATTGATGTGCTGTTGCAATTTCGTCTATGACCTCGTGCAAATTTACTGACTTCACTATCAATAGTTGGAACCTCAAGATCTTTATGTATGTTCTCATTCCTGATGTACCAAGGGGCATTAACTATACCCCGAAGTACCTTATTTTGAAATCGCTGAATGATATCTCTATTACTCTGGGCAGTACAACCCCACAGTTGGATACCATAGGACCACAAGGGCTTAAGGACTTGCTTATATATCAAAACTTTGTTATACACTGATAAGGAGGAACAACGACCCAACAACCAATGCAACTTTCTGTATTTTAATTTTAACTCCTCTTGCTTTTTCTTAACATGGGGTTTCCACCTGAGTTTAGCGTCCAACGTCATGCCAAGGTATTTAGCTGTGTACGCATATGGAACCACTTGGTGATTAATATAAACGGGTTTGTGCTCGATATGCTTATTAGTGAAATCGATATGCACAGATTTGCTTTCATTAAGCTTGATTCGCCACGTTTTAGTCCAGGTTTGTATTTGGTTTATCGCTGTTTGAAGTTGTCTGATCGATTCAATGTTATTGTCACCAACAGATAAAATTGCTGTGTCATCAGCAAAGGTAGCAACTATACTTTGTTCAAAAGTTGGTAAATCACGGGTGTACAAAAGATAAAGGGTTGGCCCCAAAACACTGCCTTGAGGCACTCCTGCTTTAATTTCCTTCAAGTTAGAATAGGCGTCTTCTTGCTTAACCCTGAAATATCTTTCTGATATATAAGATTCCAGTATCATTGAATATTGAACAGGAAGGAATAATTTAAGTTTGTAATTCAGACCTTCATGCCAAACTTTGTCAAATGCCTGTGAAACGTCTAAGAATATTGCTGAGCAGACCTTCTTTTCTTCTAACGATTGTTCAATTACATTAGTAATTCTATGGACCTGATCAATTGTAGAGTGTTTATTTCGAAACCCAAATTGATGATCTGGGATGAGTTTAGAATCTTCGATAATGGGTTTTAGTCTTTTTAACAAAAGTTTCTCGAACAATTTTGACATACTTGGCAAAAGTGATATTGGTCGATAAGATGTTGTTTCGTTAGGTGGTTTTTTCAGGCTTGGGGATCATCACAACTTCAGCCACCTTCCACATTTGAGGTACATATTTCAAACGAAATGATGTATTGATCAGATTGGCTAGCTTTACCAGCGCTCTTCTAGGGATTTCTCTCAGAATTTGCCCAGTAATAAGATCAAAACCAGGAGCTTTGTTGAGCCTAAAGCACCTTCTAATTTCCTTTTAATTTCGATTGGTGTGGTTGATGGAATATCTACACTATCTTGTCTTATGACATCCAGCAGTTCCTCACTATTATCGGCTGCATTCGGTTGAAAAATATTTCCCAGGTATTCAGCAAAGAGGTTCGCCTTTTGTTGGTTATTTCTAGCCCAACTTCCATCCATGTTTTTAATAGGTGGTATTTGCATAGTTGGCCTCTTAAGTTTTCTAGTGATTTTCCAAAGAGAATATTCAGTACTGATATCATTAGTCAGTTCTCTCAAGGATTCACTTATGGTGTCATTCTTCAGCTGCCTAATTTTTTCCTTTAATTGTGACGTAAGATTGTTCAGCCTAGTTTTGTCCTGTGGGGCTCTAGATTGATGCCATTTTCTTCTTGCTCTTCTTTTTTCTTTAATTAGCTCCATAATATATCCAGGATAACTGTTACCTTTTAATCTCCTTTTGATTTCAGGGGTGTTTTCCCATGCTGCATTCTGTATATCATTGATGAATTTTTCAACTTCAAAATTAAGTTGTTCCTCTGTCTGCAATGGCACCATCAGTTGGATCCTTTCTTCAAGTGAAATCCTGAAGCTCTCCCAATCCGTAAACTTATTCACCAGCACAGGTTTGCATGGCTTCCAGATAACACACTCACTTAGAGTTAAAACAATTGGTGTATGATCCGAATTGAGCTCCACATTGTCTTCTATGTGCATATACTTGCTGGAAATGTTTTTTGTAATGAAGAAGTCTATTAAATCAGGTATTTTTGAAAGATCTGTGGGCCAATAGGTAGGTTTACCTGTTGATATAGGATCACATTTATATTCTTTTATTGCTTTCAATAATTCTTTACCTTTGGTTGTTATAATTCTAGATCCCCAAAACGTATGCTTGGCATTAAAATCTCCTCCAATAATAAATCGATTTCCTGATGTTCTGAACAGTTCAAGATACCTTTCGGCTTTTATATTGTGCTTTGGTGGGCTATACAGTCCAACCACAGTAATGTTATAGTTATTAGTCCTGACACTCACTAATGTTGCTTGAATATCTTGCGCTTCAATTTTAGATTCCTCATTATGCTCAATATTATCTTTAACTATTACCGCGCTTCACCCCCTCGCTGTATTATCAGGATGAATTGTATGATAAACTTTATAGCCTTTAAATTTGATGAAGGATTGCCTTGTGAAATGTGTTTCTGAAATCAGACACAGATCAATTTTATTTATATCTAGGATTACCTGAAGCTCTTGTTGGTGATTAAGCAATCCATTTGCATTCCAAACCATGATTTTTAAAACATTTACCATTGTTATTAAATTTTATATTTTGAAGGTGGTTTCTTAATTCCACTCTCTATTTTCTGTATACGTTCCTTCATCTCTATAAATGCATCTTCAAGGTTTGATATTTTAGCAAGAATGAGTTGTAAAGACTGTATACAATCATTATTCTCACTATTCTGTGGTTTCTGATGATTCCGATCCAAAGCAACAACCGAGGCATATGTTGTTTTATTATTATTACTACTGTTGGTTTCTTTCCTATGTTGAACTGGTGTATCTTTCATAAATATATTTCTAGTTGGCTTATTTTTACCTACATTTATATTCTTGATTTTTTGTAGTTCTTTAGCTATAACACATCCTCTATAATTAGCTGGGTGTCCTTCACCGCAGTTTACACATTTTGGATTTTGTTTGTCGACCTTTAAGCATTCTCTGGTTATATGTTTACCAGCACATTTTACGCATCTAGGTTCTTTTGAGCAGAACCTTTGAGTATGTCCAAACATTTAACATCTTTTACACTGTGGTATAAGATTTGATCCTTTAATTGGTTGTATCTCCACTTTACATCCAAGGATGTTATCTATTTTGTAAATTTTATCAATATTTTCACCGTTTTCGAAGGTTAACATAAACATGTTCAATGGTGTTTTATTTTGCCACGACAGTTTATTGACTGCCGTAATAATCTTATAATCATGTTGTAATAAGAAATCTCTGATGCTGTCAGGCGTGCATGTATGATGCAGATTCTTTGCCATAACTCTAATGGGTCTGGATTGTTTATTTTCATATGTGTGAAAAGTAAACTTTGCTTCTTGCAGCGCTTTAATTATTTTTTTGTAGTTTTCGGAGTCAGCACAGTTAATTTTTGCTATCGTATTACTAATGATTTTAATTTTAAATAAATTTTCTGGAATATTACGGTGTAATAAATTGTAAAAATCCTCATATGTTCCTACATTATCAACCATAATCGGCGGTGGAATCGGTTCTTTTCTAATGTTAGTAACAGGTGGAGCAGTTGTTTTTGTCTCGGAACTTAACTGAAGAGTTTGAGAACATGTAGCACTCATTTTAAGTTGATCCACTTCTGGCGACGATTCAGCTTTCCGCTTCTTGGTAGGATTTTTCTTATTTCTTTTTAGAATCCAATCTGTTTCTCGGACCAACTCTTCTTCGTCTGTACAATATTCAGTATTACAAGTCATATCCTGACTTGTTCGGCAATTAGTAGCATTGTCTCTGTTCAATACTTTCTTTAGCTCTTCATTGTCTGGCCAACTATTGGCATAATTTTACTCTTTATATTAAAACACAGGTTCTCTGAATCCTGCATGCACAGATACAGCGGGACAGGTTGAAGTTTAACTAATCCTTGAAGAGAAAAGGGAGAAGAAGGAATAAGTAGGCGCACACATTTGTTCGGAGCGGGTGAGTGGACACAATAGACATGAGTATGCACATAGAAATACCAGACAAAATCGACCCAAACATAATTGTTGATAAATTCGAGAAGTTGATAAAAAAAGTTAGACTTCGTTATCTGAAGTGAATTTTCAATTTAAACCATGAACTTGGTGAAAATGTTTATGAAATGTATTTTCATTTATTTCTTGTATAATTTTTATTTATATTAATTCCTATATTTAATTTTATAATTCCATGTGCCAGGGACCTACGTGTATTACAATAAATATTTTTTATTAGATTTAATCATAAAGATTTAATTTACTACCCTGAAATAGGTCAAGAATGACCATATGGAATTATTGATATGTGCACGAAACTACTGGAAATTATAATAATATATGAGTTATCGGCGTTTTCGTTTAGTGTCCCCTACACAGACAGACAACAAGTAGACCTACGTCTTGGAAAAGCACACTTGGACATTGGAGCACCTGTTGAAAGCAGAATTTTTGTAAACTTCCACTTAATGGAGAACATTAATTAAAACTCTCTACAATTAAGTATCCATTCCATTTCCCAGTTTATATATTGTAAATATAATTTTTATGTCTGACTCTAAATATGATATATATTTTATAGATCTTTAATTAACATGGAGAAACAAAATACATCCGCCATTAGTTTCAAAAAGGATAATGGTGTCGCATCGAGGAAACTTGGAAAACTTAGTAAGTTTTTAATCATACTGTATCAATAATAATACTTAAAAACTACTAATTCTCATACTACCAGGGGCACTATTTGGGGGGGGGGAAGATATAGGAACACATTGAAAATGTTCACTTGAAATATTAAACATAAGTCTATTGTACTGATAATTGTTCAAAGTACCTACCATAATTCTAATGCTTAAAACTTTTAAAATTAAATAACCTGCAACAAATATTTCGCTGTAAATAATGTAGATATACTTTACTTGTAGACGATTTCTTCTGTAACTAGTTTTATTTTCGATTAAATTAATGTTATTTTAAAAAAATATTTGTACGTTTAGAACATTTAACTCCAATATTTTCGTTTTATTATCACGGTACTTTAAAGTAGTACTTTAAAGTATCCTTTACTACCTATATTATCCCATTTCCTGGTATTTTAACCTCTGTTCCCTTCACAACCTAATACCATTAAATATAAACGGGCTAGAAGTACAACCACCGTTATAAAAAGTGTGCTCGATATCAGGGGTCGAAGTCCAAGTAGTTACCCTATTTGCCGCTACGAACGCTGCAAACTGCAAAGACAGGGAGGGAAGACGTTTGAAAAAAAATAGACTATTATTAGGACCTATATAACTGTAGTTGTACACTCTGCCGCAAGATACCACCAGCAGCGAGCGTTCACAAATCTCGCGGCTTCATTCTAGTACGTTTTTATTCAATGCCAATACAGAATTTTTGGAGTTCTTGCCCCCCCCCCAGTGGCGTACTAATACTTATGTACGTAAATAATTCACCTATAACTTCGATTGAAAATCATTCGTACGTTAAAAATATTGGAAGTGACATAGTTACTATGTTAAGGATTTCAGACGTCCGATGGTACTTGGGCTATTTATCTTTTAAAAAAAATCAATTTGACGGCGGTCAGGGTTCATTTTTGTATTTTCAACGAAACTAAAAACTCTAATGCCAATTACGGTGGTGGAAAAAACATGTAGACGACTACGACAAAAAGTTACGATTTTTGAATGACCACCATTTTGAAACTTCATCGGATTTTGCTGGACAACGAACTTGTCGAAGATTGTACCAAAATCGGACAAAATTTGTAAACGCTACAGTGCCTATTTAACACAAACATATAGCCTATAGGCCTATAATGTTTAGCAACCCGTCATCTATAGGCTAAGCAGTTCAGTCTTTCCGGGGCTGAGTTTTACCATGATGGTAACTTCAATAGTTTTCCAGTGGAAATTCACTGAAAAGACAATAGGACTGAAGGCAGAACTTTTTCATATATTTATTACACTAGGTATTTCGATCGGTTCTGTACAAAAAATTAAAATCTGCCTTATTGAAACTACATATGGGGTACCTACAGGTTCGTCAGAACACCAGGAAACTCTCACGCCTCATACTTTTCCATTTTAAGGTTTAACAATCAAATAAAACAGACAAAAATTCCAAGAACAGTATAAGTGCCCTCGTTAGAGTGCAGCACAGTGCAGGCATAGGTAAAAATAATTGTACCAAAACAGCTGATTGCTAAAAAAAAAACACTATAGGCCATTTTTAATGTTACTAAATGAAATACTCTGCTTTAGAAAACAATAATACTGTCGTTCAATTACGAATAGCGATTTCATACAAAATACAAGAAACCTCTTACCTTTTCGTGGATGTAATTACTGACAAATCAGTTTTGAAAATAGAATCGGTATGAGAAACTAGGCCAGTTCTTATATGTAAATTATTAAATAAAAGTCTGTTTTAGTAAACAGGAAATACTGTAGCCTAATTTAGGTATGTAATGTAAAATCCGGGTACTGGATTTCATTTGTAAATATTTCAATAAGGTACAATGTTATAATTCAGTCAATAGTGTTATAGGTAATAGTTTTAAATACGAAAATAGATGTCCTTTGTGTTATAGGTTGCTGCATTAAATAATCTATATATAATGGAATGATATTGTTATATTAACAGGTCATGCAAGTATTAAATATAACCATAACGTCTATTTTAACAGAAGTTCATATTGACAAGAAATACTAGGCCTACATGGTTTTGCAACTATTTTACTTAGGAAGTACAGTAATGTTAAAGTAGAAGTATTGAATTAAAGATTAGTGTAGGGCCTATATAGTAAATAAATACCAGTAAATGGTATAATCTGAATTATTTTATTTACAATTTCACGCCTTTTTACGTTCAATTACGGATAGCGATTTCATAAAAAGACGTCCAAACCTCTTTTTATTTTCGTTCATGTGTCAACAAGGAAAGTTATGATTACCGCATATTTCTTAGGTCACTTCGAACATTGTTTATTAAGAGATTCTGTACTTCTATTCAACCTCTTACTATATACATTGTTACTTTTTCCATTAACTGAAAAAGGATGCACAGACCCACTAGTGTATGTAACAATTGAGTTGTAGGCTACAGCTAAATTTGTACAGAGTTGCTTCCCCAAAAAGATTTCGTCATTTCACGTGTTATTGGGAACCCCTAACTGTGAATACATTTAAATAATCGTGAAAGTTGGACATTTTTTTTATTTTCATTGTGTGAAAAGGATAACATTTCCCAATAAGAAATACAGGAGAAATGTATTTTTAAATTTCGTGTTATTTTTTTATATTTATTTCATAATACTTTATTTATGAGTAGGCTTCGTAGAATATTTATTTACCATAGGGCTTCGTAGAATATTTTATGGTCTTTAACAATGGGCTATCAGTTCTTTTTAGTCGGTTTTCCATCGTTTTTAGTTGCGCCATTTGTAATTTTAAAAAAAGCGAAATTCAAAATTGTCAGTTTACTTTAGTAGGCCTACATTCCTGTATTAGCCTTTTGTTTTTATTATATAACGAACACAACACGTAGTGTTAACAGCTGTTTGACTTTTGGTTATGTCTATATGGCCTTTTAGCCTGTCCATTATATTTACAGCTTAATGGACAAAATTTAGCGAAAAAGATTTTAAGATACATTTTGTGTGAATTGATGCGTTACGTTTAACAAAAATCAGCTTGTTTAAATAACATAAGGGTACCCTATTTATTATATTAAACTGGTTGTAGTCCTATAGGGTAAAGCAATCGTATATCATACGTTTTTATAAACTCATAATTATTTTGTAGTTTTATTTTTTGAAGGTAAACTTCTCCAGATGGGCCTGGAGAAAACTTCACTTCATTTCAAGGTCTCGGGCCTGTATCATACTCGTAATATTACTGAAATATTTTGTAGACCTAATATTGTTGCACCATCTATAGGTTATCTGTTATATTGAAAAAAAAAATAGGCCTATGTAGCCTAATACAAGTCAACCCGGCAGTTCTATCTAATGGACTTGCATATTTTTTTTCTTCTTTAATGATAGGTATTTGTGCCTAAATATGTCATCAGGCATTTAGACTATTAATTTCCTCTTAGCTTAAACCCATTGGCTTTCAAAGTTTCTGTAGAATTTTAGAATTTGATAAGTTGATTATTTAAACAAACGTCCATTAACCGAGATAGTTCATTAGGTTCACCTCAGAGTGCAGCACATACAACTGTCTTACTTCCTGTCTCGTATTTACATTATCACAGATGTTCACACAGATTTTCTGCGGGGAAAGACTAGTTTATTTATAACATAACCTAGATAGATAGTTCTTCAAATTTCTTAAAATTGCTGTTATCTGACTTGAGTTATATGTCTTCATATAGACCGAAATTTGAGGAATATGCGATAAACTGATATTGAGAAAATTGGCCTATTTAAAATTTTACTTATGATTAATTTCCGAAACTGATTTATTTTGGGGAAATACTTTAAAGTGAGAGAGTTCCTAAACGTAAAACTACAGTACAGCCATCGGTAGTAGATTTCACGAAATCATCAGGATCGCCATCTTTCAATTACTAGCCTGTTTATAGTGACAACCTACAAACTTAAATTAGAAGCCTAAATTTTCTGACAAAAACCATTTAAACAAGTGACAAAGTTTTCACGGCTCTCCATTACACAGAAATTACCGAGTGAAAAGACTGAATTAAATAGGCCCTAGCGTTCTTTTCGTCGAATGCCTTGCATTTAATATTTAGAAGATGCTGGGGGGCATAATTGTACGGTTTCATGCAGCGCGAGTGAGAGCGTAATTAGGGAAGAGCAGTGAGTCAGTTACGGGGGGCGTGGCTTATTCTACGCAGAATCCAATGGTCGGGAGAGGGGAGGGGAATTGTAAAGACTCAGTTAAAACAATAACATCGCCTAATCCACTTGTCTAACTTTTGTTGAAGTGTGCCGATCAGAAGAAGGGAAACTCGAGGTAGGCTTGACAGTTTTACGTAATTTTGTGTAGCCAAATGGAAATTGACACAGTAGGTGAGACGTTTTGTAAACCGGTCAAATAACATTGTTGGAATTAGATTTTTGTGGTTATGTTAGTGAAAAATGCGTTGGTTGAGGTTTTTTTTATAAACGTATAAAGTAACCTAGTATATATATTTTTTAAATATTCATTTTTATGGCCTACTGTAGATTAAAATTATTAATTATTAGCGTACGTAAAGTTTTAAAAATAAAATTTTAGGCCTTCTTGGTGAAATTGTAATTTTTCGTAGTTATTAATTATTATAGAATATCAAACTATTCGTTCAACTAATTATAAGTAATATTTGTTTCATTAGCGTTAACTATGTTTAAAAATAAGTCTACAGCTGTTTAAACTTTACCAAAACATTTATGTGGCGATGTTGGTAACCCTGATACCTAATCAGCTGCAGACTATTGTTTTACTAATAACCTGTCGATCTGAAATTGTGATATGCAATAGGAAAACCGTGTTTTCGAGTGGAAATTTAAAAAAATAACGTAGGAAAAGTATTACACAAACTTTCTCACCCTCAAAATATTCGGTTCTAAGAGTGCCAGGAGAAAAAGCAAACAGGATTAATTTCTCAAAACAATTTTTGCTCATAGTTCGATCATGTAAGCTGTGAAGATTCTTTACTCAAATAGGAGTATCTGATCATAAAAAAAGATGTACGGCTGGAGAGTCAACTGGAAAAAGCAATCCGGTGGCGGTCAGGGTTTTTAAACCAGGTTTATTCGAACTTCGTAAAAAAATTGATTTTTTTCATATCGAGATAGGTTGGTTACCAGTAAAATCTTTTTTAAAATGGCGGTAATTCATCGTTATATTATGTAGTCTAACTTTACTATCTTAGTACTACTGTTGAAAATGAGATAAAATAAAATCAGTGCAAAAAACATTACAAAATTTTCCCACGTTTAATTATTCCCCTCCAAAATATGGGTTGAAAGCTGCTGAGAAAAATCCGTTAAAACGGCCTAGTTTTTTAAAATCGATTTACCGAATTTACTCTCTCAAGTAATTGTAGGCCTACTAAATAGGAAATAGAAAAGCGAACATGATTATTTTTGGTTAGCCTATTTGGTTTTAGACACAGAGCCAAATGTTTTAGAGTAAATGATCAATATCATTAGAGATGATTTTGAAAAATCCTTAGTTTTTTTCATGCGAGCGTGCGCGTACACACACACACACACACACACACACACACACACACACACACACACACACACACACACACACACACACACACGCACGCACGCACGCACGCACGCACCAGTAAAAACCATATTTTTTATGCAAAGATATCCATAATTTTTTAACGAATACCATACTTTCTATACGGTAGTTCGTTAACGGAAAAGTCTAATTTCCTTAGCCTAATTGTTGCTATAAATAACATCGGCACACATTTGTCTCGCTGACGTGATATAAGCGAATTTTCCAAAATTATTCCGATAAGAGGAAATCAAAATTTATTTTGCTACACCAAAAATAGCTTAAGACAAATACCGCTTACGCAGTAAAATCCGTCAATCATTTTCAAATGGCGGCATTCAAATTCTTTATTAAAAACATAACTTTTACGGCACTTTTTTTGAAAATCTGATTTCATTATGACAATCAGCGTTAAATACAACCTGTTAATTTGTTCAGACCCTGACCTCCATCAGGTTTATTTCGTATTTTCAATGACATTTGAACATTTAAAAATTTAATGTATGCAGTTTTTAACGTTGCCATTTTAAAACGGTTGAACGGATTTTGCCACGTAAAGAACTCGTTCAAGCTATTATTTTTCTGACATCTCGCACCGAATCTGAGCGAAACTGCGAGTTCTAGAGTGCCACCATGTTAGTTTTGTTTCTTTAAAAAAATAATTGCTTCCTAAAAATGAGTTGCGTTTGGTATAGTGGTTAAGGTCTCGGTGATAACCAGAGGACCGACTTCTATCCTCCCGTTCTTTTAATGTAAGAGGAAAATCGAAGATAGCGCTACGCGATAGTTGAAACATACTTTTGTACTACGCAGTTTCGGATGCTGTTTATTGATGGAGCGAAGAGAGCTCCTTTTCCAACTTGACCGTCCGGCATTTGGTTTGTGTGTTGCGCAGTTTTGGCTAAACACATGGACCGATTGTTTTGAAATTTTGTTTTGCAGA
Source organism: Callitettix versicolor (assembly GCA_022606455.1). Classification (NCBI taxonomy): domain Eukaryota; kingdom Metazoa; phylum Arthropoda; class Insecta; order Hemiptera; family Cercopidae; genus Callitettix; species Callitettix versicolor. Next base: position 41,650,183 of record CM040185.1, on the reverse strand, counting down.
TACCTTCTACAAAACCCGAACTAAGTGTGTAAGATTGTTTCCTCTCATTTTTGTTTCAAAATGGCGGCTTCTAATTTAAATATGAATGTTCACAATTTGGGACAAACGCGTTGAACGATTGTTTTGAAATTTGGTACGAAAATACATCGTGTAAAGCCCGAACGTCGTGTGTGTAAGTTTTTCCATCGTTCATTTCCGTTTCAAGATGGTGGCTTCTGATTTCACGCTGAATGTACGCTGTTTTGGCCAAACATACTGATTATAATATCCAAATACTGTGAAAGCTGATTTTTTTAGAGAACTTAAAAATATTTTTAACAGAGCGAAGCGAAGTCTCCGTTTCAATTTGACCGTTCGACATTTGGTTTGTTTGTTTGTTACGCAATTTTACCGATCGCATTGACCGATTATTTTGAAATTTGGTACGAAGGTACTTTGTATAAAACCTAAACTACATATGTGTAACATATATTTTGCCATTCACTTCCGTTTCAATATGGCGGCCTCTCATTTAACGATGAAGAGTGTAGTTCCTCGCTGTTTCCTGCAATACTGATTGAACCGCCAGACTTCTCATAATTTTGGAAAAAGAGTATAACATTTCCATTAAAGTTGGTCCAGTAACATTTTCCATAAATTATTACGGTTACCGGTTTGGGGGAAAGGTTACTACAGCGTGAGAGCGCTGTCTTCAAGCAATGGCCAGGAAACTAAGGGTATACTGCGAGTCTACAGTTCTTTGAAATAGTCATTCATTTCATAATGAACATTTTCTAAAAGACCCGACTGGTTTTACTGTCGGGATGCGGAAAGGTTGGCAACACTGCTCACTTGTTACATGCCTTTACGTTTACGGAACTCGTAACAGGCGCTACAAGAATGAGTCTCGTAACCTAACCTATCTCAATAACTGACAATCCTTCCCCCACGCAGAGACATGCGCAGAAGTCTTTACAACAAGGGATTGCAAAACTTTAAAACATCGATGTATCGTTTAGAAGAACATCCATTGCGTTAAAATCAGCACGATAGCATCGATGTTGCTTTTACAATAAGATAAATGATTTATACAATCAAGAATAGTAAAAATTGTAGTTACACTTAGGAAAAACTCTTGCGCACTTTTTTCCTGGCGTGGGCCAGGCACACGAAATGTATTAATTTAATTATTTAAATTGTTACCATAGAAACCAACATTAAAAATTAATTATTTATACTTTTATTTTTATTCAACAGCTGTTACGGAAATAAATAGTCTTATGAGGGAAAGTAACTTTTGGAAGGTGAATTGTTCTCTTCAGGATTGATTTTTCAAAAAATTTTTTTCTTAATGCGCCATTACGTTACAAAATGAATTTCAAAATTTTAAAAGTCTAGTTATTTTATGTAGTTTTGGCTGTGCTTTGTTCTACCACTCACTCAGGACATTGCTTTTGAAGTGACTACTTCTTATCGTGGGGTATGGATGTATGTTTTGCACTGGAAAAAAATCAGTTTGCCATCACGGAACGCTCTAACACATCCATACGCGCACTCTAGTGAACATTATTATTCCAAACATTATTATTACAACATTATTATTGAAAACATTATTATTTTTTTTAGTGATTAATAAAATGTATTTTTGAAGTGAAAACTTGCGTGGTTGAAAAAACATGGGTATAAATATTTGCTTTCGCGTCATCCTTGAATCCGTAACACATCCCTTACAGCATATAGTTCTTGTATATATCAAGACTGGAAGTGACTACTTCTAAACAGCTGATTTCGCACAATAGCTTCAATATCATTTCAATTAAGGTTTTTCTTGTTAATTTTAAAAATATGTATTTTCTAAATTTGTGTAGTTAAATTATTTAAAGTATTTGACCTATACCAGTTTCTGAATGCTAGAATCACAAATATTATATTTATTATTATACTTAGACAGTATAACTGTCAAAAGTAGGATTATAAACTGATTAATTAAGTCCCTTTATAGCCTAAGATACTCAAATTTATAGTATGTGACAGTTTCAGTTAATTTTTAAGTTATGTACCTAAACACACGCGAAATTTAATACGAAAATAATTTGCAAGAGTTGCCATTTCCTGCATGCATCTGAATTTTTATAAAAATAATTAAATCATAATAGTGAAAAAGTCACGCATGCCAAAAGAAGTAGTCACTTCTGTCGGCCAGTCTCGCACTAAGTTTTTTTTAATATATTATTATGAATTACTGGTTAGGTTTCGATCTCTGTATCACAGTTTTAAAACGAAAGATGTGTGTTTTAAAGCGGGGGGAAGGGTTACAGTAAGAGAAATAGGAAGTAATCAGAAGAGAAATAATTTTGGGACACAGCTGTCGCGTTTATATGACGAAGAGAATTTTATATAAATAAGAACATTTGTTACACTAGAAAAATGTCCTTCACTAAAATTGATTTCGTTTTTGAATTGAAACAAATTTAAGATTTTCAATTTGTCTTAAAAAAAATCAATTCGAAGCTATCTACTAAAAACCGGAAAATCGGCCTAATTTGTCAAAATTTATTTATCAAATTTTATTTACAACTCAATTTTTTGTACTAATTTTGAAGTAAATAATATTTACGGTTTGAGGGTAAATAGAACAACACGAAGAAACCTACTATTAGAAATACGGGGACTCGCTGGCCCTGTTCAGTCTGCTTTGTCTCTGAACTGCGCATCTTAAGGTTCTTAGTTCTAGTTGTAGTTACTGCGGTTACTTTTCCCTTACCGTTAACTCTGATCCCTCGTCCTCATTAGCCTAACTGGTGTAAAGTATGAACGTTTAGAAAAAAAACCCTACTGCAGTTTCGAACCTACAACCTTGAGGTGTGTAAGTACAGGCGCAGCAACTGATCGGTGACATCCACCTCGGATATGGAGTGAATAGTAGCACATTTTGAGGGAATTAACTGTGCGCCAATAGAGTTGGTCTGTTTTCCCAAATACCCATGAACTTGTACAGCTGAACACAAAAATTTGACATGCTGACACTAGTATAGAGTTTACATTCTATGATCAAAATAGAAATCGTTTGCCCATAACTCTAGATTTTTAAAAAAATGTTTGTAAAGTACTTTTGAATCCATTTTTGTCAAAATAACTGAGAATCAAAGTCGGGTTTAACGATTTTGAACTAATTGTATTTAAACATCGTAAATGCTCTGACAAAGTGTATCGACTGCATCGTATATCTTTATTGACCATATTTGCCAAGAAGAAATCAGGGATTTTTTATATACAGGGGTCATTTGAGTTCATGCCAACGTAATAAAACATAAACATTCAATTTAAAGAACAACGTATGTATATATTTTCACACTAATCTCAAACATTGATCTGAACTCACAATAACAATATTTGGAAACAGCTGTCGGCTGCAACCCAGCAAACAGTGAAATTACATATGAAGATAGAATTACTAGATGAGGCATACCTCAGTTGTAATAATGTAAAAATAAAAAAAAAATTACAGTAAAAACACTATTTCTGATGGATTACGGAAGTACAAATACATTCATCTGTATTAATTATAACAATTAACCTTGTAATAAAATTATTATGAATTTTAAAAGAAAGCTTTCATCACTTCGCCGACATGGCCATCACTTCATTGATAAACCATCGCATGACTAATAAACCACCACTTCGTTGATAAACCGTCACTTGGTTGATAAACCACCTCTTTGTTGATAAACCATTACTTGTTTGATAAACCGTCGCTTGGTTGATAAATCATCGCTTCTTTCATAAACCATTACTTGGATGATAAACATCACTTGGTTGATAAAACATCGCTTCGTTAATAAACCATGACTTGGTTGATAAACCCCCACTTCGTTGACAAACCATCGCTTCGTTGATAACCCGTCACTTGGGTGATAAAACATCACTTGTTTCATAAACCATCGCTTCGTTGATAAATCATCACTTGCTGATAAACCAAACTTCATTGATTGTCTATTACTCCAATAATATTTATCTGTAGGGCTTTAGTTTTTATTAGCTTTTTATTTTTTTTTAAATCTCTTCGTATATTTCAATGCACGATACAAAATAGTTTGTCTGAATTATTGCAACCGCCGTTAACACATTCGATGGTCATCGTCGAATTTTCAGATTAGTTTAGAGGTACAATCTAAGGAGCGAAAATTGTGGTTATGTTTAACTATCGTTGTTCTGTTTGTAATAAGTAAATTTTTACCTAATAAAATTTGTAGTTAAGGACTTATTCATTGCTGTGTTAACACCAACTACAGAAACAGCATTGAAATGTTTTTTTTAGATTTAAGACCGTCTTTGATGTAGAATTTGCCACTGTGGAAATTTTAATGTGAATTTAATCAAAATTTTCCTTCAAACTAAAAGTCCGGAACTTCTATTGAGTTTCCAGGACATCAACCCAAAATTCAGGATGGTTAAGGAAAAATTTGAAAATCAGTCAAAAATTCGGTTCAGAAAATATGGAAAAAACAATTTCTTCAAATCGGTTCATCAGATTTTGCTTAAATTAACGTTTATAGTATATGAAATTATATACGAGTTGAATCAGTATATGTTTTAATAACATAAATGTACCGTTTGGTAGTAAATAGGAAAAAAAACATAAAATAACCAACGATATTTATTTATTTATTTTGTATTACTATACTTATCCTCTAAACTTAAATTTCTCTTATTTCAAAATTAGTAAGTGCATAAACTTGAGTTGTGCACTTCTATGAATAAAACTTCTATGAATAAAACATTGATAAATCGATTTAGACAAATTAGGCACATTTTTTGGTACATTAAGAGACTGCAGTTGGGTAATGGGAACACTATAGCCCTACATAAAATTATCGCTGAAAGCAATTGACTCGCTGACGTGAAAAAAGCGAGTTCCAAATAGTATTTTTCTTTATCTTAACCCTTTGAAAATTCTGATTTCACTATCGTAATAAGCATTAAAATCTACATATATTAGCATTTTAAACTACCAATTACATTGAAATTATCCCTGACTGCCGTCAAAATAAATTTCTTAATCTCAACGGATTTTGAAAACTCAAAATGCTGATATATGCGGTTTTCAACGCTGATACAATGGTGGATTTTCAAAAAGATTTAAGACAAAAAATAAATGAATTTTCAAAGATTTGAAATGGCCGCCATTGAAACGTTTGAACGAATTTTTCTCGTTGGCGAATTTGTCCGAGCTATTGCCGTAGTCGATTTTTATGCCAAGTTTGAATCAAACCGGACCGACTTGGCGAACGTGAGGATACTAAAACATACAAAAAAAAAACACAAATTTTAATAACCCTACAAAAATTGATTTATTGATTAGGATATGTGCTTATTTCACGGTTTAGGGTTAGGTCTTACCATGAGGCCATCTTCAGTAGATCATTTTTCCAATGATAATTCGTTAGAAATGTGCGAAGCTAGTAGAAAAGTTGTTTTTATCATAGATAAACTAGTCTGCCTAAACACAGTAAATGTACCCATTTGGAAATAAATATCTGATATCACATGTTCGTTTGTTAGTCAGCTGTGTTTAAAATCTCACCTAGATACATGGTATGTTTACATAGTATTTTTTATAGTATATTTGTTGTATTGAACAGATAAAAAGTCGATTATATGTAAAGATATTTTTTTTCATTTAGTCGGTATGTTTTTTTTCAGTTTTTAAAAGAGAAATGAGTGTATCAGCTGGATTTTTATTTGTGTTACGGAACAGGCTCTATTTACATTTTTTTGAGTGTAAAATGTTAAAGTTACAAGTGTATTGTTGTAAGTGTAAGTCTGTGTTAGACTCGGGTATCGCGAGGGACACCTATTTACACAAATATAAGCAACAATTGTACTAAAACAATTTGTCCTAAAAAGAATAAGACAACATAAATTATTCTCGTGTTAATTCATGTTCTTTTCATTAATAACTTAAAACTTCAACATGGTTCGAACCAATCCGGTACCTTGAAGTGAGAACTGACCCTGACCTTAGATAATGCTTTGAGGAATCTTTTATATATATATTTGTGTGTGTGTGTGTGTGTGTGTGTGTGTGTGTGTGTGTGTGTGTGTGTGTGTGTGTGTTTTACCACGTTCGCATTTTTGGTCCGGTTTGATTCAAACGTGGAAAAAATTGATTAACGTAATAACTTGGACATGTTCGTTAACCAGTAAAATTCGTTCAACAGTTTCAAAATTGCCGTCATTTCAAATCTCTAAAACTTCATAATTTTTTTTGCTTTATATTTTTTAAAAAATCCGAATGCATCGTAATAAGCGTTTAAAACTGCATAGATTGGTTATTCTGTGATCAAAACAGGTTGTCTACTAGCTTTGTACATTTTTAACGAATTCTCTGGGAAAAATGAGCTGTTGAACCTGTCATCATGATAAGACCCAACTTAGAAAGGAGCACCGATCCTGACCTCTAGATCAATTTTTGAGAGGTCGTTGAAGTGTGTGTGTGTGTGTGTGTGTGTGTGTGTGTGTGTGTGTGTGTGTGTGTGTGTGTGTGTGTGTGTGTGTGTGTGTGTGTGTGTGTGTGTGTGTGTGTGTGTGTGTGTGTGTGTGTGTGTTTAAGCATATAACTATGTTTTAGATTTGATTCAAACTTGGCACAAAAATAGATTTTGATAATAATTTGTATAATAGTTTGGGCATGTGCGTTTACTAACTAAATTCGTTCAACAGTTTCAAAATGGCAATCATTTCAAATCTTTAAAAATTAATGCTATGTTGTTTTTGAAAATCCGATTTCACCGTCGTAATTAGCTTTAAAAACTGCATAAGTTAGTGTTATTAATTTTCAAAATACGTTTGAAATTAAGTAATTCTAATTTGACGGAGGTTAGCGTTCATTTTCTATATAATTTCAAATTTAAAGTGCAAATGTATGTAGATTTTAATGCTGATTAAAGTGACGAAATCGGAATTTTAAGAAGGTTATAAAGAAAAATACTTTTGGAAATTTGCTTCTATCACGTCAGCGAGACAGCTGCATGCCGCCCGCGATTATTATTTCAAATATAAACTGTATATTGGCAAGAATAGATCAAATGATAGTGTACGACCGTGTTTCTTTTGAAATGTATTCGATGCCCAAACATAAAAATGATTCTAAAATCGTATTACCTAGACCGAAAAAGTTCGAGCCGAGAGGTGAATTATTGAAAATACGCTAGACCGCAAACGTTCTAGCCGAGGGGTGAATTATTCAAAATAGGTTAGACCGCAAACGTTCTAGCCGAGGGGTGAATTATTCAAAATAGGATGAATTACAAAAACGTTCAAAAGTTCCGAGGGTGAATTATTCAAAATAGGTTAGACCGCAAACGTTCGAGCCGAGGGGTGAATTATTCAAAATACGCTAGACTGCAAAAGTTCGAGCCGAAGGGTGAATTATTCAAAATACGCTAGACTGCAAAAGTTCGAGCCGAAGGGTGAATTATTCAAAATACGCTAGACTGCAAAAGTTCGAGCCGAGGGGTGAATTATTCAAAATACGCTAGACTGCAAAAGTTCGAGCCGAGGGGTGAATTATTCAAAATACGCTAGACTGCAAAAGTTCGAGCCGAGGGATGAATTATTCAAAATACGCTAGACTGCAAAAGTTCGAGCCGAGGGGTGAATTATTCAAAAAATACGCTAGACTGCAAAAGGAGCCGAGAGGTGAATTATTCAAAATACGCTAGACTGCAAAGTTCGAGCCGAGGGTGAATTATTCAAAATACGCTAGACTGCAAAAGTTCGAGCCGAGGGGTGAATTATTCAAAATACGCTAGACTGCAAAAGTTCGAGCCGAGGGGTGAATTATTCAAAATACGCTAGACTGCAAAAGTTCGAGCCGAGGGATGAATTATTCAAAATACGCTAGACTGCAAAAGTTCGAGCCGAGGGGTGAATTATTCAAAATACGCTAGACTGCAAAAGTTCGAGCCGAGGGGTGAATTATTCAAAATTTGCTAGACTGCAAAAGTTCGAGCCGAGGGATGAATTATTCAAAATACCTTAGACTGCAAAAGTTCGAGCCGAGGGGTGAATTATTCAAAATTTGCTAGACTGCAAAAGTTCGAGCCGAGGGATGAATTATTCAAAATACGTTAGACTGCAAAAGTTCGAGCCGAGGGGTGAATTACCTATTCAAAATACGCTAGACTGCAAAAGTTCGAGCCGAGGGGTGAATTATTCAAAATACGCTAGACTGCAAAAGTTCGAGCCGAGGGGTGAATTATTCAAAATACGCTAGACTGCAAAAGTTCGAGCCGAGGGGTGAATTATTCAAAATACGCTAGACTGCAAAAGTTCGAGCCGAGGGGTGAATTATTTAAAATACGCTAGACTTCAAAAGTTCGACCCGAGGGGTGAATTATTCAAAATACGCTAGACTGCAAAAGTTCGAGCCGAATGGTGAATTATTCAAAATACACTAGACTGCAAACGTTCGAGCCGAAGGGTGAATTATTCAAAATACGCTAGACTGCAAAAGTTCGAGCCGAAGGGTGAATTATTCAAAATACGCTTTTGTTGACTTCCATAATTAAAAAAAAAAAAAAAAAAATACGTGAAATAATGAAAATTTAAAAAAATGGTTTTTTTGTTTTGATCCAAACCACGTGATTATTTCGAGAATTTTTTAACCTAAAGCCGTAATTAGAGAGGAACATGAACATTTGCACTTTTGGAGAGGTGTATATAAACTCTTTATGTGCATAAACTATATATTTTTTCGGAATCAGCATCACTCCTAGTTTCGAATGATGCCCCGCATTAAATAAATAAAATTAAGAATATTTTTTTAATTTTCCTAAATGTTTTTTTTCATCCCCTACATTTTTTCATGATTCGGGCTACTACAAAGACCACTTTCGCCAAACGACAGACGGACTCGTGCGTCTATATTGTATAAAGGTCCTTATCTTCATATGACTCTTATAATAAATGGTCACAAAAAAGTTTTTATTATTATTATTATTTTACTGTACAACTATAACTAAGAATAAACTTAACTAGTAGTATTCAGTGAAACACAAAAATATTAAGAAAAAATTATTTTACTGAATAACTTCATCACTATATAAGTCCAACGGCTTCTTTCTACTAAGCCTCCTCACAGTGTCACTGCTTTGGAGTTTCTGCATCTCTTTGTTAATATGGTTTAGAAGTTTCTTGTGTCTAGATGAAGCAAACCTTATCACTTCTTCAACAATTTCTCGAAGATCTCTATGCATATTGTCCTAATGTACCACAATGCACCGATAGCTGTCCGCAATAACTTGTTCTGGAACGTTTGCACAATTTTAATGTTGGACACTTTGGTGCAGCCCCATAACTGCAAACCGTACGTCCGCACCCGTCTTAGTACTTGTTTATATACAAGAGCAGTTTATTGTAAGTGTCTAATTCTGATCTACCGAGGAACCAGTACATTTTTCTATACCTAATATTTTTCTTCTTTAATGAAGTGAAGTACCTTGGCATGGCATTGGATGCTAGGTTCAACTGGAAGGCACACACTAAAAAGAAGAAAGTGACAAAAAGATATTGAACAAGTATTAAGACTAATTAAAAGTATGTTGCGCTGATCGCAGATATACCTTAGGCCTGCGTACTGTCCCAGCTAATTAGGGAATTTTAACCTGTTATGATTTGAAACGGCCTTAAGGTGTGAACGGAGAAAGTGTTAATTTAAGGTATTTATTCTACTTGTATCCGTTCTAGTAAACTAGATAATAACAGGGGACTAATGGTGTGATTAATTTATTTAAACAAGTCGTAGTTGGTAATTTGTGGTGTGTGTGTGTGTGTGTGTGTGTGTGTGTGTGTGTGTGTGTGCGCGCGCGCGTGAACACCAACTACCAGCTTCTTCTTTAAGTGCCACGTTAAAACAAGTGACTACAAGTTGCGCGATCGTTGGTGCATACTCAACGAACAGTGGAAGAAGTAACTTTCAAGATATTGAAGTAAGGGTTATTGTTGTCACCTGAAAATATAGCGGCTGATTTTAAAAATACTAAAAAGAAAACGTTAAAGGAGTACAGTTTTACTACTTTCAAGAAATTCTTGTAGTTTTTTTTAGCGAATTTTCATTGAAAAATGAAAGATTGTAGCGGTCGTCATTGCAAGACCTAGGAAGACTGAAACGAGCGCCGATCCTGACCTCTAGGTTACATTTTGAGCATTACAAAACGTATGGTTACGCTGTTTCTCGCGACATGTATAGAAAGCTCTTAAATAATGTTTTTCGATTTCTTTTCAACTCCAAAACAGTTTAAAGTTGGTAAAAGAGCGTCCTTGACGCGCACCAATAGTAGAACTAAGATCTGTTGCCTCCCCCCCACCCAAATAAGTACACGTGCAAAATTAGCCGTGCGTACAATAGTGAACACTTAAAAACTAAATTATACACTTTATCTATATAAATTAAATTTACGAAGTTTGTGTGATTTAAATATGCTATTAGTGTGAAACACTGATATTTACCATAACCTAAAACGTACGTTATACTTGTTTATCCGTTCCAGTGATTTCTTTCCCGAGTCTGTCATCAAACGCGGGCAAAATATCAATCCTCATAGAACGTTATTCTTGACACGAGCTCTTAAAAGGAACTGTTCAAAAAATCCCAGGTGAAGGAAATATGAAAATACACGCAACGCTCACGCCTGTAGTTAATAATTGCTTTAATCAGATCGACGATACTTTCTGCTTCCAATGCTAGGCTGCGCTACTGTAGCAACACATTGAGCAGTGTTGCCAAGTAGTTTACGCTCCTTAAAGTGGATCGTGTGCGGGGTAAGCGTAGCAATCAATTAGCAACGTCGCTTGAATAAATGGGCGTATGTAGTACACACCGCGATCTTCTGTTCTAAATATGAACTACAAGTATAAAACTCCCCAAAGCCGGTGATTACAGTTTCCGTGATCCCAGGGGATGTAACAGTTTGCGCAATTTGATAAAATACAGTCGCTGTACTTATTTCACGAACAATCTCGTTATACAGGTAATAAACATTTGGTTCTTTCCGTCACCGCCTGGGTCTAATCGTTACATAACCTCTAAGCCGAAGACAGGCTTAAAAGTATTTGCACCACTGCTCGACACGTCCAAAGGTCTCAACGTAATCAGCTTGGGATTGTGTAAACTGGGTATTTGTTCATTTTCCCCTTCACCAGTCAAGGTCGCAGAATCAAAGGCGTAGTTTATTTTTAGGCCTGTCTTTGTAGGGACAAACTTTAGATAGCGATTTCGGTAGAATGGTAAAAATTCCCTGCGAAAACTTCTAATGTATTTTGTCGACCGTTGGATTGATGTGTTATAATTACGGTGACCTTGTTTTTCGAGAAGAAATCAGGGACTTTTGATATGTGGGGACATTGGGTTCAATGTCAACGCGATAAAACACAATATTAAAGAACAATATGTGTATATTTTTACAGTAATTTCTAATAACACTAAATTTACAGCAACACAACTATTGTTGAAAGATTCCAAAATTTACCGCCATCAGTTAATCTTGTAATGAAACTATTGTTTTAAATGTTAGAAGAATGTTTTTATCATTTCGTCAACGTTGATGGTTTATAACTCGAATCAAATTTGTCTGAGGCGTTTAAATTTTTTATCATAGCTTTATTATTTTTCTTATATTTCAATGAACGATTTCAGAAAAGTTCGTCTGAATTATCACGAGCTTTAAAACACCGATGATTATCGTTACTTTCTCAAATTAATTCAGACGTTAATCTAAGGAGCGAGAACTGTGGTTATGTTTAACTGTCGCTTTTGCAATAAGTTCATTTTTACCTGATTTTATTTTGCAGTTGAGGACTTATTGATGTGTTAGGAGCAATTGCAGAAACAGCATTCAAATGTTTCTTAGATTTAAGACGGTTTTTGAATCGGACTTACCACTGTGATGTTTGTGTAAGTCGAATTTTCTTTCACTCTACAAACGAGTTTCCAGAACGCGATTGAGTGGCAACAATCGAAAGAAAAGTTTGCACATTACCCAGCTGTCGGTCGTACGAATTTGGCACATGCGCAGTTCTGTAGCTGTATGAGTTTCGTTATTAATTTCCACACCTCGTGTACCAAGTGCAAAAACTTTTAATTGAAAATATCCTAACAAAAATTTTGTTTCAGATTTTTATATCAGATCTTTTGGTTCAAAAAAGTCGTTTTGATTTGGACTGCTCGTTTGTGTGGGTTACGATAACGGCGCAGAAATAAAAGTAAATAAATAATATTTGTTTGGTGTCAAGTTTAGGCTGCCCCAAATTACAGGTTCCACTAATTATTTATAATCAATAACACTTTAATGTGTTATGATGTAGCCTTGTATTGTTTTGGTTTACACACAGATTCTGGAGGCAAGCTATTAATCTATTTCAGATGTGATTGTCCTTGGACATTAGATGGAAGGAGTTCATCCATGTTCCAGGTTGGTTATGTTGAGAGCCTTTCTATACCTCAGGCGACAATATTTTTTTAAACTCGAATTCGAATAATATGACAGGGATTGGAAGGCCTGTTGATTAATAAAATAAATAAATAATACATTAATTTAATAAAATAATAAGAAATTAATAAAAATTAAATACGATTGTTGTTTTTAAAAACATATTTATGAACTAGAGGAAACCCCTGCTCACTTCGTGGGCCAACAACACGAAATACTATATATTAAATATTGTTATTATTATTATGAAATAGAATCCTTTATTAGAACTAAATTTTTATTTATTATTTTTATTCAATAGTTATGAAAATATGGTTTTATTACAATGGAAATCAATTACCTACATAATCATTTAAACAAATGTTTTATTAATCAGCTGTTATGAAAATTATACTTTTGTTACCATAGAAACCAATGTTAGAACTATGTTCTAAAAGGCAATGATCGTATGTGTGCCCTCTATAGATGCAAAAACTACTTAACCGGTTTCGCTGAAAATTTCACAGTTTGTTCTTAATAGTGCCAGAAGTGTTTAGAGAGTGATTTCATATCATATTTCTTTCCTTATCCCCCCCTACTTGTTACTCTTTTCAGTAGCACGCCTGTATAAATACATTTATGCTCCTATGACTCTCTCTTTCTCCCCCTTCCCCTCTCTTTATCTCGTGAAAGGCAAGTTCGTATGTCTGTCATCTATATACACAAAAACTATTGAACCGGTTTCGCTGAAAATTTCACAGTTGGCTCTTATTAGTGCCAGGAGTGTTTAGAGTGCGATTTCACCGCCCTTCTTTCCGTAAAAAGTTATTTTCCATCGACTGCTGTGTTTAGAGAGTGGTTTACATTAAATCCGATAGGTAGTGCTGTTGTTTTGACCGTTGGATTTATTTACATTCTGACTTGTATAAAGTGAAGGCAAGCGACATAATTTCTCCATAGACTACTAGCACCAAAGATAGGTTCAAATATAATTTTTTCTACTAAAAAACTTGCCGTTGTAATTTGTTTTCCCCGAAAAGTACCGTCGGGAAGTAGGACACACAGCTAGTAGGTCTGTGTTATAAAGTGGGAGATCAGTTTTTATGCCCGAAATGTTAGGCAACTTAAAGATATCGAGCACCTATGAACCATATACATTAGCTTGTATACAATTTATAATTGTATTTACTGTATGATTTAATAATTAAGTTCTAATATTGGTTTCCATTGTATTTTGGTTCTAATTGTTAAATAAAACAAAATGTTATAAAAATTAAGTTCTTTATTTGTTTCTATGGTAACATTTTAATTAATTAAACTTAATAAACAGATATTTCGCCCAGTATATACCTTGGCTCACGAAGTGGGCAGGGATTTCGTTTAGTTATTTTTAATTTGGTTTTTATTCAATAGTTGTTATGAAAGTAAAATAAATCTTTTGGGGAGGAGGAATTGTTAAGAAGATTTGTAAAGGGGATTTGTGAAATATTCCCTTTAGAAATGGCTTTTCGAGAAATCCATTCTTAATGCGCCTCTACATTGCAAAATGAATGTATTGACAAAATTTCAAGTCTATAGTCCAGCCACTTCGTTAACGGCCTGCGCGAGAATTGCTTACGCATGTAGGAGAATTCCCCTCAAGTTCCCTTCAACAGTCCAAGGACACAGAGCCAGTCAGTCTGAGTCTACAAACTGTTACTATTTAGCGATAGTAAAGGAAAAGGAGGGAGCTGTAGTGAGAGAGTGGAGGTTCAACCTCCTCTCTCTCGCACATTTTCTCTCTCTGTCCCTCTGGTGCTCTTTGTAGGCTGTTTCCTAAACGGCTCTGTTGTGGTGTTTGGCTGTGCTTTGATCCGTATTGCATTTTATATATTAAGGTTCAAGCAATTATACATTTTAAAAATGATATTCTTTAATATTTAAGTTTTATCAAAAAATTACATTTTTTTAAAGTTCGTATTTTATGCCAGTGAGACTAATGAGGACGAGGGACTCAGCAGACTGACCGGTACCTTAGCCACATTGACCAGCGAGCCCATTACATCACAAAGACTGTTTTATATGACATATTTAAAAGATGATTCTTTTTGATTGAATGACGACGTTAACAGGTTTTTTTAAATTTATTGTATACTAGCTGTCGGTACTCGGGGTTGCTGGGGGGGGGGGCTAAGTGAAATGATTTTACTACGAAAAATTACAAAATGATCGCGACACGTACCTGTCTCGTTGATGTGATAGAAGCGAATTTCCAAAAGTATTTTTCTCTACCCAACCATTTTTGAAAGTCTGATTTCACCTGTCAAGTCTGATTTCACCTGTCATAATAGGCCCTAATCATTAAAATCTGCATGAATTATAAAACTTTCAAATTACATTGAAAATACGAAAAACGAAACCCTGACCGCCGTCAAAAATTGCTAAATTTAAAGGGATTTTGAAAATCAAAATGCTGATTTACGCAATTTTCAACGCTAATTACGTTGGTGAAGTCGGACGAATATTTAAAGATTTTAAATGACAGCCATTTTGAAAGTATTGAACGAATTTTTTAGGTCAGCGAATTTGTCTGAGCTGTTGTAATTGATTTTTGAGTTTAAACGAAATCTGACCGAAATCGCGCGCGCGCGCACACACACACACACACACACACACACACACACACACACACACACACACACACACACACACACACTTATTTTCAGTCTTCTTATGTTCCCTGTATATATTAAAAGTTTTAGCAGTAATTGTAAAAATTTCACAAACCTGTCACTTTTTCAATAGTACAACAGAAATTTTTATAAAGGTAATTGTTTGACCAGGTGTTTATTCATCAACAGATGGTAGAAAATTGACAGTTCATATATTTGTCAATTTTTACTCTTATTTTAATGCTTCATAAGTACATAGTGAATAAATCATTGACGTCATTCCAGTGTAAATTATTTACTCGGCAAACTAAGTAAGCATGTCTGTGTTGCACAGTATAAACTCTTTATTTTTCCTGTGTATAAAGTATATTTCACGCTTACAAATTTATTTTAAAATTTTAATGCATATCCTATATACGTACGAAGAAAGCTTTTCTTAACCTAAAAATTTCTGTTGTTGAACCAAAAATAAAAATCGTGTATCATGTTTTCTCTTCTTTTTTTATTTTAATTACTATAATTTGTTCGAAAAACACGATAAATTAACATAGCTAGTTTTTCATAACATAACCTAAAACGTATTTCAGCCTATCATCTGTTCAATGAAATCAGCTAATCGTTACAAATTAATATAAAACAATTGATCTTTTACTACAACTACCGTAGCTAGTTTTTAACAACATTATCTAAAACTTATTGTAGCCTCTCAGCTGTTCAATGAAATCAGCTGATCGCTACGAATTAATATAAAACAACTGAACTTTTACTGTAACTACCAATATAAATTTTTACATTCGCATCACGCAACGCGCTAAATCCATCACAACCAGCCCTAAAACATGATACATGTTAAAAGGAAAATCATAGATAGTGCTCATAACGGTATGCTTAATAGTCTTAAGTTGCAGAGGTTGGCCTGCCTGTGTATCACTGGCTGTATGGACACTGCGTCAACGGCAGCCATGGAGACCATTCTTCGATTTCCTCCTATTGACCTTTTTGTCATGGGGGAGGCACGTAAAGCAGCTTACAGACTGCAGGGTGGTGGTGGCTGGCGGCCCTCTATTTATGGGCATGCTAGAATCACAGACAAGATCTTTGACCCAATATTGATGATGGGGGACTGATCAGATGGTTAAACGGCACATAGTATCTAGACCCTTTGATGTCAACTTGGCCTTTGAGGGGAGAGATCGTGTGTTGGAAAAACCTGGAGACATAGTATGGTATACAGATGGCTCCAAGACAAAGTCAGGCACTGGTGCTGGGGTGTACGGTCTGAGACCGGGGTTAAAGAAAGTAATTACTCTGGGACAGCATACAACAGTATTTCAAACTGAAGTGATGGCAATTAATGACTGTGTTCGGGAGAACTTGGATCTGGGCTTCATGAAGGCACGTAGTCATATTCATACCGATAATCGGGCAACAATAAAATCACTTGCGGGTCCTATAATACAGTCCGAGCTGGTCTGGGAGTGTTGGAAGAATCTTGACGTTCTGTTCCGGGATAACCGGGTAACTCTTTACTGGGTTCCGGGGCATAGGGGAGTTGAGGGTAATGCGGAGGTAGACCGACTGGCTGGACTTGGATCTGCATCTGAGTTTATCGGACCTGAACCGGCTTTAGGGATTTCTCTATCGTTGGCCAGATCCGCTATTAATGGGTGGATTTCATGTCAACAGTAGGTAAGATGGGACAACCTTCATGGGCATTCCCATAGTAAACGGTTCTTGAGCAAAGTTCCTTCTGGAGGGATCAAAGGGGCAGCAGATGTCCTGATCAGAGCACAACTCAGAAGGATCATGGAGCTCATAACAGGGCGCTGTGGTCTGAGGGTGCACATGAACAGGGTAGGTTTGTACCACGGAGAAACCGTGTGTAGATTGTGCAAGAAGGAGGAGGAAACTGCAGGACACAGAATTTATGATTGTGAGGCTCTTGCTAGTAGAAGGCTAGGGGTTTTTGGTTTCCAAGACCCTAGGGATCTTCAGCAGAGTGAGCCAGTCAGTGGGTTGTTGGAACTTATTAAGGACACCTATCTGCTGAACTAGGTATTTTAGGTCACAATAGGTTGCACAATAGGTCAGTGCCTGGGGTTGAACTATCCCTTCCTGTAGTAAATAATCTTAATCTTAACGGTATGCTGAACATACTTTTTGTACTATACGGATGAAATAACTATTTGTCGTCATTCTTAAAAGACATCTAAATAAAATTAAAGTTATAAAAACATGACGTATTTGTACAAGTTTACTGAAAGATAAAACATATTGATAGTGTTCTCGTGTTAAGTAACATTCCGAGTAAGTTGTATTAGTAAATTCAATCAATGTTTATTTAAAACACACATGATAAATAACTTTAAAATGATTGTTAGAACTGAGGGTATTTTTTTTGTTTTCGACATTTCAGTTAGCAGCATTTCGTTTAAGTTACCGTGTAAACTCAAGTTTCTGTATTTCTGTTCCTAGATGTTTGAATAACATAAACTCACACTGTGTTTGAACCGTAAATTTGTATTGTCGAATAAGTACTTTTAAATACTGTTGTAGGAAAACGTGTATGTGTAATTCGTGTGCAAAGTGTCTATTTTCAATTGGAAAACAAATTAATTTTTCTCTCATTTAACAAAGTACCACTGCCCACTAGTTTCACAAATAACTATTAACATATCAAGGAGGTTTGTTGTTATTACGTATTATCTTAAAATACGAGAACTGTTATTAGAAATCGCTTAAAAAAAACATTAAAAATATTTAACTTTCACTCTAATCGAGCTGTATTTTAAGAGTTTACCGTAACTGTTTTTTTGTGTTATTTTTGTTTTTGTTATGAGGTACACAACAGAACGTACTTTTGTTTACCTTATTTTTTGTAAGGGTACGAAATCTTTACGAATAATTTAACTTGACTCCCAGCCATTAAAGTTAAAGAAACAGCTTCCGAAATAGCGTTGTTTATTTTTTTTTCTTATACGTATATGTTTACGAAGAAATGAACAGTCGTGGCACGCAGCAGTCTCGCTGACGTGGTAGAAGCGTATTTTAAAAATATTTTTCTTTAGTCTTACACTTTTGAAATTCTGATTTCACCATCATAATCAGCACCATCTACATATATTAGCATTTTAAATTATCAAATTACACTGAAAATATGAAAATGAACCCTGATCGCCGTTAAAAAAAATTCTCAATTTCAAAAGATTTTGAAAATTGAAAACACTAATTTATCCAGTTTTTAACTCTGATTGCGATGGTGAAATCGGATTTTCAAAATAAGTTATGATTTTTTAAAGATTTGAAAACGCCGCCATTTTGAAACTTGTTAACAGATTTTGCTAGTTGACGAACTAATCCAAGCTGTTATCATTATCGATTTTTATGCCATGTTCGTACCAAATCGGACCAAAACTGTGAACGTGAGCGTGCTAAAACTTACAGATTACTGCTAATTTATAAATAATGTTCGACTTCAGACTAAGGGTGAGAACCATCTCGAAGATACCGATTTTGTCAAAACAATGTCTGTTACAAACAGTTTTGTCGAACATCGTGTTTCAATTTAGTTAATATTTTTCCTTATTTTTCTATGAAGGAATACGAATTATACGTATTATATGAAGATAGACATTTTTGTATTAATTTTTAATTACGAATTATCGGTGTTAACGGAAGGTCTTACAGCAGTAATTGCAGTCTCGAATCGACGACCTTGAGGCGGCAGTTCAAAAAAGCAGAGACTGACCGGTGTTTTAGCCACATTACCACCAAACTCTCAGAAATTGATAGATATATTTATAAGTAAATAAATTTACCTTAGTAATAAATATCTAACGACTATTCAAAAAGTGTCATTTCAAATTTCTGTGTATGGGTGTTGAGCAGCCTATAAACGTATGTAGAATGATAAACCTTAAAGGAGATGTGTGAACGCTTGGGGTTGGTGGCATCTTGAGGTAGAGTGTACATCTAGAGTTAAATAGATAATAGTACTGTCTATTTTCTCAAACGTCTTCCCCTTGTCTCCGTACAGCTTGCAGTATTGAACACACACACACACACACACACACACACACACACACACACACACACACACACACACACACACACACACACACACACACACACACACACACACACACACACACACACACACACACACACACACACACACACACACACACACACACACACACACACACACACACACACACACACACACACACACACACACACACACACACACACACACACACACACACACACACACACACACACACACACACACACACACACACACACACACACACACACACACACACACACACACACACACACACACACACTTGAGGCAGTGTCCAACTACAGTTAAATAGATAATAGTACTGTCTATTCCTCAAACGTCTTGCAGCTTTGCAAACGTCCTTTTGTGCTTACAGTGTTCGTAGCGGCAGATAGTTGCAACTATTTGGACTTTAGCCTCTGATATCAAGCACACCCTTTATAATGATGGCTGTACTTCTAGTCCGTTTATATTCGATAGTCTGGGCTATTTTCCAGTGGATGTATGCCAATAAAGCTTAACTAAATCGAACAACAAATCTGTCTGACATCACGTCTGTAGATTGCCTCGGGCTGTATTTGGTTATTACGTAAACGGTCGGTAAAAAATATCTATAATCGAAGTCAGCTAATCGATTCTTGTTTGTTTGGAACTGTGTTTGGGACCGCCGAGTGAAATTGTTTTAAAGCTTTAAAATATTAACTAGCTTGGTAATTATACCAGTAGTAATGGTTATATACCGCTATATACAATTAGTAACCAGACACAGTAACTATAAAAATGTAAATCCTGATTTAGTCACTATCTTTGTCATATAAATTCAAAAGTATTTATGTTTGTCAGGAACAAAAATCCAAACTACTGAATGGATTTTTACGGAATTCTGCGAAAGTACACTTTAGATACTGAATCAGATTTCTGATAAATTGTAAAATTTATCCACGACAGCGCTCGTAACGTATCCGCCAATTTAACCGAAAAATGTTACTGGACCAACTTTATTGGAAAGCCACAGGAAATATCTAGCAACTACACTCTCAGTTGTATCAGACTCCGCCATCTTGAAACGAAAATTAATGGGGAGAAATCTTACACATAAGTCTTTCGGGTTTTATGCTAGGTGTTTTCGTACCAAATTCAAAAAAAAAAAAAAAATGGTCAATGCGTTTGATTGAAATTGCGTAAACGCGTTATAATTAAATCAGAGACCGCCATCTTGAAACGGAAGTAAATGGGAGGAAATGTTACACATACGTCATTTGGATTTCGTACATGATATATACGTGCGAAATTTCAAAACAATCGTTTAATCAGTTTGATTGAAATTGCGTAAACTCGTTATAGTTAAATCAGAAACCGCCATCTTGAAACTGAAGTGAATTGGAAAAAATCGTACACATACAAGATACCTTCTTAACAAATTTCAAAACAATTAGTAAATGAATTTGATTAAAACTGCGTACACTTTTCGACGTTAAATCAGAGGACGTCATCTTGAAACTTAAATAAATAAACAAATATTCATTAATCATTTGGGCTTTATAGAAGATATTTTGTATCAAATTTTAAAACAATACGTACACGCACGTACATGCACACAAGTAAACGCACGCACGCGCACACGCGCACTCATGTACGTTACGTTACACTCATGTAGCTTATTACGTTACAAGGTAACTACTACAATTTTCAAAATTTAGGAACTGCGCAGGCATAAAAAGGGCACATGTAGGGAATAATTTGAATAGTGGACGGACAATGGACTCAAACAAAGGATAGTAATTCGCTCTGATAGGGGGCGGTTTTTTTGTTACTTTTACCCCATTTTGTGTTATAACTGATGCAAAACAGCACATCTGCATGAGTGGGTACAGGACATATGCATCTGTCGGTTAGATTTCTGGGAGTGTTTTGTGGAAGTAGGGCCTATCAGACAAGAAGTAGGCTTAAACACTCAGGAGCAATAAATGTTTTTTGAGCTATTGGAGCGGCCATCATGGTAAAACACACACATACACACACACACACACACGTATATATATATATATATATATATATTTATATTTATTTATGTGTGTGTGTGTGTGTGTGTGTGTGTGTGTGTGTGTGTGTGTGTGTGTGTGTGTGTGTGTGTGTGTGCGCGCGCGCGCGTGATATGGGAATGCTCACGAAGGTTATACCATCTTGCCTGGTGTTGTTTGTTTATCCACCTATTGATAACAGATCCTACCAACGATAGAGAACCCTAAAGCCGGCTCGGTCCTCATACATTCAGATGGAGTTAAATTTCCATAAATTCCCAGTCCAGCTAGTTTGTCTACCTCCTCATTATCCACAACCCCCTTATATTCCGGATCCTAGTGAAGAGTAACTCCGTTCCCCACGACAGAACGTTAAGATTCTTCCGACGCCTCCAGACTAGAATTACAGGACCCACAAGTGTTTTGACTGCTGCCTGACTATGGATACGAGCCTTCTTGAAGGCCCATTTCAAATTCTCCCGAACGCGGTATGTGTTTATATGAAACTTTTTTGTTAGTTTTGTTTTGAAAAATCATTTCCTTCCTTTTGGAACACCATGTGTTTGATCTAAATTTAAGCAAAATCTAAACAGATGTTAAGAAAATAAATTCTTGATTTTTTTCGCTAGCAATGTTGTAATTTTGTAGAGTACATCTCTCTGCCTTTCTTAGCTTCAAATACTTTGTATTTGTTGAAAAGTTTCGAAATATCTAATTTTTCAAAATTTTTACGGAATATAGTAATAAGTTTTAAAAATGGAAGTTTTCTGAAACGCGTCAACAAATATAAGGCGTTTGAAGCTAGGAAAGGCAGAGATATGAGCTCTAAAAATATTATGCCTAATTTAATTACTAATATTTCTGTTATTAAACCAAAAATAAAAATCTGTATCGTGTTTTCTCATTCTTTTATTTTAATTACGATAATTTGTCCGAAAAGACGACAAATTAACATAGCTAATTTTTAACATAATCTGAAACTTATTATATATAGCCTATCTGCTGATCGTTACTAATTAATACAAAACAACTGATCTTTTACTATTCATATTTATCAAAATTAAATTAACGATTCATTTCATATATTTACATTGTTCAAACTTCTTCGTACTTTTCTTAGTGTAGTGGTACTCACACGCGCAAAATCCCCGGTTCTATTCTGAGCGAAAACACAGGAAATTTTAATTATAATTAATTTAGTATGAAACTTGCTACGCGCAAAATATACTGTTTTATAGCAATATAAATTTGTGCACTAGCAAGCCGTCTCGGTGGCCTAGTGGATAGCGTACTAGGCTTTCACCCCTAGGACCCGGGTTCGATTCCCGGCTAGGGCTTGGCATTTTAATACGCTATAAGTCATCCCATCGTCTGCACAATAGTCGGACGTTAAACACAAAAAAAAAAAAAAAAATCGTGCACTAGCATCATGCAAAATCCAACATCCACAACCAGCCCTAAAATATGATATGTATTAAAAAAAGTTAAGTCATTAGTCAAAGTTACTATATTTGTCGGTTTTTTCAACAGTATTTTTTGGGAAATAATTGGATGGGAGAAAGTTGAGTATTGTTTGTGCATCATTAAATGTTTGTTTTTTCTAATCTTGAGTTTTTGAGAATATAGCTACTAATTCACACAGTTTAGGATTTACGTAAAAGATAGGTTTTGGTTTTTTTGAAAATAAAGGAGGTTCTAAAAAAATAAATATGAAAAAAGAAGCACGTTTTTTACACAAAGGTTTTTTAAAGAGCCCTGCAGGAAGACAGGCACGAGCTTCGGTCAAACGTTCAACCCCTTATCCTAAGGGGTTGAAATGAATGAAAAAACAGACTTAGGGGTAATGTCGAGGGGAAGAAAAAGTGTGGTATTGATTTTTTTTGCGTCAAAGACAGTTGTAAAAAAGGGGAATAAAAAAACTAGCGTGCGCCAGGGTGAAGAGTAAAGGGTGAGGAAGGGTTGTGGGGGTGAGGTCGTTCTTGTGGGGGTGAGGCCGTTCTTCCTGGTTGTTAGTCGGTACATGCAAAACCAACTTTTATTTTAGTTTATATTTCCGAAACACCCACCGTGCATCAGAACGCATAACAAACAAAATAATGTGAAGTAAAAATTGGTGCATTAACATCCGCAAATACAGTTAAATTATTTAAAGTAGGACGTCGAACCATCTTAAACACAGAAACATGCTCTACGTAATGTGTTGTTCTGTTAAGAAAGCTATTTTTGTATGTTTTGGACGGGGAAAACTTCAGTTTGCCGTCACGGAACGCTTTACCGTCACAGAACGTTTTAACACATCCATACGCGCACTCTAGTGAATATGGTTATTCCAAACATTATTATTACAACACATTATTATTTTTTTATTTTGTTTAGTGATTAATAAAATGTATTTTTGAAGTTAAAACTTGTATGATCGTGGTTGACAAAACATGGGTATAAACATATGCTTTCGCGTCACGCTTGAATCCGTAATGCATACTTCACAACATATATTGTTCTTGTATACATCTAGACTGGACTGACTACTTCTAAACAGCTGATTTCACGCAATAGCTTCAATATCATTTCAGTTGAGGTTATGTTTATTGTTCTTGTTAATTTTAAAAATGTGTATTTTCTAAATTTGTGTAGTTAATGTATATAACCTATACAAATTTTTGAATGCCAAAATCACAAATATTATATTTATAATATAATATTTATTTATTTTGACAGTATAACTGTCAAAAGTAGGGTTATAAACTGATAAATTATTAAAGTCCCTTATATAGCCTAAGATATTCTGTGACAGTTTCAGTTAATTTTTAAGTTGTGTACCTACACACACGCGAAATGTAATACGAAACTAAGCCGCTTCGGTGGCCTAGTTGATAGCGTGCTGGGCTTTCACCCCGAGGCTCCGGGTTCGATTCCCGGCTAGGGCTTGGCATTTTCATACGCAATAAATCATCCCATCGTTTGCATTAGCCTAAGTGTTCACAATAGTCGGACGTTAACAAAAAAAAAAAATAAATAAATAAATAAAAAAATACGAAACTAACTTTCAAGAGTATGCCTTCTTGCATGCATTTAAATGTTTATAAAAATAATTAAATCGTAATAGTGAAGAAGTGTACAAACAGGCAGTCAGACCAAAAGAATTAGTTACTTTTGTCGGCCATTCTAGTACTGCTTACATTTTTCTTCACTTTATTAAAGACAGGTTGAATGTAGAAATAATTAAGCAGTTTTTAAAAGAAAATTCTATTGGAAATTTTTATATTTAAATGTACAGTTAATAACAATAAAACAATTCAACTACAAACACAACAAAACATTAAAAACAAAAAACATCCACAAAAACAAAAAACAACAACAAATCTTAATAACAAACAATAAAATAGCCGTAGCAATTTTATTGTTGTTGTCAGTTAACAATAAAACTTTCTTAATGTTATAAAATTCTCTCCACTACACAGGGCGAAACGAGGTCTCCGTTTCAACTCGACCTGTCGACCGAACGCATCGACCGGTGTTTTGAAATTTGGTGCGACGGTACCTCGTATTCCTTTCCAAAGTGGCATCCTTTGATTTAAAATGTGTAATTGCTTACTACTTCCTGTACTGGCTGAACGGCAGGACCTATCATAATTTTGACAGCTTTACTGAGATTCTTAGTCTGAGAAAGAGCATAAAGTTTCCGATAAAGTTGCTGTAATATTCTTCCTAAATATTACGGTTACCGGTTAAATCGGCGGAAAAGTTACGAGCGCGTCAGAGCGCTGTCGTGGAGCAGCGGCCAGGCAATTGTTTAAGAATATATTGCGAGGTCGACTGTTCTTTGAACTCAGGTAAATAGCATCCGAAACGAAGTTATACAAAACTATGTTTCAACGATCGTTACCCTTGATTTTCAACGCTTTATAGTTACATTATTAGAAAGTACATGGATATCCAAACTAAGAACAACCGAGGTCAGACTCCATAACAGTAAACAGTGTAACAATCGGTATTGTTACCCCTTCTGAGTGAACTGACCCGACTTCTAGGTATTATTACTTATTGGAATCATTCAGGAAAATAATATCCTTTGATATTATTTGCTAATATTTGTTTACTGATCTAAATTATTTAGACCTATTTGTTAAGGAAAAACGTAGACAGTTTATCGGTTAAACTTAGGCCGCGTGGCCACCAAATGAGAGCGGAGCAGACTACGTGTTTAAAATCTAACCTATTGTTTTTAATGTAAGTACGGCCACTGAAAGCGAAACGAAGCTGAGTGTACTGAGCTCTGCTCCGCGTATTTTCGAATCTGTCTAGTCGGTTTTGAAGCTGTTTCGTTTCCCCCACCACGCTGACCACACGTCTCCTAACGTATTGTTTCTCCGTTGCCTAGGTTACGGTTTTTAAACATAGTGCTTTCCTAGAATTTGCCACAGTAGACTGAATTATTTATGTATACAATATTTAAACGCGTTCTTTAAACTGACTGAATTCCGCTTCCGGTTGGCCTTTCACCTCCATTCAGCTCCACATTTATTAAACTGGGCTAATATTAAACTTCAATGCCATAAAGTCAGCTGACCAGTTTTTGGCCAGAACTGAATTTTTGCACATATGTGATCTACAGGTATAAAAATTGATTTTTCATTCCCAAAACAGCTGAATGCTAACTTTAATGTAAATTATATAGACAGCTTCCGAAAAGAAATTAACGGGTCCTATACATTGCATCTAATGGACATGTATACACTTTTGATCTATTATCACTCTCTTATTTCTCCCTCTCGTTTCTGTTAAAACTTTAGACATTATATCGGTTCTAAATATGTTTAGTGAAAATTTTAACTTTAAAAAGGGGTTAGGATCTATAAAGGAAAAAAAATTGGCGGTTTTCAAATAAGAACATAATATTTTATAACTAGAACGTTTTTCTGTTTTCAAAATTTAGCTGGATTATCTGAAATTTGCTTTAACTCGACCGTTCGGCATTTGGTGTGTGTTTGTTTCTTACGCAGTTTTGGCCAAACGCATTCACCGATTGTTTTAACATTTGGCACGTACGTTACGTGTAAGATTTTTCCAGTTTACTTCCGTTTCAAGATGACGGCATTTGACATATACAGTGTAGATCGAACCCATCGGTTGTCGATCGTTTTGTTATTTGGTACGAAGGGCACTTTGTACAAAGCCCGGAAGACGTTTGTGTAAAATGTTTTTCTAATTCCCTTCCTTTTAAAGAAGGCGATTCCTAGTTTAACGATGACGAATGTAGGTTATTTACTGTCCTGTATGAACGGCAAGACCTATCATAAATTTGACCGCTTCACTGAGAAAGAGAATTTTTAATAAAATAAAAAAAAACATTTTTCGTAAATATAACGGTTACCGGTTAAATTGGCGGTTAAAAGTTACGAGCGCTGTCGTGGAGCGCTCTGTGTATTAATTATGAATACACTACGAAGTGTACTGTTCTTTGAACTGCTTGTTAATAATTCTTAGAGTCTCTAGGCAAACGTAATTTGCACTCGTGTCCATCCATCTGTCTGTCGGTAACACAAATGTTACGCAATAACGCAATCGATTAATACGAAATTTGGTTTCAAGGTCCATGGAATCTGTCGGCCATTTTGAATCTATTCCCCGTAAGACTAATGTTAATTAACGGTACAGATTACTCCGCTATTTGTCTAGATAAAATTATGTTTGATATCTCATTTTAAATGTGTTGCATGTGGGGATGTGATCAGCTTTTAACATTTTATATAAACTATATTTTTTCTTTGTACCTTCAAAAGTAAAATATATATATGTAATGTAAATAGAAGCTACACTCCCGTAAACAAGACCTTTGAAATGAGACTTCAAACATAATTTTATCTTAACAAATAACGGAGTAATCTGTATCGTTAATTAACATTACTCTTATAGGGAATAGATTCAATATGGCCGACAGACGTTTAAGTAAAATAGTTTATTTAAATAAAATTGTTATAAATAACCAATGCATACACTCGATTTTCTTGGGTATACAGTTTTCAAGTCCAAAACGGTATATTTGTTTGTTTGTCTAAAAAATCTGAACAATTTTCATGAAAGTTTTGCATGTAAATGTAATTTGCTTATACGCCTATATCTAGCAGTGTTTAATTGCAAACACAAATTTTAAGCTTTTTTAAGCAAAATCCTATTAGGAATACGACTTATTTTTCACGACCGCAGTTTTACGTACGACATACGAGTTACACGTATCGTTTGGCCAAACCAAATTCTATCGTATGTATTTTAATCGTGTAATTAAACCTTCAAACGGTAACACATTTAGCGAAAAAATATTTATTCACAAGAATTAAGTGTCCCCTAAATTTAAAATAAATAATATTTACTGTTCGAAAGTCAATAGGAAAAAAAAGAAAATGAACACTGTCCATCGTTGTTGAGGTTTCGATTGTTCAGATAAATTATTCAGGGAATTTGAAGAGGTTTTATTATTTGTTGGGTTACTGTTTCACTCATTTTCAAAAAGAAAACAAAAATGAAAAAGAATATAAACAGGATGGTGAGTTATTATATTCTTGCGGACATAAACGTGCACATTACATAGTTTGTGTTTTAAGCAACAGTTTTTAATGATTTTCAATGAATATAGAAATTAATATTTCAAGTACAGTAATATTATTCTGTCGTTTGTGAAACTGTACTGTAGCGTGTCGTAGTTTGCTGCATTCGCTAATAGAGCGCAGTGCGTGTTCAACCGCATTGTTGAGTTTGTATTGTACTGTAAATAATAAAATTTGTTCATGAAATGATTCTTGCGGTGAAATTGTTTACACTTTTTGTTTGAAAATATTAAATTGATGCAATATGTTTTAAATTTTTTTCCTGTATAATAAGTTCATTAAATACATTTCTATATTTTTGACTTGTTTTTTTTAACTAAAAACATATTTTTATTTAATTATTGCATTAATTTTTTTAAAATTTAACTCAATTTTGTGTTTATTTTTTCCATAGCTAGACCTACATACAAACTGGATTATTTTATTTTTTTTTGAGATAGCCACATTTGACTGAATTGTAGGGAATGTTCGGGATTTGACTACTTTGATCCCGACAATTCTTTTGATTACAAAAGAATAGAGATATAAAATCAGATTTGTTTAGTGATTTCTAACCACAAATTTATAAACATTTTCTTATTGCTTAATATTAGAGAGAATATACTTACTTTTGTATTTATTACTTTTGAATAAAACGAAGAGAGATCTGAAATAGTACATATTGTGATTACATAATGTTTAAAAGGGAATTGGAGCCGATTTTTATCAATTATTAAACTTTTTAGAGCAGACAATAAATTTCTATTATTTCAAGTTCACTTCTTAGATTTGAGTTCATATGTGACAGGTAAATTATTTATGGTAAGTGTCCACGCTTTTGTATTTTTGTCCTAATAATTTTATATTACCAAGGTTCTCAGATCCTGGTGAGGAAAAAATCCTTTTTAGTACGTTTTAAAGTATCAAATTATTTTATACCATCCAGTTCATTCGAATAAAACGTGTTTTTTATAAATATTATTTTCTCCTTTTTAGTTCATTAAATAAAAGACTGTTTAAGAAAAAATAAAATTAGGCAGTGCAGGACTGGCCGACAGAAGTGACTACTTTTGGCATGCCTGACTGTGTACTTTTTCACTATTATGATTTAATTATTTTTATAAAAATTTAAATGCATGTAGGAAAAAGGACAACTCAAAAATATTTTCGTATTAAATTTCGCATGTGTGTAGGTGCACAACTTGAAAATTAACTGAAACTATCACAGACTATGAATTTGAGTGTCTTAGGCTACGTAAGGGACTTTAATAACTTTAAATAGGGATCAGTTTATAGCCCTATTTTTGACAGTTATACATGACAGTTGTACTGTTTAAGTATAATAATAAATATAATATTTGTGTGAATCTGACATTCAAACATTGGTACAGGTCACATACATTAAATAATTTAACTACACAAATTTAGAAAATACACATTTTTAAAATTAACAAGAGCAATAAATATAACCTCAATTGAAATGATATTGAAGCGAAATCATATGATATTGTGAAAAATCAGCTGTTTAGAAGTAGTCACTTCCAGCCTAGATATATACAAGAACAATATACGTATGCTGTGAGGTATGCATTACGGATTCAAGCGTGACGCGAAAGCAAATGTTTATACCCATGTTTTGTCAACCGCGACCGTACAAGTTTTCACTTCAAAAATACATTTTATTAATCACTAAACAAAAAATAATAATGTGTTTGTTGTAATAATGTTTGAAATAATAATGTTCACTAGAGTGCGCGTATGGATGTGTTATAGCGTTCCGTGATGGCAAACTGATTTATTCCCAGTGCAAAACATACACCCATATCCCAAGGTAAGAAGTAGTCACTTCAAATATATATATATATATATATATATATAGGCTATATATTTATATTTAACGTATTTTTAAAAAAATCTGTTATGCCTGTCACGTAATTGTTTTGAATGTGTTGGTGAGATTTAAGTGGATAACTTTATATCGTTAATTAACATGAATACAAAATGGAGTTGAGTTGCACTGCACTGTCATGGGAATACGGCTTTATGCAAAGTTCCCACTAAATTCGAGATAGAGCTACAATCGATTCCAAAATTTGCCATCGACATACATAGAGTTTAATGAAATCAAAATTAGGCAGAATTAGGGATGGCAAAATATTTTAAAATATCTATGTTCCGATGTATCATTCGAAGAACGTCGATGGTGTTATAATATTGGGACGAAAACATCGATGTTTGTTGGGATTTTTAAAATAAGACTATTAAGAATGTAATTAACATTATTAATGCAATCACATAACATGGAAATTGTATTCATATTATTATGATACAATACACACACACACACACACATTGAAATAAGTATAACATATATAAATAAACACAATATCATGTATTGTTAAACATGTATAGATAAACACAGATACAAAAAATTGAAACAAAAGTATCACTCGAAAAATTCCTCCATGGCAAAATTGAACACACATTCCACCAGCCAAGACAGTCTGTGCATACGTAAACAACTGTTTTAGATAATAAAAAAATGAAGAATTGGAATTTGACTTTGAAAATCGAGCTCCAAACAACCAGAGTGCAACTGTCATTGTCACTTTCTGAAGTGCTGATATGTTGATAACAGAAGCAAAATGTGCTCCAGTATATCAGTGAGAAGGGACAAAACCAGCATTTTTAATTAAAATAGTGATATATTGATACATCGGGACAACAACATCGACATGAAATCGTTTGCCATTTCTACGTGTGTTTGCCATCCCTGACCGCCGTTTTTTTTAATGTCCAGTGAAATGTTTGTTGCTTGTGTGATATTTACACCATCCAACTTTCATTAGATTTGATTGAACTTTAAATGCATGTTGATTCGAAAGATTATCTAATTTCTATTGATTTTTTTATCCCAATGCTTAACTGTAAAATTCATACACCCTACACTAGGGTAAAGATATTACATCGGGAGATAAGGAAGAACATATAAACAGAAAAGAAAGTTTCTCTCCCCCGCAGAAAGTAAAGGGTGTATCTCTTCAAAGGCCAACGCACTTTCCCTTTTGAAAGGGTTCATATTTTGACCAAAATGTGAGAACAAGAAGGGGTGAAATGATCTATAACTTTGTTGTGTCCCGGTTTATTGTCTGGCTATTAGGTACCTGCAAGGGGTTGAAGGGTTGTCGGTACCATTTTGCACTTGTCATATTTTGACTGGAAGGGTTCACTAACCCAGTCACGACAATGGGTGTGCGAATTTCCCACAAGATTTACAACCCACGGGGTCGTTCAACCCTTGAGTGAACCCTTTTCATAACAAAAGATGACTAGGATATTGATAGGACAGATTTGTTTGAAGGGTAGAATCTGGATTATTTTCCTTGCATTGTGTTTTTAATAGGAGTTTTACAAAATCGATGCGGTCTCTTATACGATTAAAATAAAGCTTTTTTACTTCCGATTCTGATTGTATGCAACGGAAGTAATTGAACGAGCGAAGTATGGATTTGATAATTGTATTTGTTAAGCAGTTTTGGTCAGACGCATTGACAGATTGTTTTGAAATTCGGTACTAAGATATATAATGTCCGAAGGACGTATGTGATAGATTCTTCCCCATTTCACTTTCGTTTCAAAATGGCGGCGTCTGATGACAAGTGTACGCAGTATTGATAAAATGCATTGACCGATTGTTTTGAAATTCGGTACGAAGATACCTTGTATAAATCCTGAACGTCTTATGTGTAAGATTTTTTCAGATTCACTTCCGTTTTAAGATGGCGGCCGATGAGTTACAATAGCGAGTGTACGCTGTTTTAGCCAAACGCATTGACCGACTGTTTTTAAATTTGGTAGGAAGACCTTTATGTGTAAGATTTTTTCCTCATTTACTTCCGTTTGAAGACGGCGGCCTCTGATTTAACGAGTGTACGCAGTGTTGATCAAACGTATTGATGCATTGTTTTGAAATTTTGTACGAATGTAACTTGTATAAAGCCCGAACGACATATGTTTAATATTTTTTCATATTTACTTCCGTTTCAAGAAGAAGGCCTTTGATTTAACGATAACTAGTATTAGCAGTATTGAATATAGCCTACGCATTGACCGATTGTTTTGAAATTCGGTAAGAAAGTAGGACCTACTTCGTATAAAACCTGAATTTGATATTGTGTAAAGCCTTGGAAATGACGACATTTTTGTAAGATTTTTCCCATGTACTTCCGTTTCAAGATGGCGGCCTCTGATTTAACGATGACGAGTGTACGCAGTTTTGGTCAAACGCACTGACCGATTGTTTTGAAATTCGTTACAAAGGTACCTTGTATAAAGCCGAACGACGTATGTATAAGATTCTTCCACAATTACTTCCGTTTCAAGATGGCGGCCTTTGATTTAACGAGTGTACGCAGTGTTGATCAAACGCATTGTTTTGAAATTTGGTACGAAGGTAACTTGTATAAAGCGAAACGACATAGGCTATATGTAATATTTTTCTCATTTATTTGCATTTCAAGATGGCGGCATCTGTTTTAACGATGCAGCGTTGGCCAAACGCATATTACAGTTACCGGTTAAATTAGCGGAAAAGGATGCGAACACGTCAGAGCGCTGTCGTGGAACGATGACCAGGCAATTTGTTAAGAATATACTGCAAGGTCTACTGTTATTTGAACTACTAGTATACATTAAAACCAAATTTGACAGAATTTTATTTTAGTAGTTGCATGGGCACGTTAATTCGCTAGCGAAATATGTCCATCTTTTCAAACCTTCTTTGCGAAAATTCATAAACCTTCTTTTACTTCATCGAAAATATACGTACATGAACATCTAATTCATATTATATTTCTGAAAGTTTGTGTGTTTGTTTGTTTGTTTGTTTGTTTATTTGTTTGTTTGTTTGTTTGTTTGTTTGTTTGTTTGTTTGTTTGTTATTCAATCACGCTTTAACCACTGGACCAATTGAGATGAAATTTGGTACGTATATGGTTTAAGTATCAGAGATACATATAGGCCTATTCCCGTTTTACAAAACGTCATTATACTACTTACCCAGCCCAAAATAATTATCAGTTTTTAGTTTTGTAACATCTGTTAACTATAGTTAGGTTTAATTACTGTTTACTGAACATGAGATTTAGGCACCTGAGATGGACATAGATCTAATCTCATTTTACAAATCTTAATCTATGTTTTATTTATTGCAAAAGTATTGTTTTTAATGTTACATTTTCATCTAATAATCACAATCTGGTATTTTTCATTTAAGACTATTCAATGTTTTTAAAGCAGAGTGCAGAATATATATATTATATACAATTTTATTAGGATACTTTAATTGTAAGGTAGTATATATATTTGTGTAATTACATTATATGAAAAAATAGTAAATATGAATATGCAGTAAATCTATTGGAGTTTTCGATATTTTTCTTACTAAAATGCTTTATTATGTGCCCAAAAGCAAAAATCCAAAATATGAAAGCAGGAGAAGTACGATAAAAATCGAAAATAAAAGTTACCAACATAACCTCAAAATTGCTACCGGCGAAAACCGGTACCGTGTTGTACTGATTTTAGACGTATTTTTATTGTATTACTGATCTACAGATCAGTAAAACAATAAAATACGTCTAACACGGGTTTGGGTGATAGAAAAAACCCATTTTTTAAAAGAATAGTGCATAACCTAAGTGACACGGTTGTTAGGCCTAACACGGTGATGCGTGAAAAAACCTTTATATTTTTTTAAACATTATTTGGCTACATATCCTAACTGTCACGGTTGTTAGGCCAAACACGGTGATGCGTAAAAAAACCCTTATATTTTTTTAAAGAATACTGCATATCCTAACTGACACGGTTGATAGGCCTATCACGGTGATGTGTGAAAAAACCTTTAAATTTTTTAAAAGAATACTAAGTATATTAACTGACACGGTTATTAGGCCTAACACGGTGATGTGTAAAAAAACTATTATATTTTTTTAATGAATGCTACATAACTTAACTAACACGGTGATGCGTGAAAAAACCTTTATATTTTTTTAAAGAGTACTACCTATCCTGACACGGTTGTTGGACCTATCACGGTGATGCGTCAAAAGACCTTTATATTTTTTTAAAAAATACTAGGCTACATATCCTGACACGGTTGTTAGGCCTAACATAGTGATGCATGAAAAATCTTTATATTTTTTTACAGAATACTCCATTAGCAAACTAATATGGTTGTTAGGCCTAACACGGTGAAGCATTAAAAAAACCTTTATTTATTTTTTTAAAAACAGTACTCCAAACCTAACTGACACGGTTGTTGGGCCTAATACGGTGATGCAGGAAAAAAACCTTAATTTTTTTTAAAGAGTACTCCAAAACTTAACTAACACGGTTGTTGGTCCTAACACGGTAATGCATGATCTTTAATGTATATTATGATTGCAGGCAAAGCCGTGACGGGTAACAGCTAATCATATTATATTTCTGAAAGTTTGTTTTTGTTTGTTTGTTATTCAAATACACTTTAACTACTGGACCAAATGAGATTACATTTGGTGTGAACACGTTTTAGGTATCTGAGATAAACACAATACTATTCCAGTTTAATTGTATAATAATGACTTTTTAATAATACTGTATTTTATTAAAATATGACATGACCCTCTTTTAGCGTATCGAGTAGCAAAAATTTATATGTCTTTGCCGAAAACCATAAATCATATAATATTGTATATAGCAATATATTAAAATGAAATGACCTATTCTGATTTTGAAAATTGACTATAAATTTTATTGCTTACATTATAATTGCAGGCAAAGCCGCAACGGGTAACAGCTAGTTTTTTTATATTTTTAAAAAATTTTGAATGAAAAATGTTTTAAAAATTTTAATTATTTTTTAGAAAATTAAATGCTATGTAAAAAAAACTTAAGGTGATTTCGATGATGAAATCAGATGTTCAAAATTGTGCAAAGCAATAAAAATGTTTAAGGATTTTTAATGCTGGCCATTTTGAAATACATTAACGGATTTTACAGAATAAAGATCTTGTCCTAGCTGTCGATTTTTGTTTTATGTTCGAGTAAATCAGACGAAAATTACAAACGCTAGAGATAACAATATTAACGATTTATCAGTTCTACAAGTGTTTCACAGTAACAGGCTGGGTCTTACCATGATGGTCGCTCGAATAGCTAATTTTCTAGTGGATGTTTGCTTGAAATAGAAATGAATTCACAACTTAAGGCTTAAATTATTGTACAAACTTTAAAGTAATTTAAAGAAATCAAATTAAGAAAGCATTCAAACCTAGCGTATTTGTTTCAAAAATTGTTTTCATTGCGTATTGTTCAAAAATCCCCTGGTTTGAAAAACTTTCTATAAAAAAAACGGAAAACGGACTTAATTTCTCAAAATCGGTCTTTTAAAATTTTGTCTTGATACCCGATTTAATGTGTAGAGAAAAATGTCTCCCAAATCCATCTTTCGTCATTACCGTTTCCATCCTCCACCACCATCACCTACTACAAGCCATTTCCCTCTACGCAATGGTCATGGTTTGTAGTGGCGTGCCATGGGCCATAGTATAGAGGGACTATATCTTATAACTGTAGTGAGTAAATCAAAATTGAAATTTAAAATATGATGTTCAGTAATTTTTTTAAAAATTAATTGCCAAATAGTAAGTTTTCCCATTTTTGCACTAAGAATTATGTTGTTTTTTAAATTTTGCAAATATGTCCGAAATTTTAACAATCATATAAACCCGATTTTTTTGAATTTTCATCCTTAGCTTTCAAACAGGACTTTAAAGAAATTAAATTTTGTTCGAGTTTTACTTGATCCGATGAATTTTTTTATTAGTTTTTAAAAGTGCCTTCGTCGAACCTCAAAATACCTGAAAAAAAATTTTAATCGATAATTTGGATAACCATTATACTGTCACCTTGTTGAAAAAGTACAAAGTTTATAAACACATGTATTTTGGCTCAGTTTACACGAACACAGCTCGCATTTACAAGGTTGTACAAGGTAGTGCGAACACTAGAGCTCGCATGTACAAGCTCTATGTACCAGGTTTTTTTAACAAAATCGACTCTCCCCCGCGCCGTTTTAACAAGACATTCCTCCCCATCGTCGCCATTGTATGCCTATTTCCTTGAACGTTTATACCGCCCTTGAAGGGTTGTGAGTAAACAAGGGGAAGAAAAGGGGAAAACTTTATCTTAATGAATGATTCGAAAACTTTGAATTTTAAATACGAATTTAATAATCTATTGTACTTATTTCAATTATAAAATGAGCATGACACGGCAGCTGTCCCGCAGGCGTGATGGAAGCAAATTTCCGAAAGTAATTTTTTTATATCTTAAAACTCTTTTTTAAAATTATGATTTCATAGTCACAATCAGTATTAGACCAGGTAGCCACGAAATGCAGAGCTAACTTGCGCTGTAAATGTAAATGCGACCACTGAAATCGTAAAGGAGCTGAGCTTCAACTTTGACTAGGGTTCGGTTTTGAAGCTAACTTCGCTTCTCCCCTACGCTGACCACGCCTTCAAACTTATTATTTCTCTTTATTTAGGTTACCGTTTCCTAGATTACGTAGGCTTAAATATTTAATTTTAATAGATACAAACGCGTTCTTAAACTCGCTGAACTCCGCTTCCGGTTGCCGTTTATCTTCATTCCGCTCAGCTCGGCTTCGTATTTAGTGGCCGCGTGGTATAAAAAAAAAAATACGAAAATGAACCCTGACATCCGTCAAATTAAATTTCAAATTGTTTGTAATTTTGGTCCGAAATTCAAACTTTGACATAGGCTACAAATTAGTTTTGATAATGGTTCGGTAGCCGGAAAAACGTTTTATTTATTTATAGCGACTTGAGAAAAAACTTTCCAAAATTAAGCAGCATTGAATAAAAAACTTTTTGATATGAAACACCGCGTATTGGTCTTCACGTTTTGACAACAAAAATCGAAACTCTGCATTTTTTTTTTAATTTCACTATCGTAATAAACAGATTTTATTTACGGCTTTGAAATCATCTTTACAAAAAAAGTGTAAAAAAAGTTCTGATTTTTTTTAATACTCGTGCTTTCTTAAAATATTTGTCGTTCAGTTTTGTTAGTTTTTGGAAATCCGTAGCCTATCCATTACGTAAACAAAACAGATCATCATCATTATCCTTGGCGCTACAACTCATTTCTGAGTCTTGACCTCCCTCAGGTGTCGTCACCATCTGTCTGGATCCTTTGCAGCAATCAGCATCCAGTGAAATTAATGCTCCAACATCTCGATTCACTCCATCGGTCCATCGTAGTTCTTTTCCCATTCAGTGTCATGGAATATATATTCTTGACGATGTTCTCATCCATTCTAACAATGTGTCCTGCACAGCGCAATCTTGCCAATTGTATATACTTCACTATATCAGGCTCTTCATATAGTGGACCTAGGTCGTTATTGTATCAAATTCTTCATAAATCCCATCCTTCATTGAACCGTAAAAAGTTCTCAATTTATGGACATAAGCGAGACAGCTGCGTGCAGCAATCGCGTCCATATTTCGCCACCTATTGGGTTTTCGTGTTCCATTCAGAACGTAAATGTCTATCTCTGAAGTTTCTGACTCGAAAGTTCGACGTCTTTTCGTTTCTTACCCCTTATTCACCCCACACCGCTCCAGTTGGTCCTTTGCATTCCACAATGTTCCTCTTTTCTAAAATCCAATGATTAACGACCTTTTACGCTACCCATAGAGATGGTGCTACATAGCTTGTTCAAAATATCAAAGTCATCCAGATCGGAAGGTTCGGGAACAAGCAGATAATTGTTTGCCAAATGGACGGACGGACAGCGGACAGCTGACCGACGATAAATGGAAGTGGACGAGGATGGAAGGGTTCATAAACAAGTTCATAAGGGCTGACTGCTCAATGTGAGATTAATGTTGGAGACTTTAACAACGGGTTAGGAAAGAATGCCAGGGTTGTTTTAGTGCGGGTTGTTTGAAAACTAGAATCCATTCTTTTCCTTGTTGTATACGGTCTTTTGAAACTTGCAAAAGTTATCGCGGCACGCACCTGTCTCGCTGACGCATTTTCAAAGTATTTTTTTTAGCTCACCATATATTAAATTCTGATTTCACGAGCATTAAAATGTGAATTTAATAGGAATTTAAATCTTGAAAATTACATTGAAATATGAAAATGAACACTGACTGCTGTACAAACGGTTTTGAAAATTCAAAATGCTGATTTATGCAGTTTTTAAAGCTAATTACGATGATAAAATCTTCAAAAAAAACAAGATGTAAAAATTATGAATTAAAAAAAAATTTAAATTACCGCCATTTTGAAACTGTTGGACTAATTGTGCTGGTTGGCAAATTTATCAAAACTGTTATCATAATAGATTTTTGCCATGTTTGAATCAAATCGGACCAAAATTGCGAACTTGGTGTGCTAAAACACACACACGCACTCGACCAATTAAAACGTGATAGGATGGTGTGTAGCTCCCGGGTCTGGGTATTCCCGTAATGGTCGCTCTAATAGCTCATTTTTCTGCATATATTAGCAATTTAAATTTTGAAATTACATTGAAAATACGAAAATATTGTCTAACTGCTATTCAAACAATTCTTAATTTCAACGGATTTTGAAAATTCGAAATGCTGATTTATGCAGCTTTTAACGCTGATTACGGTGGTGAATCGGATTTTGGAAAAAACTGAAGGCGTAAGAGTTATTAATTTTAAAAAATTTGAAATGACCGCCATTTTGAAAATGTTGAACGATTTTTGCTGCTCAGCGAACTTGTCAAAGCTGTTACCATAGTAGGCTTTTGCGCCAAGTTTGAATCCAATCGTATCAAAATTGTTATCGTGAGAGTGCTCAAACACACACACACTCACACACACACACCAAAATGTGATCAGGATTTGTAGGTCCCGGGTCTGGGTATTCCCATGATGGCCGCTCCATTAGTTCGTTTTCCCAATTAAAAAATTCGCTAGTAGTTATTTTCTAACAAGTTTTTTAGTTGCTGTGAAATGTAGGCCCTACACCATGGGAAACTGATTTGACTAGTTCGGTATTAGTTTTTTTAGCCTATAACAAATCAGTTTTTATTTTGTGTTGAGGGGTAATCTGATTTTGTTTGCTTACTTTTAAATAGTTCAGTCAAGAAATTTCATTTAACGTTTAGGTCCTTAAGCACGCGTATCACTTTTTAATTTATTCGGCTGTTTAGAAATTCCAGAACAACCCCTTGATGGGTCTATTTATACCTAAAAGCGCTAAAAATATAACATCTGCGAAACAATTTCTCGTAAAACGTCAATAGGGTGTTTACCACCCACTCCGGTACTAATTTACGGGATTGTAAACCCTACCTCTGTCAACACCCTTTAAGGTTTTATTCCGCCTCCGTTTTTATGTAAAAGCAAAGTATTTCTGCAAGCCATACGCAAACACTTTGATTTTCGCCAAAAATAGATTTCGCCCCTCACCCCGCCAGTGGTTGCACAACATACCTTCGCAAGACTGAGTGATTTACACCAGTTCTCAAGGTCTTCGCTAAGATGTTGCGTAAAACTTTGGAAGGATTTACAATGCAAAAATTAGTCGGGCATGAGGCGCGGGGGACGGGTTTTGTTTGCTTTTCGGAATATTCAGGCGTAATAAATTCTAAAAGGTTCTTTTCATGTGACACGCGACGCTAAGTATTTCCAAACTTTCTTTTTTATTGCTTGTATTTTATTTTAAAATTTTTATAACACCGACTGGACATTAGTGCGTATAGAATGTTGTATAGAATGAAAAGAGAGTTGCTTTGTTGATGAAGTCTGTGTTTTAAATAATGGTACGCGTAGCTGCAAAATTGTCAAACAAAACGCACACGCACACTCGCACGCCAGCGCACGCGCACATACACATATGCACGCGCGCGCGCACACACACACACACACACACACACACACACACACACACACACAGAATAAAAACTGTTTACCCGTGCTTCGCTAAGGTATTTTTCAGGAAATAAATATTACAGTTAATTTGAAAATTGACTTTCTTCCAAGGCATAGCGTACTATATACAGTAAGTTTGAATGTCTTGGAGAGGATTTTTTTATATTAAATGCAAGTTAGTGTGTGTGTTTGTGTGTGTGTGTGTGTGTGTGTGTGTGTGTGTGTGTGTGTGTGTGTGTGTGTGTGTGTGTGTGTTGTGTTTGAACATTCTCACGATAAAAATTTTGGTCCGATATTCAAACTTGGCACAAAAATCGATTGTGGTAAAATTTTGACGAGTTCGTTAAAGAGCGGAATTCGCTCGACAGTTTATAAAAATCTTTAAGCGGTCATTTCAAATCTTTAAAAATTCATAACTTTTTTTGTCTGAAATTATTTTTAAAAAATTGTTTCCTCTTAATCAGCGTTAAAAATTGCGTAAATTAACATTTCGAATTTTCAAAATACGTTGAGAAATTTTTGAGAACTTATCTCGGAAGTTGTACACCAGGTGTGGAAATGAAATGCATTAAAATTTAAAGTTTCCAAAAAAATGCTGTCGTGCAAATGAACTGCAATAACCTCAAAGGTCAACGTACTTTGCGTCAAAAATTGAATATTTCGCTTATCATAAACAAATAATTAATGTCATTATAGAAATAACTGTACGTTCATTAAAACTGTTAACTTTGTATAACGGAAGCTCAAACGTGGTCCAAAACTATTCTAGTTTGTTAATGTAGCCTGTAAAAGGATTATTTAAAAAATTAACAGTTCCACACTCCAGAGGAAAAATTTATGAACCCTTTTTAAACATTGGCTGATGTAAAAACAATCGCTGCACGCAGATGTCTCGCTGAATTGATTGATTCGAACTCCCAAATGTATTTTTCTTTATCTAACCCTTTTTTTAATTCCGATTTTACTATCATAATGAGCTTTATAATCTGTGTATATTAGCATTTTTTTATTTTCAAATCGCATTAAATGTA
The DNA here is from genome assembly GCA_022606455.1 of Callitettix versicolor. Lineage (NCBI taxonomy): Eukaryota > Metazoa > Arthropoda > Insecta > Hemiptera > Cercopidae > Callitettix > Callitettix versicolor. The sequence continues at coordinate 41,609,394 of CM040185.1, read as the reverse complement.
CGAAAATGAACCCTGACCCTGAAATTAAAATTTCTCAATGTATTTTGAAATTTCAAAATACTGATTTTCGCAATTTTTAACGCTGATTAAGATGTTGAGATTAAAAAAATAATTACAGATAAAAAAGTTAAGAAACTTTTAAAGATTTGAAATTACCGCCATTTTTAAACTGTCGAGCATTCGCCCGATTTGATGGTTAACGAACTCGTCTAAATTTTACCATAATCGATTTTTGACCCAAAGTTTGAATCAGTCGAATAAAAATTGCTATCATGAGCGTGCACGTGCACACAAGCACGAGCGCGTACGCACGCACGCACACACACACACACACACACTTTTAACGCTTGTGCGCTCAATATACTAGTGAATATCCATATCCACATGAGCAAAACAGCTGACGGGGTGGAAATACATCACTCCGAATAACTTTCAAAATCGAACCGCTGTTTCGTAATCAATTTAAAAACGCGCAGCACAACTGTCGGCATATTGCACCATTAGCGGCGAAGGATCCGCTGACCTTCGTCAAACAATGACCGCTGGAACTTCCGAATTTCGCCCAAAATTGAAAATACAAATTAATAGTTTCGGCCGACACAAGGCGGCCGGACCCGTGTCAGATGTTTGGCGCCTGGCCAGATGTTTGGGGCATTTAATTTATTGTAATCACACGTATAATTAGGCGGAATGAGAGCTATGAGCTTCATTATCGAGATGGCAGTGGTAGCCGGAAATAAATCGTTAAAGATCGGAAGTGCTCGTAGGTTGTGAAATTCATCATTTTATTTGTCTTCTGGAAACGAACTGTATTTAATTCTTTTGCGATATTGTAACATTATCGTGTTTTAGGGTTGGTTGTGATGAACTTTGCGCGTCGCGTGATGCGAGTACACAAATTTATGGTAGTTATAGTAAAAAATCAGTTGTTTTATTTTAATTCGTAACGATGAGCTGATTTCATTTAACAGCTGTTAGGCTATAATAATTTTTTTGGTTACGTTGTTAAAAACTAGCTATGTTAATTTGTCGTGTTTTCGCACAAATTATAGTGATTAAAATACTCGTTAAAAGGAAGAGTAAATATGATACATGATTTTTATTTTTGGTTCAATAACATAAGTTAGTTTTTTTATTGCATCTGAAGCGAATATCGCTAGTGAAATAGTAATCGCTGCACGCAGATGTTTCGCTGACGTGATGGAAGCGAATCTCCAATTTTTACGAAAATTAAACCTGGCCGTTGTTAGTTTCATTTATGAAGTTTCAATGATTTTGAAAAATTAAAGTGATAACACATGCAGATTGTCAAGAAATGCGTAACAAAGTTTCGATTTTCTGAATGACCACCATTTTGAAACGGTTGAACGAATTTTAATAAACAAGAGCTTATTAAAGCTGTTATCAAGTCAGTTTTTTGCGCCAAGTTTGAAACAAATAGTCATACAATTGTCATATTTTAACTCGGATTACATTGATTTTCAAAAAACATATATGGTAAAAACGTTTTTAAAATTTGTATGATTAAAATGGCCACTACAGGTATTTTGAAATGTTAAACGAAGTGTGAAACAAAACGGATCATTTGTGCAAAGTTCAAAACGTCTACGCACTCTGAAAGTTAGCAATAATGAGAGTTTTAAGTAGACTACAAACCATATTGCTGCCTTAATCATAACCACTTATCAAACTAAAACATAGATAAAGGGTATTTTCACAGCCTCCTGTATCGTGCGCAGGTCGACAAATCATGATTTCATACCTGGCAGCCGTGACGTATTGACACAGAGTTGCTTCCATTGTTGCAAACAGGTGATCCGGAATGTAACCATAACAACCATTTATCAAGACTTCTGCACTCGCTGCCGTCCACTTTTTCTTTGACAATTGTTTAGAATTTTACCCGTTCGCGGCACGCAGCTGTCTCGCAATGTAATAGTTGTTAATTCTAATAAAAATACAAAATAAATCTAACGGGCATCAGAGTTTTTTGTATTTTCTTCGAAACTTTAGTATATTAATTCTGATTGTGATAGTGAAATCAGATTAAAAAAAAGTTTTAAATATTTTCTTTTCAATTCCAAATATTATTGTTGTTGAAGTGTACGTTTTAACTAGGCCGTTCAGAATTTGGTCTGTGTGCGTGTTACAGTTTTCGTCAAAACTACGTCTGTGTAAGATCATTTATCATTCACTTCTGTTTCAAGATATCGGCTTCCGATTAAACGATGGCGAGCATAGTTGCTGGCTATTTCCTGTAATACTGGCTGAACGGCAAAACCTATCGTATTTTCAACCATTTCGTGAGAAAGAGCATGTAATTTTCAATAAGGTAACGTTTTTCCTAAATATTACGGTTACCGGTTAAATTCTTATCCTGTTATTTCGTTCTTTTCGTTTAAAGTTATCTCAACGCTAGCGCCAGTAACGCATAGCGACAAAACACAGTACTACTAAACGGTTATGTAAAAGTTATTGGGAATAAAACGTTATTCGTTCTTCATTTCAACGTCGTTCTCATCCTGTTTATCGCTCACGTTATTTCATTAGTTTCGTTTTAAGTTATTTCAACGCTAGCGCTAGTAACAACTTAGCAACAAAACACTGTACTACTAAACGGTTATTTAAAAGGTTATTGGGAATAACGTTATTCATTCTTCATTTTAACTCGTTCTCATTCTGTTTATCGTTCCCTTTATTTCGTACTTTTCGTTTAAAGTTATTTCAACGCTAGCGCTAGTAACAACTTAGCAACAAAACACTGTACTACTAAACTGTTATTTAAAAGGTTATTGGGAATAACGTTATTCATTCTTCATTTTAACTCGTTCTCATTCTGTTTATCGTTCCCTTTATTTCGTACTTTTCGTTTAAAGTTATCTTAACGCTAGCACTAGTAATACTTAGCGACAAAACACTGTACTACTAAACTGTTATTTAAAAGGTTATTGGGAATAAAACGTTATTCATCCTGTTTATCTTTACTGCAGTGTGCTTGGCTGAAAAAGACTTAACGTACTGCTAAACCGTTGTTAGGCGTTATGACTCCTAGCCCAGTAACCGATATTTATTACTTTTGATAACGGTTACTACAGTTATTTTTCAATAACCGTTACTAAATAACTTATAACGTATAACGCCTATCAATATGTAGAATTACTCAGTATAGTATAGAACCCGTAATAAAGGCAACATTAAGTGAGGCAGTGTTACGTAAAAACTTGCATTTATGTTCTCATTAATTACAGTGATATTTTTGTAGAAACCAATCTACAAACTAGAAATTGTAAAACGTTTTGGCATAAACCTTCCCTGTTAAAGCTCAAGTTAATTGGCACACCTGACTGTCAGTTTGCAAAGTTTAAATTGATAACTTTTAAAGAAGAGTTGATGATTGGCTTCTCTTGGGAAGGGAAATTAAAGTGCGTAACATCGTATATAATTAAAGGCAGTCTGCCTTACTTCGACCTTATTAGTGAATTTTCATTGGAAAAATTGAGAGGCCATTATGGTAATACCCAGACCCGCGATCGTGAAATGAACACTAATTCTGACCTCTAGATAATTTTTTAAGGGGTCGTTCAAACACGCTCACGTTCGCAGTTTCGGTTCGATTTGATTCAAACTTTGCGTGAAAATCGATCATGGTAATAGCTTAGACAAGTTCGTTAAACAGCAAAATTTGTTCAAAAATTTCAGCATGGTGAATTTAATAAAACTTTTTAATAAAAACTCATAATTTTTTTTGGTTAGAATTTACTTAGTCCATTTTTGTTACCGAAATCAGTTGTATAAATTAGCATTTTCAATTTTCAAAAACTGTTGAAATTAAGAAATTTAATTTGACGACGGTCAGGGTTTATTTCGTATTTTCAATGTAATTTGGTAGTTTAAAAATACTAATATGTGTAGATTTTGATATGAAAGTGGAATCAGAATTACAAAAGGGTAAAATAAAGAAAAATACTTTTGGAAATCCGCTTTTAGCACGTAAGCACGCGGTCTTCACACACACACACACACACACACACACACACACACACACACACACACACACACACACACACACTGTATTTTTATGTATATTTATAAATTTTGTATTGATTAAACAAAATTGAAATTTAAATTGAAACTAGCAAATGAACAAGTAAGAAAGTCTGTTCAATGTTTTTGTTCCATTTATTAGCCTACATTGTACTTCCAGTCACCGGACCAGCTGTGTGAAAATGTATCGGTCATTAGTTTCGTTGGGCTTTTACAACCCCATGCAAAGCAAAGTGCTCTATACAAAACCAGGTCAGTTCGGACAAAGGCCGTCCAACTACCCTTAAACCCCCACCCCTCAGCAGCGCTGGACGCATTTTTTCAAAAACAAGAAAACGAACACTGCAAACAGTCAAACCGGCTGGACGGAATCTGGCGTGAAGTGAATTTACAACGATCAAAAAAATTAGATCTGCAGTCGCCAGTGGGATTAGAATAGCATCACAGCACGCAGGTGTCGTCTCACTGACGTGATAGAAGCAAATGTTTGACAAATTTCGTTTATATCTTACATATTATAATAATGTGTGTGTGTGTGTGTGTGTGTGTGTGTGTGTGTGTGTGTGCGCGCGCGCGTGTTTTAACATTGGTAATTTCGTTCCGTTTTGATCGAAACGCACAAATAAAGCAACAACGCAGAACAAAAAAAAAAAAATAATAATAAAAATTGCTATTCGGACAAGATTAAAATTCGGGCAAGTAAAGTACACAAAAAAGTCCGTTTAACTGTTTCAAAATGGCGTTCATTCCAAACTTTAAAAAATCGTACGTTTTCTGTCTTACGCTTCTTAGAAAATCTGATTCAACCGTCGTAATCAGAGTTAAAGTCTGTAGAAATCAGCATTTTAAATATTTGCAGGGTCAGAGGTCGTTTTGGTATTTTCAACGTAATTTTGAAAATTTAAAATGCTGATTTGTGCAGACTTTAACGTGTTTTGGGGTGGTAAAAATCAGATTGTAAATAATTTCCAGAAGTATTTTTTTTAATCTCACCTTATTCTTTATTTGATTTGACCGTCTTTATTTGATTTGCGCGGTCTTTATTTGATTTGACCGTCTTTATTTGATTTGCGCGGTCTTTATTTGATTTGACCGTCATAAAGAGCGCTGTAAACTTTGAAATTACTTTGGAAATACGAAAACGAACTCTGACCGCCGTCAAAAATATATTAGTTTCAACGGATTTTGAAAATTTGAAATGGTACTACATACAATTTTGACGCTGATTACGTGGTGAAATCGGATTTTCAAAAAAGTTCAAGGCAAAAAGTTACGATTTTAAAGGTAATTCGTATAAACAAAACTTTTTATTTTTTAAAAAACAACATAAATGGCCGAATTTTGTTGGTTAACAAACTTTTCCGAGATTTTTGTGTGTAAATCAAATCGGGCTAAAATTGTGAACATGAGCTTGCTAAACCTTATATACATCCCTCAAAAAGTGATTCAGGAGTCAGGATCGGTGCTTATTTCAAGATTCCTGGTATGGATCATACCATGATGGCCGCTAAATTTTCCAATAAAAATTCGCTAAAAAGTGTTTTAAATCATTCTTACTAATTGAAAATTCGGTTCGATGTAAATTCGGCAAGAATGCTGCGAGCAGTAATTATTTGTATTGTAAATACGCTAACCACAAACGAAACCATTGACCTCTGTGACTCGTCCAAACTACGTAATAATAATCAACAATTAAATATTTGGTAAACATTATCGCAGAGCAAAGACCTCTTTACAATCTTCCGCATCTACTGAACACAGATGCTTACCGAGTCACTGACCCAATCTGTTGTTTTACAAACACAGGTCCGAACAAACAATCTTCAGACGACGTGACTCATCATAGTTACAAAAGTGAGGTTAGGTTACTTCCACTTTGCAGACTCCACACCTTGCGTCGGATTGCACAAAATGGAATCCGAGCAAAAACAGTGATTCTGCTGTTTTTGTAGAACAATGGAATTCTCGGAATCGACTGTGCGTTCCTTCGCTTTAGTTGTTTTTAACAGGGTTATTATTTTTCGGTATGTTTTGAATTAACTTTCTCGGTATAAAAAGTGAGTTCATATCGTTATCGAGAAAAAAATCGGTCTTGAAATTTTGATGTTTCAGTACGTTTTTAATAAAAGAAAGTGGTTTGACCTAAACCTACTTAATATTTAGATATTAAACTTCGAATTTGCCATGTAAGCCAGGTTTACCCATAATTCGGCCCCATTTTTGAAGCGAAGCTTTTAATGTTAGCTTTGGTAAAAGGAGTAAGTAGAAGAAAATTGTCCCGCACCTTCTTAACGTAACGGAATTATGAAACGGAAACGAGCAAACGAATTTCGTCTATATTTCTGTCTCTTTCTTTTTCTTCCTCCTTTTGGATAACAGTACACGCGTATTACATGAAAACGTTGTGTTCTTTTGGTTTCGGTATTTTCCTTAGTTAAAGAACACGTTGTAACCGTTTAATACATTCGAAATTAATATAAACGTTTAAATTGTTTATATTGCTAGTTTTTAACAACATAACCTAAAACTTATTTTAGTCTATCAGCTGATCGTTACGAACTTCTATAGGCCTAAAACAACTGATCTTTTACTGTAACTGCAGTGAGTAATATCTAAGCTAGGTTCACGTATTTATTTATTTAAACAAAACAAGATATTTGTAAATATATTAGTATTACTGGAAATAACCAGCAACTACACTATCATCGTTAAAATCAGAGCTCGCCATTTGGAAACTGAAGTGAATAGTAAAGAACCTTATACCTACATCGTTCGGGTTTTAAACAAGGTACTGTCGTATCAAATTTCAAAACAATCGGTCAATGCATTTGGCCAAAACTACATAACAAACAAACCAAATGCCGAACGGTCGAGTTGAAACAAAGCAAAATGTATAAGTAATTATATCACGGAAGAATTGGTTTCAAAGCTTTTGAAAAAAAGTTAAAAAATTTGTCTGGTTTTACGAAAACGGTTTGTCACATTTTGCACAAATTTTTGATCAAATAATAATACTTTTTTTTGAAGCAAGTCGGACAAATAAAATAAACCCTGACCGCCGATGGGGTTGTTTTTCAAAATCACTACTCACGAACCTTAATTTTCTATAATTCCAGATTTAATACACTGACCTGAATAAGGATTCTTCGTTTATGACCAAAGTTTTACAGAATATGACGAACCGCTTTTGAGAAATTTGACTGATTTTCCTGTTTTGTTTATCAATTTATTTCGAACCGGACATTTTTGAGAAATAATGGATTGGAAGGTAGTTTGAAATTTATTCAAATTGACGTTTGTAGAATTTTTTCGATACGTCTATTCCGCAGGGGGGTGCAGACTAGCACCCTATTGAGAGGATTTAGACGTTCCTCGCGGTACCCGCGAGTCTAACACACAGTTACACTTAGAACACTATACTTTCGACTTTAACACTTTACATTCACACTTACATTTAGGAAGGTAAAAATAGCCTCAATGTGCTTTTCGCCTTAAAAAAAAAAATGATACGTCTATATAGCCTACCTTGTATTTCTATAAGATTTAGACCCAGAACCTTGAAATGAGCGTTGATCCTGCGCGTGTGCGCGTGTTAGCGCTGTCACGTTTACAATTTCGATCCGATTTGATCATTGATTCATTGACACAAAAACTGATTTTGATAATCGACTGGAAAAATTCAGTAACCAGTAAAATTCGTCTTAAAATGGCGTCTATTTGAAATCTTTAAACATTCATAACTTTTTTATATTTAATGTTTTTTTTAAAAAAATCCGATGTCACCATCAGCGTAAAACCACGTAAATTAGCAGTTTGGGTTTTCAAAGTCAATTAAAATTAAGAATTTGAATTGAATTGAATATGAAGACGGTCAGGGTTCATTTTCGTATTATGAATATAATTTTAAAGTTTAAAATCGTAATATATACAGATTTTGATGTTGATAATGGTGGTGAAATCAGAGTTTTGATTTTTTTAAAATTTTAAGGCGAAAAGCATATAGAGGCTATTATCACCTCCCTAAATGTAAGTGTGAGTGTAAAGTGTTAAAGTCGTAAGTGTAGTGTTGTAAGTGCAAGTGTGTGTATGTGTTAAGACTCGGGTACCGCGAGAAAAAAGAGGGAAAAGCAAAAAAAAAAAACTTGGAAATTCGTTTCGTCAGCTTCATTCAAACAACGTAGCAAATACACAAACAAACTGAATGCTGAACAGCCGAGTTAAAACAGACCTCGCATTGCTCATTCAATTATCAGTAAAAATCTTCAGTGAAAATCTGATTCGATTTTCCGAAATAGCTCTGATTTTTGTTGTTAAATCCCATTTCGGTTTTTCTGCAGAAGCCCGTAGGATTACTTCTGTTAAGATCTAAAGAACTGCATTTAAGTAAACTTAATTGAAACCGTTTGAAAATATTCTTTAAAAATCTAATTTTTGTTACTTTTTTGTAAGTTTCTAAACGAAAAATGCAAAATAATCTAACTAGAGATCTACGTCATCGATTTTGATGAAATATGCAAATAGGTTGTTATTTATCCATATTTAAGTACTAATTTTTTTAACAATTTCAGATTTCAAAAAAATTGAATTTTTTTACCAATAAGCGTTAAAACTAATTAAAAAAAAGATTTCATCATAATTATTTCTGATGATTTTGATCAAATCGTTATCGAATGAAACCTGTAATGCCCAAACAACATATACGATACATTCTATCAAACAAAATTCAGTACAATTTTAAATTATAGATAAAATTCAATTAACGATTATCGATTTTGAATTATCGTTCGATAATTCGATTGTCGATTATTTCAATTAGGCTATCGATCAGTTTAATTGTAGTTATCGATAAAAGAAATCTCCCTATACTAGATTGTTTTGGACAACGACGTTTTTAAATAGTTCTTCTGCAAGTATATACAATATTTAGTGAATGTAAATTGTTTGTAATTTTACAAGGTTATCAAATCATTTAGCATTTTCGCTTTCGTCGGAAGCCATTTTGAAAACACTAACTATAAAAGAACGCGTCATGGTCACCCTGCGCTTGGATTACAGAGTGTTCCGAGAAACCATCGGGTTAAGAACAAACCAGGTGATGGTGACTACCGACTACTGGACATATATCTTGCATTGTAGCCAGCTAGTAAAAGGATAGGCTCCATAACTCACCCCTGCTGGACCCCGTAGGGTCACTTTATAGCAGCCCAGTGCTTTCAATATGGCCAACTTTTTTGTTCCTCCCATAAAATTACAAACGTCACGCTGTTCCGCTTTACGGATGTTAGAGAATTTGGTTCAACTGCGAAAAGGCTTCTGAATGTATTCAAATTTTTAGCCTAAAACCATAACTAATTGGAATACGTTAATGTAACGTATTTTTGGAAGCAAAAAATCTGAAAAAATACACAAGTTTGTAATGTTAGGTTAGATTATTTTCCTTTGCCGTCAGTGCAATCCTATGTATGTTTTTTTTAGTAGTTTCGTAGGCTGCCGTCATTTTCAGGTCTTGGTCAGTCTGTTAAATCATTTTTCTTTTATTAATGCCGTTGAAGGTTTTTACACAGGTGTTTGTTTATTAAAAAGTTTTATTGTGCATAGAAGTTGAACTTTTACACATTTAATTAATTTATTGACCGAGCGAAGCGAGGTCTCTGTTTTAACTCGACTGTTCGGCATTTGATTTCCATGTTTGTTTCGTAGTTTTGACCAAACGCATCACTTGATTGTTCTGAAACTTGATAAGAAGGTAGACACCTTGCACAAAGTCCGAACGACGTATGTGTAGGATTGTTGCCCTTTCACTTCCGTTTCTAGATGGCGGCATCTGATTTACGATGACCAATTGGTGAACGTGTTTGGCCAAAACTGGCCCTCGTCATCGTTTGAAACATGTGTAAATAGGGAGAAAATTTTAAGTACGTCGATCGGGCTTTATAAAAGGTACCTTCGTACCAAATTTCAAATAAATCGGTCAATGCGTTTGGCCAAAATTGCGTAACAAACACAACTCAAATACCGAACGGTGGAGTTGAAACGGAGAAATCGTGTAGCTCGGTAAATGATGACTGGAAAAATCACAAATGTAGTCCGTAAGAGCACAAACAAATTTCGCACCCCAAAAAACCTTGAAAATAGGCATAACTTATCAAAATTGGTTCGTCAGGTTTTACTCTCATTTTGGTGATTATGTCTATGCAGAATATCTAAAATAAAATAAATTTCCTGTTTGAAAGCAAGTCGAAAAAACCGGAAACAAACGACTCCCTTCCGGCTGACTTATGAATCGTTAATGAAATAATTGATTGTTAAATAGTTGGTTTAAAATTTTAAATTTTAAAGTAAAAATTTATTGTTGTAAAGTAGTTTTTTTTGTTTCATCGTTTACCGAATTACCGGTTATACGCTATTGGTGCTTTCGAAAAACGCTCATTTTCGGCTCACTAATTTGGCTTTGTTTCTACGCTTACAACCAAACAGATATGAAAACATTTGTAATAATACTAATTAGACTGTAACAAGTTCTCGCGGAAATAAAGTGCAAGTTATTTTCGAGTGGCGCACAGATACATTAAGTGAATGAAACAACGTGCGTTGCTGTGACTAATTCCTTAAACAAACAAATTTCATTTGATAAAACCAATTTTAAATAATCTGTTCTTGTCAACAGAAACGAATTATCTCGTTTTTCACAAAAAAACTAATGTCATACAACGTCATTGTTGGTCAGTGTTATAGTTTATCTATGATTGCCCCTTCTTAACTGTAGCTACCGACTCCTAGATCTATGTATATCGGGCATCCAGTGACTTCCGACCATTTGGACCGTCTCGTACGCTGCGCTCTTAACACGTGAGTGGTAAATAAATCAGACCTGTATTGGTTAAACTAAACGCTGTGATTTTTGTAGCTGTGTACAAATTTTTATATAAAGTACTGTATTATAATAAGTTAATTTATAATAAAGCACGAAACGTGCTGTAGGACTTTTTTATAAAAAAGCTAGAAACTAGTAGTTCAAAGAACAATAGACTTCGCGGTATATTCTTAAATAATATACAAAGCGTTCTCCACGACAGCTCTCGTAAATTTTTCCGCCAATTTAACCGGTAACGGTAATATTTACGAAAAATGTTAGTAGAACAATTTTATTGTAAATTTTATGCTCTTTCACCTTGAAGCGGTCAAAATTATAATAGGCTTTGCTGCTAAGACTATTACAGGAAATAGCTTAATTTGTCTTTATACAAGATATCTTTGTAACAAATTTCAAATAATCGGCCAATGCGTATGACTAAAATTACTGACAATAGTCATCGTTAAATCAGAGTCCCCCCCCATCTTGAAACGGACGTAAATAGAAAAATATTACAGGTCATTTGGACTTTATACAAAGTATTTTCGTACCACATTTCAAAACAATCGGCCAATGCGTTTGATTGAAATTGCGTACACTCGTCAGCGTTAAATCAGAGCTCTTCATTTTGAAACGGAAGTAAATGGGGGAAATGTTACAGATTCGTTATTTAGGCTTTATACAAGATCTCGTCGTAGAAAATTCAAAACAATCAGTTAATGCGTTTGGCTAAAACTGCATACACTCATTACTGTAAATCAGAAGTCTCCATCTTGAAAAGGAAAAATCTGAAAGGAGGAGGTGAAAAGGAAAAATCTTACGCGTACTTCCTTCGGACTTTATACAAGGTATTTCCGTACCAAATTTCAAAACAGCAAATGCGTTAGATCAAAATTGATTATACTCATCATCGTTAAATCAGATTCCGCCATTTTGAAACGGAAGTAAATGAAAAAATGTTACAGATACATTATTAGGGCTTTATGCAAGATATATTCTTACAAAATTCAAAACAATCGGTTTATGCGCTTGACCAAAGCTGCGTACACTCATCGTCCTTAAATCACAAGCCGCCATCTTGAAACAGAAATAAATGGGGGAAAATGTTACACATACTTCATTTGAGCTTTGTACAAGGTACCTTCGTACCAAACTTCAAAACGATCGTTCATCGTTTTAATTAACCTGCGACCAATATATAAAGTAAATCAGAGGTCTCCATTTTGAAAAAAAATTAAATGGTGAAAATCTTACACATACTTCATTTGGGATTTATACAAGGTACGTTCTTATCAAATTTCGACAGAATCGGTCTATGCGTTTGACTAAAACTGCGTACACTCGTTGTAAATCAGAGGTCGCTATATTGAAACGAAAATGAGTAGGAAAAATTACACATACGTATTTCGAGCTTTCTACAAATTACCTCAGTACCAAATTTCAGTGCGTCAGTGCGTTTGACCAAAACTGCTTGACAAACACACAAAATGTCGAGTTTAAACCGAGACCTCACTTCGCTGTAAATATTTTTTTTATACTTGTAAATAATTAAATGCAATTTCTTACATGTTTTTATGCTTAAATATTAAAATAGTGTATTTGAATTTTTAAAATGCAACATTTATTTCGTAATGGCGTACAACTTCTGTTTTTGTAATAAGATCCCCTACATTTTTTACTCTTTTTTTTGTTGTTTTTAACTCCAATTTAAGAGACTGTATTTTGTTCTTGAATGTTTTCCAATTAGTCTAAACTTTTACAAAGATCCAAAACGACAATTAAAATTGGAAAGCAATTAGGGTCTATAATTTTTTACTGTTGCTTAATATAATATTGATGGATAATGGCTCAAAGATGTGATGCAGTGATTAAGTTATTAGTTTTAAACGTATTGATAATTTCGCAGTATTTACTTCAACTGTAAGCCAATGTTTTCAGAAACGTTAATATCTATGGACGAAAATAAATGATGGATTGTAAAAACTATAGAATGTCCAGTAAATATTTTGAAACGAACAACAAAATAGAAAATCGAAAGTTGGCAGCCATATTGGAAAATGTCGGTCGAATTTTAAAAATTCCGAAAAATTTTTATTAGACAGGAACGTATGACTGACTGAGGTTCAGGATTCGCGTTTCTTTTGTTAATGTTGTAGTTTCCAAGATTCCGTTGGTGGCCATATTTGCACTTATAAAATTTGGAAAGGCTAATCTGCTGATTTTTGTGGAAAACTTGAGAAAGTAAATTTTGTTTTAAAGACTAAAAATTCCAAGTAGGTCTAAGCCGTTTTATTGTTTTAAATTCTTGAAAAAAATGAAAAATCATAACTCAAGCTAGTGTCGCATTGTGTGCCGAATTTGATTTCTAGATCACTTTTTGAGGTTAATGGTCGTAAAATTGTGTGTGTGTGTGCGCGCGCGCGTGCGTGCGTGCGTGTGCGCGCGAGTTCGTTAACCAGTAAAATTAGTTGATCAGTGTCAAAATAGCGGCGATTTGAAAGAATGTTGACTGTTGGTTTGCTCCTCCACACTGATCTTAATAGCAGATGACTGATTCAGATAGAACTTCCGGATGATCCTAAGATCTTTATCATTGGTCCCTGTGTTCTTCATATCCTCCATTATCTTTTTGTTGCTGTATTCTGTCGAACGCTTTCTGATATACTATAAAACAGTTTAAAATATCACAGTTCATATCCCTGTAGCGTTGGAACAACTATTGCAAACAGAACAGGGCATCCCTTGCACTTACTTCTTTCGTAAATCCAAACTGTTTGTCTGTCTGTTATTCTTTCTTCACACATCTTGTTGATTCACTGCAGAATGATTTTGTGAAACAGACTTAGCGTTTGACACATGAGAATGTATTTTTTTCTAAGTATACCCTCTCCTAAAATTCATATTTCACCATCGTAATCAGAGTTACAATTTGCATACATTAGGATTTTAAACTTTCCAATTACAGTGAAGGACGAAAATGGACCTTGAACGCCGTCGAATTTAATTTCTTAATTTAAACAGATTCTGTAAATTCAAAGTGCTGATGTGTGCAGTTTGTAACGCTGAATAGGAGTGATGTAGGCCTAAACAGATTTTGAAAATATGCAGACATTGTGAATTTTTTTAAACACTTGAAATGCCGGCCATATCAGAATCGATTTTTGTGCCAAGTTTGAATCAAATCGGACTGAAATTGCGAATGTGAACTTACTAACACACGCACACACACATACATGTATATATATCAAAAGGTGATCTAGAGGTCAGAATAGGCGCTCGTTTCGAGGTCACGGATCTTGTTCTTACAAAGATAACTGCTACAAGTATCCAGTAAGTAAATAGGCCTAATATCTGTTGACCGAACTGCATGGCCTTGTGTTGAATGTCGATTTACATAAACACTGAAGTATTTTTACTGATGGAGTATTTCCAAAAAGAGTGTGACACACGTTTTATAGATAATGAAATTACTTTTTTCTTGAAACAAGATAAGCCAGTGTGCACTAGATAACGCGTTACGGGCGCTGTACTTTGTAATGCCACATAGTTTTTTTTTATTTACAAAGTCCCTGTCTCATTTGCTTTATAAAGCAAACTTGATATTAAAGGAGTTGATTTAAGACTATTAATAAGAGCGATAATTTTTAATCGCGTTTATTTGGCTTAGAGTTCGTTAGACTTCGCTCGTTCCATGCGTACCGTAATAAAATGTTCAAATATAACTTTTATTTTTGAAAGACTGATTTCACTGTCGTAATCGGCGTTAAAATCTATATAAATTAGTATTTTAAACTTTAAAATTACTTTAGATAAACGATATTAACCGCGACCACTATTAAGTGACGTTTAAATTGTAATTAAACATTTTTGAAAGTAATAAATTTATGCAGATTTTAACGCTGGTTACGACGATGAAATTAAATTAAAAAAAAACAGTAAAACAGTTAAATTCCTTTTATAATAATTTGAAAATCAAACCATTCTGTGATTAGTGGATCTTTTAGTTTATAAAGAATTTATAAAAAGATGTAGTTCTAAGGCCGGGTGACCAGCAAATGTGGAGCGGAGTTGCGCTGAACGGAGCGAACGACGCATTCAAAACCGGCCTTACGGTTTCTTAGTGTAACTCGTAACGGAGCTGAGAGGAGCAAGTGGCGTAACTGGGCTCCAATTTGCGTAACTTCGACTCTGTCTAGATTCGGTTTTGAAGCTGACTCCGTTTCCCCCACCACGCTGACCACGCCTCCAAACTTATTTATCGTTACCTATGTTACGGTTTTTAAACATTGTAGTTTCCTAGAATCCGTTACACTAGGTCTAAATATTTACATTTAAAAGCGTTCTTTAAATTGACAGCTCAAGTTTTCGGTTGCCGTTCGTTTCATTCCGCTCCGATCGGTTCAGCTCAGCGCAGCTTCGCTAAGCATTTAGTGACCGCCCGTTCTGGGAAGGAGCTAACCAATTCATTTTGTTTGTACATTATCGATTTACAATCTTACAGAAGTAATTGGCTTTGGGAGTATTCTATTCTATTCTTGAAAAATACGTCGTAAATAGATAATTATTACGATCTCTTGAGTTTCACGTGCAAATAATTTTGTTGTTCCGCCTGCCACATTTATATGGATTTTTCATAGAAAATGTACATTTTTATAAAATATAAGTTATGTGTTAATATCTATGGTACTGCACTCTCAGTGTACATAGATTATTCACACATTTGAATCTATGTGTGGAACGTTCTACCCTTCATTACTGTTAATTCAGAGAACAATAGACCTCGCAGTATACTTAATTATTGCCTGGCCATCGCTTCACAACAGCGCTCAAACGCGCTCGCAACCTTTCCGCCATTTTAACCGTTAGCCGTAATATAACTGGACCAACTTGATTGAAAATTTTATTCTGTTTCTTCATGAAGCGGTCAAAATTATGAAAAGTCTAGCTATTCAGCTTGTATTACTGAACGTTATCGTTAAATAAAAAGCGGCCATCTTGAAATGTCTCATAATGGAAAAAATCTTACTCTTTCGTCGTTCGGGCTATAAACAATGTAATGTCGCACTAAAATTCAAATAGGTCAGTGCGTTTAGCCAAAAGTGTGTAACAAAGACAAACCAAATGCCGAACGGTCGAGTTGAAACAGAGACCTCGCTTCCGTCAGTTACACAGTTTTATTTTGAGACATTAAAAGATAGTAAGACTAATGAGGACGAGGGATCAGCATTAACGGTAAGGGGAAAACAACGGGAGTAACTGCGGCTAGAATTAAGAAAATGAGCGCATTTCAGAGACGCAGCAGACTGATCTTTGCTATAACCGCATCGATTAACGAGTCTCCCGGTAAAGGTACAGGCAAACATACCAAAATAGTCAATTATTGGTTTAGTGACATTTAAGTAAAAACAACTATATTTAGTCTTGACTGATATCTCATTATCGTTTTTTTACAATCTCCATACTCTTTTTTACTTGGCATAAAATTGGCATGAAAACAGTTTTTTCGTTTTAATAATTAATATTTCAGATTTTTTAGTACTGATCATTTACACACACCCATTACAATGGTGAACTCCGACTTTCAAGAAAGTGTGCCATTTTGAAACTATTGCATGGATGTTCAAGTTCTGAATCTTATCTTGATGACCGCTCATTTTTCAATGGAAAAATCTTTTAACAGTTTACAAAGTATTTATTACATATATTTTACGTATTGGTTTGAGAAATACTTAACAAATTGGGTAACCTTATTAGGTTCTACCTCAGTCGTCAATATAGGCTGGTAATTTGATAATTTTATTTCATATATAGTAAAATATCGATACAATGCCACGAAGCATTATATCGAAGCAAAATATCGATGTTTTCTTTCTAATCGCATATTCGGCGCATTATATAACTTTCTCTAAAAACAGAGAAATAAAGTTACTATTTTACCTAGATTTAGTATTGTTCACGATGCTAAACGGACAATGCAGTTTAGAGCCTGGCCTGTTGCCTTGTCACGTGTCCTATAAATCCAGGACACGATTGGACAATCCTTTACGGCAGGAAGCTGCAGATGTCCTGCAAGTGTGTCTATAACTCAGCATGCCACACGGCCGTATTCCTTCCTCTTTATCTGCTCGCTCTTCAGCAACAGGCAAAAAACAGACCAAACGGAGTAAACAATTAGGCTTCTACATCAAATAATCGACTCACGCAGCTGTCTCGCTAACATAATGTAAGCGGACTTCCACATGTATAGTATCATCATATATAGACTATATTATTTCTCGAGTCAACATCCCTTTTTCTCAGCACATACTATTTCGTACCGGCATAAATGAGGTATCTATAGAAAGATTTTTCAACCGGCTTTTGGCATTGCAAAACGACTTTACGCTAAAAACTGTTTGTGGAAAATTTTAACATAAAAGACATTTTTGAAGTGAATACTTCTTATGGCGGGGTATGGATGTATGTTTTGCTCGGGAAAAAAATCACTTTGCCGTCACGCATCACGCTCCTATATATATTTTTGTTTTAAAATGTACTTTTGAAGTGAAAACTTGTATGTTCGCGCCATTATATTACTTACCCAGTCCAACTTAATTATTTAGTTTTGTGTCGTGTTAACTGTATAACAGTGACGTTTTATACGTTATTGTATATTGGTAGGTGTGAATAATAAATATTTAAATGTCATTATACTACTTACCTGTACATCTGAATTATTTAGTATTCAATTTTGTGATGTGTTAACTGTAGGCTACAACAGTAACGTTTTAATAATATTTTATACTTCGTAATAATATTTTAAATTTGAAAGTTTATGTGTGTGTTTTTGTTTGTTATTCAATCACACATTAATTACTGGACTGATTGAGATGAAATTTAAAGTGAGCATGGTTTAGGTACCTGAGATGGACATAAATGTATTCCCGTTTTAAAAATCTGAATCCAGTTATTATTTATTATAAAATTATTGTTTATAAGCTTACATTTGCAATGATTTTAATTGAAACAATCTTATA
Source organism: Callitettix versicolor (assembly GCA_022606455.1). NCBI lineage: Eukaryota > Metazoa > Arthropoda > Insecta > Hemiptera > Cercopidae > Callitettix > Callitettix versicolor. Next base: position 41,591,481 of record CM040185.1, on the reverse strand, counting down.
ATTCCAAACAACCTGCCTTTCCAAATTAAAATATTGCAGTTTCCATTGAAGTTGGCATTTACAATGACAATAAGTCACAGGGTCATATATTAAGAGTAGCAGGAATACATTTGGGACTCCGTGCTTCTCCCATGTTCAGTTATAGCCTATTCTAGTGTCTAGTAGCAAAAATCTGTTTTGGAAAAAAAATCATAAAATCATATAATATTGTATTTAGAAATATATTAAACTGAAATTAACGTACTCATGATTTTGAAAATCGACTATAAATTTTATTTTGTGGTATAAAATATATAGCCATAACCCATGATAAGAAGTAGTCACTTCTGTCGTTAGTCATGCGACTGCCACCTTTTTTTAAACTGTTATAGGCAAAACGGCTCATGCGCGGCATCACAAGTCAGACAATATTTTGTATATTTTACGAAGCTAACTTATAAATTACGAATAGACAATCCCATTACAAATGTTTGCATAACGTGCTTAGAACAATTTCAGTATTTAGGCCTACTTAAAAGTCATTAAACTTTCAGGTTATGTGTCCCTACTAACAGTCCCGTATCCCTGCCCGTCGTACAACCCGGGACAAGTATTTTGAATACCAAACACATGTTTTGGACACTGTTTTTTACACAAATATATTTGTGATTTCTCCTTCCATCGTGCATTTATCTATTGTTAATAAGGACATTATAAAATACGAAATACAATAAAAATATCAAAATTCAGTTAGAAGTTATCAAGCATGCCTTTTCAATGGAGTAGAAGACAGTTGCCAATTAAAATTCGTTTGTTATCACTACAAAACAAGTGTCGGGGAAAACACTTCAAAGAGCAGGATTGTATTTAAAAAATATCGTCTTTACTCACGTACAGTTGTATGTAGCCTTTTCAAGGGTAACTAAATCAACTAAATGTTTGTATCCATTAAAGAAAATGAAATACTTATTCAAAAGGCTGTGTTTGCATAAAACTTTCATAGTGCGTAATTTCACACTGCCCCCTGGTTTATATTCCTTTTTTGGAATTCTGATTTCACTATCGTTATCAGCATTCATATATGTGTTAGCATTTTAAACTTTTAAAATTACATTGAAAATACGAAAATGATCCGTGACCGCTGTCAAACCAATTTCATAATTTCAACAAATTATGAAAATTAAAAATTCAAATTTAAGCAGTTTTTAACGCTGATTACGATGGTCAAATTGGATTTTGAAAAGAAATTAAGACAAATAAGTAAAGAAATTTTAAATGTTTGAAATGGCAGCCATTTTGAAACTGTTAAACGAATTTTGCAATTTTACAAACTTGTGCAAGCTATTATAATCGATTTTTGTGCCAAGTTTGAATTAACTCAAACTAAACTTGCGAACACACGCACACGTATACACATATTTAGCACACAAATTTTATCGACCCTTCAAAAAGTGTCCTACGGGTCATGATGGCCGCTCCATTCCAATGAAAATTCGCAAATAACCTGTCGCAACATGTAACAGCCTATCAAAAATTTAAAATATTTAAACTGAACTCGAACTTTTTGCCCAGTTTTTAACCGTATCACACAAAACATCCCCGAGCCCCGAATGTTTGCTTGTTACAGCACCCCTGCGATTCCCCCCTTTATCCTTTGCAACCCTAACTGACCCAAGCCGCTTCGCTTTTGTCATAAGATCGATGCAGTCCTTTAAGGGTCCCCATACTCACACAGTTGCATAACTGGTCAATATATCGTATCGATACATTGTCTGACGTTTACGATCCCTCCCTTCTCCCTCGAGATAAGGGTTGTTTCGTTTCTGTTCCTATTCAATTCCTCAACACGTGCATAGCCCGTACCTAGGTTTATCTTGGTGTTCCGTCCTCCTTCTACCTTCCCTTCCTTAGGCTGGTCAGTTCGCAGGCCTGGTTGTAAGGTCTTTTGTGGATTTATCGGCATTCCTTTGGATAAAGAACGTTTTAAGTTTAAAGAATAGACTAATATTAGCGAATTTCCATCAAAAAATGAACCGTTCATTGGAGCACCATCATGGTAAGATCCAGACCCAAACTTTGAAAAGAGCGCCGATTCTGACCTCCCATCACTTTTTAAGAGATCCTTTTTAATGTACATGCGAGTGCATACGCGCTTCTTGAACATTTAAATTACACTAAAAATACGAAAATAAACTCTGACCACTGTTAAATTACATTTTTTTAAAAATTCCAACATTTGAAAATTTTAAATGCTAATTTATGCAGTTTCTAACGCTGATTAAGATGGTTAAATTAGTATTAAAAAAAGAAAGAAAAAATTTAAATGGCCATTTTTGAAACCGCCATTTTGAAACTGGAACGAATCGTACGGATTTAATAAGGCAACAAATAATTTAACAACAAATTTAACAAATAATACACATAATAAAAGATGTGTATTATTTTAACTACACTCAAAATGTAGTTTAAAGGTCAGGATAGGCGTTCATTTCAATATCCCGGGTCTGGGTTTTACCACGATGTCTGCTGCAATGGAAATTCGCCAGTAACTTCGGTCTACCGCTACAAAATCTGTAAAAATAAGGGTTACAAAAAAACTTCACAAAAAATAGCGCTAGGGTTAAAGAAAGGGTAAATACACATCTGCAACCCTTACGCCAGCCGATCAAGGCAACCAGCTTGAAGGAATGCTCTCTTTCATTGTGCACTGGTTTAATCCTGCACGATAGATCGCCTTGGATGCTCCGCTGAAGAGACTGAATGCCCGGGATGACTTGGCTTTAGGCGCGACACCTCGGATATAAAGGGTTCTGTCATAATAGAAGACGTAAGCAACGCATTAGCGGCGGGGCGTCCGGTGTATTGTTGCCTTGGGGGAAGGGGGAACAATAAATAAATACGCCATTTTGCTTCCTCGACGCCCCCACTGAAACTCTAAAACCATAAGCCAAATAGCTGAAAATCTGATTTCCTGATAAATTCATGCCGGCTTAAGTGTCACACGTATACACTTTTATTAGTGAATTTCTATTGGAAAAATGAGCTATTGTAGCAACTTCAAATGAGCACTTGTTGAAGGAGCGTTACAGTGTTCATATACATTTTAAAATAGCCTATATATAAATTCATGTTTGTGCGCTCACGTTCGTAATTTTAATCTGATTTGATTCAAACTTGGCACAAATATCGATTTTGTTAATAGCTTGGGCAAGTTCGTTAACCAGAAAAATTGTTTGAAGAGTTTCAAAATGGCGACAATTTCAAATCTTTTGAAAATTCGTAACTTTTTGTTTTAAATGTTTTTAAGAATCCAATCTTATCGTGGTAATCAGCGTTAAAAACTGTTTAAATTAACTTTTTCAATTTTCGTAATCCGTTGAAATTAAGAAATTTAATTTGACGGCGGTCAGGATTCATTTTCTTACTTTTATTGTATTAGTTGGAAGTTTAAAATGCGAATATGCGCACACTTTAACGCTGAGTGTAATAGTAAAAAAAAGGTAAGGATAATGAAAAATACGTTTAAAAAATTCACTTTCAACTCACCAGCGAGACAGCTGAATGAGTGATATTTTTTGAAAAATTTGGGAACATCTACTTTCAGATACAACAAAAACTGTACGTTTTTACGACAGTCAGTTAAGTATTAATAACAAAACACGAGAAGCTGTGTTCCCAAAAATGTCATTGTACAATGTACAAAGCCAAGGTTTCGATTGATCTCACAATTTATAGTGTGGGTTAGAACCATAGATTTTAAAAAGGGGGTAATCTTGGAAATTAGCACATCTATCTGCGCACATCGCTGGATAACAAACTAATTGATCAATTTTAATAAAATCTTGGTAGGTGTAGATCTTTAGATCTTGTTTGTTCAAATCGATGTGAGAAAGTTTGTCCAATGTCACTGAACATTGCTAGAATGATAACGTTAACTTGCTAGAATGATAACGTTTATGAGACACATGTGAGCGCTCGTCTGGTGGCATCTTGCGGCAGAGTGTTCAACTACAATTAAACAGATAATATTACTGTCTATATTGTCAAACGTCTCCACCCTTCCTTACATCTTGCAGTGTTCGTAGCGGCAGATAGCCGAATTATTTGGACTTAGCCGCTGAGCACGCTTTTTATAATGGTTTTTCTTCTAGTACGTTTATATTCAATTGTAATGCGCATAATTTTATTTTTGCTTCTAGTTTGATTTTCGCATAAGTCTGTTTAAAAGTGTCTAACAGTTTGTCTACTTATTCGTCTGGACAGTGACATTCATTCATTGTTCGTGAATTTCTTTTGGGAAACGAGTTATTGGAGCGGCCATCATGGTAAGACCTCTACCAGGAATCTTTAAATTTACACTGATCCTGACCTCTAGTTCATTTTGTTTAGGGGGGGGGGGCGTTTTGCACTCTCATTTTTTGCAATTTTGGTCTGATTTGACTCAAACTTGGCATACAAATTGATTTTAGTAATATCTTGGACAAGTTATTGTAAAAATTTTAAACTTTTTCATCTTGCTCTTTTTTAGAAAAAAACCGATTTCACCATCGTGAATAGCGTTAAAATTTGCATAATTTTGCATTTAAAATTTCCAAAAGCCACTGAAATTACGAAAATGAGCAGTGGTCAGAGTTCGTTGTCGTATTTCCAGTGTACTTTAATGTTCAAAATGGTAATTTAAGCAGATTTTAATGCTGGTTAAATCGGTTTTTGAAATAGTTGTAAGATGAGAATAAGTTTTGGCAAACCGTAACCTAGGCAACGAGAAATAAATAAGTTTGGAGGCGTGGTCAACGTGGTGGGGGAAGCGGAGTCAGCTTCAAAACCGAACTAGACAGAATCGAAGTTACGCGGAGGGGAGCCCAACGACGCTGAGCTCCGTTATGCTTTCAGTGGCCGTACTTACATTAAAAGCAATAGGTTAGGTTTTGAATCCATAGTCAGGAACGGAAAAAAATTAATTAAAAAAAAGTTTAGGTTAGGTTAGGTTGTGGTTATGTTAGGTTAGGATAGTTTTTAGGTTAGGTTAGGTTAGGTTAGGTTATAACGCTCAGCACAACTCTGCTTCGCATTTGTTGGCAACCCGGCCTAACGTGAAAACCTTTCCTTGTTACAATCTTTCTGAACACCCTGCAGCCTACGTACAGGATCCAGGACACATGATGCCACCAACTGCTACGTGAACGCGTCCCGGAGTCAGTAAGGTTAGGTCAGGACGAGGCGTACCGCACCAATTACAGCATCCTCGAAGCCCAGACCTCCCGTCGCTTCGGTATCTTTCACCCTTCAAATTAAAAAGGTTTGGTTTCTATTATTTTAAATGCCTTCTGAAATTAGGGAACCTTCCCTCCCCGAGAAAGAGAGAGCAATGCCAGGAATGTTTTTCCTGTTTTCAGTAAAAACTGACATATTGGCGAAGCCCCCGGTCATAATGTATCGTGTGTTGGCGAGGCGGAAGACGTGTAACATATGGTGAACCCTTGCTCGGTCCTACTTCCAGGTCCCTAAAACAATGGCAAGCATTGAATAGACACTTTTATTTAAGTATTTCTACCGAAAGGTATTTCGGCAAAAGTAACGCGAAATCAGCTTAATGCCTCAGAATCGGTTCAATAGATATCTCTAAAATATTAATCGTACATTCATTATAAATACATTTTAAACAAATTTATAATAAAATTTGTATAAACGTAAGATTTAAAATAACTTTTACTTGTCTTAATTTCATTAATAAAAATTATAATTTTATTATTAAAACATTTAAACTTTCTTCTTTCTTTCACCGGCACGACAGTCCGAGATGAACTTTGGCCTCCCTTAAAACTGTGATTTCATTGTAATGTGATTTCATTTATTTAAACCGATGTGATTTTATTATTTAAACCGACGTGATTTCATTGTTTAAACCGGCGTGATTTCATTATTTAAACCGATGTGATTTCGTTATTTAAACCTAAGTGATTTTATTATTTAAACCGACGTGATTTCATTATTTAAACCGATGTTATTTCATTATTTAAACCGATGTGATTTCATTTATTTAAACCGGTGTGATTTCGTTTATTTTAAACGATGTGATTTCGTTTATTTTAACCGATGCTATTTACTTTATTTTAACTGGTAAGATTTCGTTTATTTAAACCGATATTATTTCGTTTATTTAAGCCGATGTGATTTCGTTTTAAGTTCTGTCGGTCAGTCCGCCGACATCCACGTTTTTTACTAGTTAATTAAAAAATCGGAAGTCACGAAATATTTTACGCCAGTGAACAAGTGACCAACAGTTGGTACGCCAGGCGGACATTTCGGTTCTGCTTTGCGTGGAAACGTAATTCGCACCGTAAATTTTTTTCACATACTATAAATTTCCCAGCCGTTCACAAGCTCAGGATATCCTGAGGAAGCGTGGGATTGATTTTCCCCAGAGGACATTGCTTTGAGAGGCTGTTCGCCGCGGGAAGTGGGGCTCTTTGCATTCGCAACGCGGAAACAAACAAAACACTTCTTTAGACAAAACAAAACAAGATAATGAAACTAAAAACAAGGCAGAGAGCAAAGCAGATACTTTTCAGTGGGGTGTAGTGGTAGCCTTGACGGAAGTAGAGGCCATACATCCGGCCATTTGTCTCACCCTCACACGTAATAATTAGGTGACGTCATCCAGTGGCCTTGGTAACCTTCACGACTCTCTTGCGTTATCTGCCGATTTGTTTGGAACTATGTCTTGTACAAAAGTTGGAATTTTATTTTTACTGGTACAGCATTAATAATTAATTCGGTTCTATTTTTTTTTTCGATTTAGTCTAGCATTTTCGTTTAAATTTCAAAATTGCTAACTAAAGTATGGGTTTTCATACACAATCAACAAATTTTAATGAACCAAATTTGAAAAGTTATGGAAGCGGCCATTATTTCATATTATTTATATGGCTATTATTTAAAAACAAAAAAATAAATAAATGGAAAATGTTAGAACATTATGTTTGCTTCTTACCTAGTAGGGGTCTATATCACAAAGTCCACAATAACCTCTAACAGTATTTTGAAATTGTAATTGTACTTCGTATTTTATGATGTCCGTATTAACAATAGGTAAATGCACGATGTAAGGAGAAATCGCAAATATATTTGTGTAAAAGCAGTGTCCAAAATAGGCCTATGTGTTTGGTATTCGAAATGCTTGTCCCGGCTTGTACGACGGGCAGGAATAGAAGACTTATCAGTAGGGCCACATAAGCTTTAACTTTAATGACTTTTGAAATTGTTCTAAACACATTATGCAAAAAAAGAAGCATTTGTAATGGGATTATCTATTCGTGAATAATAAGTTAGCTTCGTAAAATATACAAAATATTGTTTGATTTTGTGATGCCGCGCATGAGCCGTTTTACCTATAACAGTTAAAAATGTCTTTTATGTTAAAATTTTCCACAAACAGTACGTTTTTGAGCAAAATCGTTTTGTAATGTCAGAAGCCAGTTAAAAAAAATCTTTCTAAAGATTACATTTATGCCTGTACGAATAGTATGAGCTGAGAAAAAGGTATGTTGACTCGAGAAATAATATATGATTATAACATTAAATCATATAGCATCACAGCCGCCTCGGTGGCCTAGTGGATAGCGTACTAGGCTTTCATCCCGAGGACCCGGGTTCGATTCCCGGCGAGGGCTTGGCATTTTCATAAGCTATACATCATCCCATCGTCTGCATTAGCCCAAGTGTGCACAATAGTCGGACGTTAAACACACAAAAAAAAAGAAAAAAAAATAGCATCATATAGTAATATGATGTGTTAATTATCTTTAATAACATTTGTGTGTAATTTCAATTTAACATTATGATCAGTAATGTAATTGGACAAATACAGACGAACAACGGACTCTGATTACTTCAGTTTTGTTTACGTTATATTCTGCTGGCCAGTTCCCCGTATGCAACACTTTTTGAAAAATTAAACTGTTGAAGAATTCAAAACTTTGTCTCGAGTTGTGGGCAAACTGCACATAAATAATAAATTCCAACACACACACAAAGATAAATATTTTTAAAAGGGCATATTTCGTATAGGTCTACCTGTACGATAGTAAAAAGTAGTCTACCTATACGTCAGTGATAATTAGACGTGTAGAGAAATAAATAAATTTTTGTTATTGAACCAAAAATAAAAATCATGTATTATGTTTTCTTTTCCTTTTCTATTTTAATTACGATAATTTGTTCGAAAGCATGACATTATCATAGTTAGTTTTTTAAAACATAACCTAAAACTTATTATAACCTATCAGCTGTTCAATGAAATCAGCTGATCATTACGAATTATTATAAAACAACTGATCTTTTACTATAACTATTATAGCTAGTTTTAACAACATAACCTAAAAGTTATTATAGCCTATCAGCTGTTCAGTCAAATCAGCTGATCGTTACGAATTAATATAAAACAACTGATCTTATACTATAATTACAATATAAATTTGTGCATTTGCATCACGCGACGCTTGATGATACATTTCAACAGACAAAAACACCCACAAACGAAAATAGCTTAAATATTCTGCGCAATAGAAAATGTCTTCGCATTCCGATCGGTCTACAATAAATATCAAATTCTACGTAAATAAAGCCGCTCGAAAATCGTTAAACGAAATGCAAGTTCGCTTGGTTTGCCATCCACCGGAATATTTCGCCATGTGTTCCGGGCATCAGGTATGAAATTGTATCCTTTGAAAACCGAACGCCGAATGCAGCGTAATTCACTTGAATAGAAGGCACCCCAATCAGTTTCCTGGATCCGCCGAATCTTACCTGCTCCGGAGAGTTCAACGCCCGGTTAGAAAAGGTTGCGCTCCTTGGGCGAGAAAACCGATGCGATTTTCAATTCGAAACCCTCTTCGCGTCCATTTTTCACAAAACCCACGTAAACAGAATGATTATCTCGTTTTGTCTACCTGTTGTTAGGGGCCCCGGAGGCTGGGTACGGGGTTGATGCCCTAACTGACCCTCGCTGTTTGCTTCCCTTTCTGTCAAGACTTGTTGGTTCCCACACAGAACCGATCCCGGCCAGAAAGGATTTTGACCCCGAGAAATTGCATAACTGTGGGAGAATTTCGTATTTACAAAAATATCCTTGAAGGACTAATATTGACTTTGTTTCAGGCTCAAGTATTACTTCCTTAGTTTTTGAATTTGGGAGTAGAATAACATTTGGGATGTTATTTTGATGAAATATTTATTTTTAGTCTGAAACAAAGAAAGCTTTGTAAAGTTACTGTACTTTTATATCCTAAGTCTTATGTAACATATTTTATATTTAACACAAATAAGTGACTTATTCAACTAGAACTACACAAATCTTCAACTCAGCCTATTGTGGATTTTTGATAACAATAATAATACATAGGCCTACAGTACTTTTTGGTTTCATTCAAAGTGTTCCTATTACAAACAGTTTTTATTATTTTTTTAATAATATTACATTCACTACAACTAGCTTTATTGGCTAAGCAGCACTTTATTATGTAATAAATAATTATAACAGTTTATAAGTTGTCCAATGTCTGACCTCTGAGCACAGCACCAAACCTAGAGTGCAACACTGTAAACCCTAAATCAGCTCAATAGGCTTCATTCTCTAGTGGTGAGCTTAAGAACGTTTTCCTGTTAACAGTGAATGTTCTGAACAGTGAACAGTAGCAGTGATTTAAACACAGTTTAGAGAACAGTTTACTAATAACACAACTTGCTGCCGTACGGTAACTGCTAACTGCTCAGTGCTGTGTATTTCGTCTAGTAAATTTCTTATGAAAAACACTTATTGTTACAAAATTTTAAAATGAAAATAGAGGTATATGATAAAATTAAATTAAATAATTGACTAGAAATGATGTTCAAAATAAATGTTATTATAATTTTTAAAAAGTTAGTAAATTAATAGTGTTATTAAATAATAGGAAAAAACTTTTAAATGTTTTTACAGTAGTCTATGTCAAGTAAAAATAAACACAAAAATTTAACAAATATAAACCTTCGGATCCGTAAAACAAAGTATATAAATAATAATTTGATTTTTCTAAATCATTAGTTAAGCACCTGATAATAAGATCAATTAATACATGTAGAAATACTCTTTTCATCTATTTAATTAAAATAAAATAAAAAAAAACAGCTTTAATTATTACTTATAATAAAATAATAATATGTTACTAATTAATAAACATCAGTAATAGGCTAACTTTTAGTTCACGTAATTTTCAGTATTATTTTATTATTACTTTGGGTGCGTAAATTCCTTGTAAAACAAAGAGCAGATAACACTGAACAGTGAGCACTTAAGTAGGGTAGTTGAAGAGCAATCACAACTGCTCACTGCTCAGTGCTAAGAACAGTATTCTCACTAGTTATGTGCGGTCAGGCAGCTGAAGTACTTCAACATTTTGGTGTTGATGGAGTCAAACTTTGTGTTTTTTGGTTTGTTTTTGTATTTCGACTTCTACTTGTTCAGATCTTGTACAAAGAAGGAATTGATAAGGAAGTGAGAGAAAAAGGATTGGATCAAGATCTGTGGAACGACAGGTGAAAATGAAAGCTAGGAATCGAAAGACGTCGGAGAACGTTTTAGGCCGAAAATAAGAATTTCTGATTTCTTCTGTTATTGCAGAAAATGTTCGTTTTGAGATCTCTTCATCCAAATGCCGTTTTTATTGATTGTCCCATAAATCTTCAGAGAATTTTTAGTTCCTGTTTTTCTATTTTCCTAATGTTGGAGTGACAGTCGATTACCATTGTTTCGACTACGTAGGATGCTTCTGAAAGAACCACTGTTTTATAGTGCTTTAATTTTGAGTTTATCGAAATGTATTTCTTTTTGTGAGCCCACGTTAGCTTGTAAGCCTTCCGTATCTTGATGATTCTGTTTAATCCTGAGGACTGTGTAGTTTCGAAGATATTTAATTGGCGAAATTGGCCATTTAATTGTTATTTAATCATTAACCACATATTTGTTAATAAAAAGATTATCTTCTGTCCTTTATTGTCAGGAACCTTTGTCTGCATTATTTTCGTACAAATAACGCAAAATAGTCAGGTGAACACAAAAACGCAGACTTTGTACAAAAACACCGCTGCTGCCCTGCCAATCCCAATCCTTCACGTCCCCTGCCTCCGGGAACAAAACAACGTAATCCAGTTAGCCTTAAATTACTTTCGCTCCATTTTTGGTATTTGTTTCTTTTGTCCGCCTACCTGGCTAGGGTTGAAGGGTTGAACAAGTGCAAGGGTTGTCTGCGCCTGTCATCTCTTCTGATAGCCTCGGTCGACTGGTCAGCGTGACTTAACGCGACGTGACGCTGTGTGAAAGTGGAGAGTCTGCCAGGGTAACTGTAGCTATTTGGACCGAACGTTTTACAACCTTGTTATCTAGTGTTTGGAATGTTGGCCAACCTGCTTGTGCTCGAGGCTACATTAAATCCTTTGGTAGAATTCTGCTAGTAGAACAGTGGTACCAGAAAGAGATAACATGCATAGTTTATTTGAAACAAAGCCTTAATCACTTTAATGACTTGAAACACTTTTATAGAAAAATTATATTAGTCGCAGCGAAGAAAAAAATCGAACTTTATATTTTAATTTCAACTATTTTTAAATCTTTTGAATAAAAAAAGGGATTTACTTGGACTCTTAACAGTCTGTGTTTGTGTGGATGCGCGCGTATATCTGGACATTAATCTAATTGATCCGTTTTATATAAAATTTGTTACGTAGTGTTTGCTCACATCTCCAGACTATTGTAAATATAAACATTTTTTCTTTTTCCGTAAAAAAAACTGTTAAAATCGTATTTTTTTAAATTCAGTTCTAACGGTTCTGATAACATTTCTTTCACATGTAGCGAATAAAAAATTTTGGGTCGCTATAGCCTTGAAACAATCTTTATTGAAATTCTGATTCCACCATTAAAATCAGCAAATATTAGCTTTTCAAACTATTAAATTACATTGAAAGTACGAAAATTAACCCTGACCGCCGTCAGATTAAATTTCTTAATTTCAAAGAGTTTTGAAAGTTCAAAATTGTAAACTGTGGAGTTTTTATCGCTGATTACGATGGTGAAATCAGATTTTTAAAAACATTTAAGACAAAATAGTTACGGATTTTTAATGATTTGAAGTGGCCGCCATTTTTGACATGTAAACGATTTTTTTCATTCACGAATTTGTCCAAGCTATTACTCTAACCGATTTTTGTGCTATTTTTAAATCAAATCGTACCGAAATTGCGAACGTAAGCATGTATTTACAGTGGTTAATATCGGCGCTCATTTCAAAGTCTCAGGCTAGATCTTAGCAAGATGGTTGCTCGAATAGCTCATTTATCCGATGGAAATTCGCTAAAAATCGTATTAAAATCATTTGTCGAATTATTCGGATGTGATTGTAACAAATTTGAAGTAGTCGACATTCAAGGTTTGTGAGTAGCTTAAAGCGAAAAAAACCAAACCCTGACTGCCGTCGGCATTGTTTTGTTTTGTGCGATTTACTGCCGAGCTGGAAATATCTTTTTTTACAATTACCACAAATTTGATGTACTGATTTTCATTAAGACTTTTCATATACGACTAACTTTTAAGCAGAATTTGATGATCTGAATTGTGGAAATAAGCCGATTTACTATTTTTTAGCCGGTATTTTTCTGGGAAACAATGAATTTGAGAAAGTTTGTCTAATGTTTTTGCGTTATTTTTCTCTTCAATTATACGTTTACTTAATTCGTTCGTTCAGTTGCTCTATGTTTTGTGTCAGTTTCGTTTGTCACGTGATTTTTCTGCATCCTGTCCAACTACTTCCTTCTTGCATCTCGCTTTCTTCTTTACGGCAAAGAACGCCGCCTGAATGGATTGCGAACGGCCATTATCAAACAACAATCACTTGGTGTCAGAACGCGCAAACATTTCTCAAGTCGGACAAAGAGACGCGCTGGCCTCCGCCAACTGAACTAACAAACTGCGACGATCGTTCTTCAACTTCGGACGTTCCGGTGAAAGACCAGAAGCGGTACAAAGGCTGAGAGCTCCGCCTACTGTTTATTATTTACCCATCGCATCCTTACACGTCAAAGGGTTGTAACTGGATACCCGGGGTGGATTTGGACATGTATACGTTTGCTATACAATACCAGATTAGCCTAATGTGCGGATGGACAGTTGGATATTATTTTCCTGAAAGCAGTCTGGGGGTTTAGTTAGGTTAGTTTCGGATTGACATGATAAACAGATCGATATCTAATCTTTCAAATATCGTAAGCTTTAAATTTGTGAAATCAATAGTTTCCGTCTATTTTAACAGTATCATGGCATGTTTTAAGGCTGGTTGTGATGTTGGACTTTGCGCGATGCGTACCATTGTCTTATTACATATAACAGTAGACTATATTTAGCGCGTTGCGTGTTATTGTATATATAAAAATATAATTGTTACTAATATTAAACAGCTGATTTTGCACGACAGCTGTTTCTTCAATATCATTTCAATTGAGGATATATTAAAAGTTCAATTTCTAAATAAAATGAAAAGTAAAATTATTAAAAAAATATGTTTTGAATGAAGGACAAAGATTAGGGAGAAATGAACGAGAAAGACTACGACGATTAGAAAATAAAACAACAACAAAAAAATGAAATTAACGATGAAAATGTTACAATGACTAAGAGAGTTATATTTCAAATTTTAGAAATATAAATTTTCAAAATTTTATAAATATAATTGTGACTACTTATAAACAGCTAATTTCGCACTACAGCTGTTGCTTCAATATCGTTTCAATTGAGGTTATGTTAAAAATTCAGTTTGTAAGTAAAAGGAACATAAAAATTATATAAAAAAATATGTTTTAAATAAAGGATGAAGATTAGGAAAAATGAATGAGAACTACTACGACGATTAGAAAATAAAAAAACGAAAAAAATGAAATTAACGATGACCAAAGAGCAATTTAATTAATTAATAACGAAAACGAGAAATCGAGAAAATATGATGTGATTTATACGAGGGCAAGTCAAAAAGTAAAGAGAAATTTAAATTTCCCTCCTAATCACATGTATGTCAGCACTTATTGTTATGCTATAACTTATAATGTCTAAGCTGTCCATTGAAATTATTGTTTCATTGTTAACTAATTGTGATTGCGTTTATAAGACTGAGTAAAATAAGTTCCAAGAATTCGAACGTTGGTTAAAAATATGGACTAAGTGTACAGAAATATGACGGGATTATGCTGAAAAGTAATGTTAGTATCATTTGTGTAAGTACGATAAATATATAGATTTTTTAAATTTCACTTTACTTATTGACTTACCCTCGTATTTTTGGTTTCCGTAACAGGAATTTTTTCTGTATTCTTTTCATTATGCCAGTTAAACTAAGGAATATATTTGACATAACACTCGGTAAAAAGCTTTACACGAAGCTAGAATGTAACGAAAATACGCGCCTACTTGAAACATCAAAAAATGGCGTCTAGCTGACGTGATAGAAGGGAATTTCCAAAAGTAATTTTCTTCTCACTTTTTTTCTCTGACTACACCGTCATTAGCACTTTAAACTTTGAAATTGCATTCAAAATACGAAAACGAACCTGACCATCGAATTAAATTTTTTTATTTCAACGATTTTTTGACACATTCAAAACTCTAATTTATGCAGTTTTTTACGCCGACTAAATGGAGAAAGAATTTTCAAGCGTTTAAAGACAAACATGTTTATGAATTTGGAAGATTTTAAAATATCCGCCATTTTGAAACTGTTGAATGAATTTTCAGGACTAAAATTGTGAATGTGATCGTGTTAAAACACACACACACACACACACACACACACACACACACACACACACACACACCTGAAAATTTTAACGAGCCTCAAAAAGTTACCTGGAGACCAGACTCGGTGCTCATTTCAAGGTCTCGGGTCTGATGGTACCGTGATGGCTAATCAAATAGCTCATTTTTCAGTGGGAATTCGCTAAACATATCAATTTTCAACTAATAAGTGCTTCGGTCACCTAATTAAAAAAAAAATTAATTTAAAAAATCGTATAAAACTAACGTTTTGTATTAAAAAAAGATCGCCGTTGATCATAATATTTCTTTACCTCACAGTATTCCGAAAGCCAGATTTCACCATTTTCACTCAATCCGAACGTTGAAAATAAACCCTGTTCATCAACATTTTGGTTTTTGTATATTCAATAAGTTTGACAAAAAAGTCAAGTTTCAATAAGTCAAGTGCGTAAGACAAGGCAGTTATGTTCTAGAGATTTTGAATGACCGTAATTTTGTTAATACTCGTGCAGGGTACATAATAAGTTATCGTTTAGGCCTACTTGATATTGTGCAATGTTTTTGCTCATTTAAATTCGCTTCCATCACGTCAGCAAGACGTGTAGCGTTTATTAGCGAGTTTTCATTGGAAAAATTGGAGCGGCTATCATGCAAGACCACGACCCGGGATCTTGAAATGAGCACCGATCGCGATCTGTAGCTGCGTCTCTGAACTGTGTTCGAAACGCAGTTACTTCCCGTTCTTTTACCCTTACAGTTAACGGTGATCCTTCGTCCTCATTAGTCTAACTGGCATTCAGTTCGAAAGAAACTTTTTAAATATTAAAATTTATATAAACGCTTGTGTTAACACGCTCACGTTCGCAATTTCGGTCCGATTTTATTCAAACTTTGTACAAAAATCGATTATGGTAATAGCTTTGACAAGAGCAAATTTCGTGCAACAGTTTCAAAATGGCGGCCATTTCAAATATTTCAAAAACCATAAATTTTTTATCTTAAACGTTTTTTTGAAAATCTGATCACACCATAGTAATTTGCGATGGAAACTGTATGAATTAGCGTTTTGCATTTTTCAAATTCGTTGAAATTAAGTTTTTGAATTTGACGGCGGTCAGGGTTTGTGTTTTCAATGCGATTTTGAAGTTTATGCAGATTTTAATGCTGATTATGATGGTGAAATCAGAATTTTCGAAAAAGGGTGTGATAAAGAAATATGCTTTTGGAGATTTGACACCTTTACGTCAGCGTGACACCTGCGTGTTGCTTTTACTTCTTTGTAGTAGTTTATTGGTCTCAAACTCACTTTCGTTGATTTAATATAAAACTCTGTTTATTGAGTATTTTTTTAAATTTATAAATGTGCATGTATTAGTTGTATTTTTCACCATGAGTTTAAATTTTATAGTTTGTGGAGAAGATTGTGGCTTATTTTTGCGCTCTAAAGATTTGAAATTGACGAATCTTTCTTTTCTAATGTAATGATTGGATCCGTTTCATACAATTTATGTTGAAACAACCTTTTCAAGATTGCCTTGAATGAGTATAACTTCTTGTCCAGATTAGAGGACGATCCTAGAGCCACCTTTCCAACCAATAGCAGCAGGGGGCCGGAGTATTGGCGCCAGTGCTGTACTTTTACCTTTAAGTTTACAATACAAGTGGCACGCAGCTCTGTCGCTAATGGAGTAAACATTAGAATTAACGAGTGTGCATGTTGAATAAATATCGAAAGAGTTACACATACTTTGTCATACTAAAATTGTTTGAAAAATGTTCAAAAGGTAATCAATAAGAAAAAAAAAGTGGAAATTATCTCAAAAAAATCCATTTTGAGAACTTTATACCTTGATAGAAGTCATGGTTTTTATGTTAGTACCGTTATACTGGTAGTATAAAAAACAGTAGACCTCGCTGTATAGGCTATTTTTTTAAATGAATGTACAGAACGCTCCATGACAGGTTTTTCCCCGCCAATTTAACCGTTAAGCGTAATATTTCCGGGAAATGTTACCGGACCGACTTTAATAGAAATTTCGTGCTCTTTCTCCATGAAGCGGTCAAAATTATTATGCCAGTATTACAGGAAATAACCAGCGATTATACTCGCAATGTTGAATCAGAGTCTGTCATCTTGAAACGGAAGTAAATGGGGAAACAATCTTACACATACGTCTTTCGGACTTTATAACAAGGTATCTTTGTACCAAATTTGAAACAATCGGCCAAAGCACTCGATTAAAATTGCATTCACTCAAGTTTGCATTTTACTCAAAATTGCATTAAACAGAAGTAAATTTGGAAGAAATTTTAAAACATTCGTCCCTTCTGACTTTATACAAACTACCTTCGTATCAAATTTCAAAGCAATCGTTCAAGCATTTGGCCAAAAATGCGTACACTCGTTATTGTAAATCACAAGCTGCCATCTTGAAACTGAAGTAAGGGGAAGAAATCTTAAGAAATACGCCATTCGGACTTTATACAAACTACCTTCGTATCAAA
Organism: Callitettix versicolor; assembly: GCA_022606455.1. Taxonomy (NCBI): domain Eukaryota; kingdom Metazoa; phylum Arthropoda; class Insecta; order Hemiptera; family Cercopidae; genus Callitettix; species Callitettix versicolor. Next base: position 41,574,161 of record CM040185.1, on the reverse strand, counting down.
TTTCAAAGCAATCGTTCAATGCGTTTGACCAAAAATGCGTACACTCGTTATTGTAAATCACAAGCTGCCATCTTGAAACTGAAGTAAGGGGAAGAAATCTTAAGAAATACGCCATTCGGACTTTATACAAACTACCTTCGTATCAAATTTCAAAGCAATCGTTCAATGCGTTTGGCCAAAAATGCATATACTCGTTATTGTAAATCACAAGCTGCCATCTTGAAACTGAAGTAAGGGGAAGAAATCTTAAGAAATACGCCATTCGGACTTTATACAAGCTACCTTCGTATCAAATTTCAAAGCAATCGTTCAATGCGTTTGGCCAAAAATGCGTACACTCGTTATTGTAAATCACAAGTTGCCATCTTGAAACAGAAAAAATGGGGAAGAAATTTTAATCATACGTCATTTGGGTTTTGTACAAGCTACCTATGTACCGAATTTCAAAACATTCGGTCAATGCGTTTGACCAAAACTGCATAACAAAAAACACTCACCACATGCCGAACGGTCGTGTTAAAATAGACACCTCGTTTCGTTTAGTCAACTAATTTCAGTTAAGAATTTGAAGAAATTTTAGGGAAAAAACGGTTTTGACAAATTAAGCTTTTCTCCTGTTTTTGTTTTGCAGGTTGTTCTGGATTACGAATAGCGATTAATCTCCTTGCATGGTTTTTTGAGGCTTATAGTATTTAAATTTAAACCGTTTAACACCAGTACAAACATTCAAGCAAAAACGTTTTTTTTTTTTATTAAAGGGGGAAATTATAATATTGGTTTTATTTGATGATCATTAAAACTTTTTATACATACTTCTTAAAGGGAGAAGTATAAAAATATAATTTGTATTCGCTTCTATCACGCCAACGAAACATCTGCACGACACCTATATTTAATTCTCTTAAAACATTTAAGCCTTGAGACTTGTATAATGTAAACTAACAAATACAAATTGTAAATGTTTCAGGAAAAGGAATAACACTGCCAGAAAAACGGACTCGTTTTACCTAAGGGGTAAGTAATCAGCTGATTGGTTTATACTTTTCGTTTCTATTTATTTTGTACACTATTACTTTCTCAACATGTTTATTGATTTGTTAGAAAGTTTGTGCAGTATGTAGTAAGTAGTAACCTTACCATTTATTTCTAATTTTTTTGAGTTGATACCTTACAATATTTTAAAAATACTGATAAAAATACATGATACTTATAGCATGTTTAAAAAAATGTTTTTAAAATAATAAATAAGTGCACATAAATAATAGGCAAATAACGGCACGCAGCCTAGGTGACGTGATAGAAGGGAATTTTCAAAAAATATTGTCTTTGACTTTGCCCTTTTTGAAATACTGATTTCACTGTCATTATCGGCATTAAAGTCTTCATTTATTAGCATTTTAAACTTTCAAACTGCATTGAAAATAAGAAAACGAACCTTGACCGCCACCAAATTGAATTGCATTCAAACTGATTTTGAAAATTCAAAATGCCGATTTATACAGTTTTTTAGCGCTAATTACGACGGTGAAATTGGATTTTCAAAACCGTTTAAGAAAAAAAAATAGTTATAATTTTTGAAAGATTGAAATGGCCGCCATTTTGAATTTACTGAACCATTTCAACGCAGGCGTGCACACAAACACGCGCGCGCGCGCGCACACACACACACACACACACACACACACACACACACACACACACACACACACACACATGTAGGCATATATAACCTATATATATATATATAGAAAGAGAGAGAGAGAGAGAGAGAGAGAGAGAGAGAGAGAGAGAGAGAGAGAGAGAGAGAGAGAGAGAGAGAGAGTGAAAGTTTATCTGTTTTTTTCCCGAATAAAATCTTTTACCTTTTGAAATACTCGGTCGAAATTCCACATGCAGATTATGTAGGGTCTAAGAGTTTAAGGACAAATACTGTGGAGGTGTTGGACGCTGCCTTTGTCCTTGCAGCTTGTAGCGTTCGTAGCGGACTTGGACTTCAGTCTCTAGTATCGAGTGCGCTTTTTATAATTGTGGTTGTACTTTTATATTCAACGCTTATAGTCTGTGTAAAAAATTGAACTTTTTTGTTTTTGATGTACAATGTAGCCTATATGGTAACTTTGATGTATGGTGTATATGAACGTTTTAATGTTTGATGTATATGCATTTTTAACGACTTCACAAAAACTGATCTAGAGTTCAGGATCGAAGCTCATTTTCCCGGTCTGGGTCTTACCATAATGGCGTATCATTTCCTATGAGAAAGCGAAACAAATTTCTAATCTTTTTTCGTAACTCATTTTGTATTCTCGTTAAACGCTGTTGTCCTTTCTGTCGACGTTCGTGTGAGAAAGTTTGTGATGATTTCCTTCTTATTCATTCCGACAACTCTTCGATTTCCGCGTGGGATAAAATAATTCCCGCACATCTTGTGGGATATAGGCCCTAAACTGGCCATGCCGGCAAACGAAAGACATACACAGGATATTCTTATATCCGCTGTGCCAAACTTTGCTTTCCTATAACAGAGTAGAGAAGATACTATATGTGAAATATTGGTATCTGTGAAAAACTGCTACTGCTACTTTTCAGTACCTGTTAAATAAAACTGTGAATATCTGTGAAATAATGCTCTCGGCTGGCTTGTTATTTAGCTATTGCGTCTTCATATAGGCTAATATAACTTTAAAAACGCTATTAATGGTAGCTGTTTGTCTGCACAATTCTAAAACAAGTTGTAAAAAAACACGCTATACTAAATAAGTAATGCCAACAACAAGCTAAATCTGGCGGGAAAGAACTGTGGTGCGCGCGCAGGTAGCAGTACCAGTATTTATCTCCTCTCAGTAATTCCATACTAACAAAAATGTGAACTGTGAAATTTCGCAGTTAGTGTGTTGCATGTTAAGTGTGAATAGCCTAGTTAAGGTGTCAGATTAGTAGGTACCAAACTGTGAACCCACTAATTAGGCGCATAACAAGGCGACTAGCGGAAATGAAAGAAACTAGTTGTATGGATTGGTGGAATAGATTTATTAGATTTCACAGTTAGTAACAGTTAAACTCAGCCATTCACTGTTAGATAAGTACGTGAAATCAGACTACCTGTGAAAAGTAGCAGTTCTGTGACATCGTTATCATCTTTATAATGTTTTTGCAGCCAAAATTTTGTCCTTATGTTTTCACCTTTCAGCCGCAAATCGAGAATTTTATTTCTTTTAATATTGTTTACACTATCTTGAGTTATATCTTCATTTAGGCTGGTTTGGAGAAATTAAAAAAGTGATTTTTCAGTTTGAAAATTTGATTTTATTGTGCGCAAAACATTACACAGAAACTTTGGATTGATCTAGAATGTATTCATCTCTCAGCGTAAAGGCTCGTCCGGTTAGATATACCTTAACTGTAACGTGAATTCCAACCGACAACTGCCAAATTATGAATAACCAAAACCGCCCCTCGTTCAAAAAAATCATTTTCAACTACACGCTAAAGAAAATTTAAAATACCATCCCCAACTCCGTAAAAAAACTACCCGTGCTCAGCCCGTGCCGTAGAACACCCTGTATACAAAATACATGCAAATGTTTCGCCGTAAAAAACATGCACTTAAAAAAAACTTCCCCTATCTCAATAAAAAAGCAGTTTTCGTGTAAAAAAACCTCGGGGGGTTGCACGCGCGCGGGCACGCTTCGCATGTTTACCAACGTAATAAAAACTAAAAAATAACTAGTAGGGAACTAGTGGTCAGACAAAAAATGAATTCTCAACAAAAAAACTTTCAGTAAAGAAGCGTTTCAACGGGATGGCGGCCAATCGGAATATTTTAATGTTGACGCGTAGACCAATCGCCAGGTAGGGGCGGGGCTTAGCACCCTTATGTTTTACCCTCTCATTAAATCATTTATCTGTCGTGAGTCATACGAATATATTTTCTTTATCGGGACTAATTCTGACCAGCGGTGTGTAAGTGCAATATGATGCCAATTGCAACATCTCGCTGGGGTCGGTTCTTTGTCCCGGTTTTCTGTCAGCAAAATGTGACTAAGCTTAATTCGATTTGGCCTTGTTTATTGTTCGCTACGGATAACTGTCGATGACAGCCAGTAATGGCGGATCACGGAATATTCAAGGGGGTGGAATTGTCTTTTTACGGTCGAAATAATTCGCAATGGTGGAATACAGTTTTGAATCTTGGTGGTAAAGCGAAAGAGCCCGGAAGAGTTTGCGGTCAAACCACAACCCACAGCCACCTTGAAATGCTCGTCTTTCGGTCACCATCTTGTAGTGTATCGTCTGTACGTTTGTTAGAAAACAGTTACATATACGAGTAATATATTGTGTCCCAATAAAACAAACTGATTCTAAAAGATGCACATTTAGATAATTCTTGTAACCGTATGGTAACAGAAATCGTAAAGTTTCTTTTAAGCCTATTTGAAAAAAAAACAGCTGATCCATTGTTGATACTTAATATTTCAAAACATAACCTACAATAAATCAGAAGCTATTAGAGAACACGTGAAAGAGCAACGTGTATAGTGGTTTAGTCACACCAAATCTGAAATCGTAATGCAAAGCTGATTTAGAACTCGATTTAATCAAGTATTCGAGAATGGTACGATAAATTTATGACTACTGGAAGCATGGAAAGAAGATAACGAACGGTAGAGCTAAACTGCCAGTGGTGGAGCCCAGACCGCACACTTTGTTGTTTTAAGAATACATACTGTCTCCACAAACATCAGCGATAGAATGAGCTGCCACTGAATATAAACGGAGTAGAAGTACAGCCACAATTAAGTTATAAAAAGCATGATCGATGTTAGAGGCTAAAGTCCAGGTAATTGCATTAGCTTCCGCTACGAATGCTGCAAACTACAAGAACAGTGGGAAGACGTTTGAGAAAATTAGACAGTGCCTATTTAACTCTAGTTGAACAATGTGCCACAAGAGGCCACCAGCAGCTATCGCTCACATATCTTTCATAATGGTTATCGTTGTGGTACGTTTATATTCAAAGGTAGCGTGTATGGTAGTCGGAAGTAATGAATCGGTTCTTAGTCAACAATGGGAACCAGGTCAAAATTTACAAAGGACAGTATATCAAATACAGCTTAACGATATGTCAACTAGAATGTAAGAAATTTTCTATATGTGTTTTATTAAAATATTTTAATTCCTTTAAAGTTGTTCAGTTTTTTAAGTACTTCTTTACGCGAGGTATGGGCGTATATTTTGCACGGGGGAAAATTCAGTTTGCCGTCACGGTCTTCCGTCACGGAACGCTCTACCATCATAGAATGCTCTAACACATCCATACGCGCACTCTAGTGAACGCGGGAAATTTTGTTTGTTCGGTGATTAATAAAATGTATTTTTTAAGTGAAAACTTGTATGATCGCGCCATTATACTACTTACCCAGTCCACCGTAATTATTTAGTATTTAGTTTTGTGACAAGTGTTAACTGCATAAAAGTAACGTTTTATATGTTTATTATATATTGGTAGGTGTGAACAATAAATATTTAAATTATTTTAAACGCCATTATACTACTTACCCAGTCCAACTTAATTATTTGGTATTCAGTTTTGTGATATGTGTTAACTGTACAAGAGTGATGTTTTAATAATATTTTTACATCATAACATCTACTATGTCGGATAATTAGGACCTACTCGTTTTTATGAATAAAATAGTAAACAGTGTGTTTAAGGCATTCGAAAACTGACTCCGTATCGATTTTTTTTAATCGAAATTTCTATATTACCCATTAGATAAGCAGAAACTTTCTTCTGTATGAAGCAGTTTAAAGCAACTTAAAATGTACCTACTAAAAAAAACATTCCAATAAATTAATTCACTTTTAATAACATACGCACACGACACTTTTGACGTTTTGCAACCTATTTAGTGAATTTCTATTATAAAATGAGTCTATTATAAAATGAATTGGTAAGGTACTTTAAAATGAACATCGATCCTGACCTGTAGATCCATTTTTGAAAGTAATTAAAGATGTATTTACTTTTATGTATAGGCCTATGTGATTTTCATACACACATAATCGAAATTATGATCCGATTTGATTCAGTCTTGGCACAAAAAAAAACTCAAACCGTGTCCGTTACTCAGCAAAATGCGTTCAAACGTTTCAAAATGGCCGCCTTTTATCTTACACGTTTTTTGATTTTGATTTCACTATTGTAGTTACCGTTAATATCTGCAAAATTGGCAGTTTAAATTTTTGAATTCCGTTAAAAATACGGAAGTCAACCTAACGGCGGTCAGGGTTTTCGTATTTTCAATGTAATTTTGAAAAATTCAAATTGCTAAATTAATGCCGATTTTAACGCTGATTTATGATCGTTGAATACATAAACACAAAGACGTATTGTGATATTGTTACTTTTGGAAAATTTGCTGCCAACTCGTCAAGACAGCTGCGTCACCTAAATGTTTTTAAAGAGAAGAAGAGAACTAGGACAAGGACCTCACGTAGTTCCTTTTTTTCATGTTTTGTTATTTTACTTCACGAAAAACGGAAAAATCACTTTTATTTGAGCGGTTGAAATTTTATACGCAAAGCGTGTATGTTCCTAAAAAACATTTTTCGGCTAAATTGTCTTTATTTATAATGGTAGTTTTCAAGAAATTCCGTAAGAAAAATATATATCATTGAAAATTATTTAGTTAGGCCTGAGTGTAATGTCTAATTCTAGTACCCTCCGATTATTTTTATCGAATTTCCATTGGAAAAACGAGCTATCGGACCGGCCATCGTGGTAAGACCCAGACCCGGAATCTTAGTTCTGATCTTGATTCAGGAGCGCCCATCCTGATCTGTACATTACATTACTTTTTTACTTCTTTTAGAGGGGACATAAACATCAATAAATAACTAAATAAATGTGTGTGTGTGTGTGTGTGTGTGTGTGTGTGTGTGTGTGTGTGTGTGTGAGAGAGAGAGAGAGAGAGAGAGAGTGTGTGTGTGTGTGCGCGCGCGCAAGTGTGTGTTTTACCATGCTAACGTTTGTAGTTTTGGTCCTATTTGATTCAAACATGGTATAAAAATTGGTTATGGTAATGCTTGAACAATTTCGATAACCATTAAAATTCGATCAAAAATTAAAAAATGGCTGTAATTTCAAAGTTTTAAAAATGCTTATCCTTTTTGTTTAAAATATTTTGCAATCCGATTTCATAATCGTAATCACCATTGAAAACTTCGTCAAATAGCGTTTTTAATTTTCAAATTCCGAACATTAAGAAATCGGTCAGGATTCATTTTTGTATTTGCAATATAATTTGAATGTTCAAATCGCCAATATATGCAGATTTTAATGGCGATTACGGTCACCATAGACCTAATGGTTTAATCGTAATTTCAAAAAGTGTAAGTCAATTAAAAATACTTCTGGAAATTCGCTTCTATCACGTAAGCGAGACAGCTACGTGAAGCAATTATTATTATTATTTTGAATCGGGAAAACAGGAAACGGGCAGATCTATCAAAATCTTACGATTAAATTTCTAACAGCAAGGAAATGACACTAAAACGTATGCTTTCTGTCAGCTAACGTATCGTCCCTGGAGTAACTGCGATTTCGAATCTTGCCTCAATCAAAATCAAATCGAATAGGCGTGGCAAGTAACGGAACTAAGCAGATGAATACCGCAAATCCGAAAAGTAGAATGCGGAGAGGGAGTCGCCAAAAAATGTAAAAAAGCTATTAGAGGAACGTGCCCAGAACAAGGGAGACAAAGGGCATTTGAATGCCCCGGGAACGGTGATGTAAGGAAATTTTATACTATTGTGGCGTGTGTGTTTACAGGAAACGTCGACCATTGTTTGTCAGATCAGCTGATTATAGGGCTGTCGATCATGTCAGATGATGTGGTTAATTTAAGGAAATGCCCGAAGTTGGGAGGTATAGAAAGAACCTATCTGTTGAAAAACGTTAAGGCCTTGTTTTACCGTCAAGGATTTTAAATAGGTGAACGAATTTTATCGTTGCGCAGTCGGTCGAAATGTGCAAATCAAACGGACATTTACATTAGCCTAAATACAGAGTGTATTTGATAAAATTCCATAGCGAAAAAACTTACAAAAAATATTAAATTAAACAAACACTATATTTGTTGCTACTGTTTTCCGTTATTGATCACGTGACGTTATTCGATGACTAATACCCAGCTGTGAAACAGCTGTAACAAATATTGAATGTACAACATTCAAATAGTACGATAATCACACGATTGCCAAAAAAAGAGTGTTATGTTTTTTGCTGCTAAATATGTATGTATGTTTGTTCCATCATAACCTCTTAACGGCGTATCCGATTTTGATCGTTGGATTCCTCACTTCACCAAAAGTGTCATAGGCTTCAACATACAGAACCTTCATCCAGATCATCCCCAATGGGGTAAAATGGGATGAAATAAATAGGGTAAATTTATAAGTAATTTCAGATAGGATAATTAAGTTGCTGGAATAAAATCATAAATTCTTAAATAACTATTCTACTCATACATTCTTAAATAACTGATATACAGGTTAAAAAATAATTACTAGGGACTATACAATAGGAATTACTCAGATTCAACCACGGAAAGCAATAGAAAAACACTAACTTCGGAACCAATAGGCCTAGCGTTACCACTCAAGTTTCAGCTGATCCAAGGCATTCAGGTGAGAAAAACGAGACCCTGAACACAAAAATCGGCCGAGCCAAATCGGAATTAATGGTAGATAAGTTAGCTTTGTCCAAAGGTCAGGCTCGAGGATGACACCAGATCTTCAAATTTAAGTAAATAGTGAACAACATTCAATCGTCGACGAGACACACCTTAAATAATTCGAAAATTAAAAACAAGTAATTGATTTAAATTTATATACAAATTTTTCAAACTCCAGTCGGCGTATGCCGTACGTGGGAACAAGACCATAAGAGGGAACACATATCATCGCCAGGATTCGCAGTTTGCAGTTTTGTTCTTTTTTAAAACGGCAAAAAACGGCAAAATGATTAAGAAAGACTAATTTTTAGTGGCTTAGTCATGTTAATATTATACAATAGTGCAATTCTTTTATTACTTTATAGTTAATGTGAACAACTGAAATAGAAACAGTTTAAGGGGAACTGAAACTTCCCCACAAAAACGTATGATGTAAAAACGAGCGTATTTGCCAATGAAGCTGGTACTACAAATGTGTGTTTGTGGAAATTGCTGGAGAAAAATTAACTAATTAATTGACCAACTTTGATGATATGTATCAGTCATAAAGGACTATTGTTATCAGAAAAACTTAAAAATAGGTTACAACAATTCCTTAAAAATTTTGCCCAATATATAGTCTATAATAGTCTACCAAACGCAGCTGTTTCGCTGACGTGATGGAAGCTAATTATCGTAAATATTTTACCCTTTTTTTGAAACCACGACTTCACCATTATAACCAACACTGAAATCTGCAAAATTAACATTTTAAACTTTTAAATTACATTGAAGATACGAAAATGAACCCTGACCGGCGTCAAGTTAAATTTCGTAAATAATTCTGAAAACCCAAAACATTAATTTAAGCAGTTTTTAACGCTGATTACGATGGTGAAATAAGATTTTTTTAAAATTAAACAATTTGAATTTTTAAACAGCCATTTTGAAACTCTAGAACGAATATTACTGGTTGAAGTACTTGTCGAAACTATTATCAAAATCTATTTTTCTGCCAAGTTTGACTAAAATAGCGATTTCCAAATTGTTTGTTGGTGTATAAAATTTCAGTTACTTGGGTTACGTCGCCGATTCCAATCTTATTATAGTGAGAGAGTAATTATTTAAATTATAAATGAATTGACAACATTATCTTTCTCTTAGTGTGCATAAGTTTTCTGAATGCAATGGAGTGTTGGTCCGTAATTTCAATAATAAAGATTAAACACTTTTTGTTTAAACATGATTTATGAATTTGTTGTTTTATCTAAAATATCTTGGAATTGTGATTTGATTTTTAAATTCTACTTCACTCAATGGTATTAATATAAAGGAAAGAAGAAATTTTGAGTAGGCCTACTCCTTAAAGATTTGTATTAACTCATGTAACATACACATCCGTTACTGTTCAATTCAAAAACACGAAGAACAGCGCTAAATCAAACAACGTTTACTGTATAGTCCCTATAAATATTTTTACGGTTCCTCTATGTGTATTTTCATCATACTGTATCGGTCAATGTGTTCGTAAACTATTCATCGTATTCTAATAAATATCATAGTCCGCCATTATCGCCTTAATCTCATTTTTTGACAACTGCCCAACCTTTCCCATGGCTAAAATTAATACATTAAGAACCCTTGGAAACATAAAATGGCCCTTGAATAGGATTGGGTGATTGCACAAAGACTTGGCCTAATGATTGAGCAATGCACAATATTTCTGTAACTGCGGAAACTAACCCTGCCAGACCTAAGCCTGTTAGGGGTAGTTCGGCAGCTGGACCTGCACCCCCATCCCCCAAGCTCCAACCCCCGTTATGCAAACTTATCAAAATATTAACTTTTCCAAATATATTTCCGCCAACACAGAAATTGTGTTAGATGGTACTTTTTTTGGAAAAATATTTTGTGATTTAAACGATTATTTTGTATGAGCTTTAGACCTGATGAGCCATTGATTAACAAGTTGCGTGATTAAACAATCTCACTTCTAAAAGTCGGGAACTTTCTTATAGCCTACCACGCATATGTAACTATTTCGTTGCTTCGATCTGTCAGCTTAACAAATGAGTCTTACCAAAGCAGCTGTGTACAGCGCTCTGATTGTGTGATTAAGGAAGAAACGATGACCTGTAAAATCGTTTTTGGTTCATCGTGTTATAATTAAGAGGACAGTTTTATAAAATGTATTCAGCTTTACGAGAAGATAAAAGGAAGTTCTTTGTCTTTACAATTTTGTCACTATAGGCTAGTCTTTTAATTAATTACTTACAATAAAGCAGGCCTCTTTTCTACTTTACTAATAATTCGATTATTGTTTCAAGATGGGCACAGTACAACAATTAAGATGACTGCACATTGTCGAACAGAAGTGAGCGACTAATTGCTAAACTATCGCCAGTGCGCGGTGTATCGTAATCCAACGGGCAACAGTTTCTTTGCCTACAAAACAGACCACGTAATAAATTTTTAGTAGCCGTGAAAGTAGAGATAGTGTTGTGTAGTTGAAAGACAAATATAAGAAATTCTTAGGCAACATTAGAGAAAGGTAAATAAAAGAACAGTAATTTTATCTATACATTAAAGAATTAAATTTATATGGAATTAAAAAAGTGCAGAGTAAACATTACAAGAGTCACAAGAGAGGTGATGCAGAAAGAAGAAGGCCTACATACTATTTAGTAATAAAGAAACAAGAGGAAATAAGAAAAAGATAGAACAAGTGTGAATGGAAAGAGTTGTTATTAACAGAGAAAATTTAAACCGACTACGAAGAAATAGTAGTATAAACAGCTAGAAAATATAGAGTTAAAATGTAGGTGCAAAGAATGAAATTAAAAGTAACAGCTGACGGAGAAAGAAGTGTTAGGAAGAACGTATTAGTACAAGAGTAGACGAAACAAAGCAAAGAGTTTTTAGCAACAAAGAAGATTAACTAAAAAGAGATGACTGCTAAAGAAAGAGAGAGATAAAACATAGGTACAAAGAATAAAAGTTAAAGTATTAAGTTGAAGGAGAAAGAAGTGTTAAAAACAAAAAATAAGAACGAGGTAGTTCAAGAGTAGACGAAACAGTGGAAGGAGTTTATAGTAGTAAAGAATGTGTATATTGATTGAAAGGGATACTAAAAATGCGAGAGAAATAGAGTGATAAAATATAGATACAAAGAATAAAACAAAGTATTAGGGTGACGGAGAAAGAAGTTTGTTTATAATAACAAAGAAACAAGAGAAAATAAGAAAGTGGTAGTACAAGAGTAGGTACTATTGACAAAAATGTAAGAAGAAATAATAGTACAAATAGCTAGAAAAGGAGAGAGATATAAAAAAATGAAGGTGCATAGAATGAAACTAAAAGTATTAAAATGACGGAGAAAGAAGTATTAAAAAACGAAAGGAAATAAGAACGGAGTAGTACAAAAGAAGACGAAACAGTGGAAAGAGTTTATAACGATAAAGATGTTTATTGATTAAGAAAAGATAAGACTGCTAGAGAAAGAGAGAGAGATAGAATATAGGTACAAAGAATAAAACTAAAATTATTAAAGTAACGAAAAGGAGGTGTATTTTTAAAAACAAAAAAAAAAGAAAATAACGTGAAGAAAGAAAGTATATTTATTGTTATAAATATAACAATAAAGAGGATGCTTATTAATTAAGAAGAGATAAGACTGCTAGAGAAGGAGAGAGATAAACGTGAAGATACAAAGAATAAATGTAAAAGTATTAAAGTGACGGAAAAATAGGTGTTTTTTTGAAAAAAAAACAAAAACAAAAAAGAACGTGATAGAACAAGAATAGGCGAAACAGTGGAAAGAGTTTATAGCGATAAAGAAGATGTGTACTAATTACGGAGATATAAAACTGCTAAAAAAGATAGATGAAAAAATGTAGATGGAAAGAATGAAAATAAAGTATTAAAGTAGCGGAGAAAGAAGTGTTTTTTGAAAAGAAAAAAAAGGAAAAAATAACGTGGTGGAACAAAAATATGCAAAACAGTGGAAAGAGTATACAAAGATAAGAAGATGTTTACTGATTAAGAAGAGATAAGACTGTTAGAGAAAGAGAGAAATGAAATATACATACAAAGATTAAAAGACGGAGTAAAAGTATTAAAAAGACGAAGAAAGATGTGTGTTTTTTAAAAACAAAAAGAAGGACATACGGAAGTAGTAAAACAATAATAGGCAAAACAGTGAAAAGAGTTTATAGCGATAAAGAAGATGTGTACTAAATACGGAGAGATAAAACTGCTAAAAAAGAGAGATGTAAAAATGTAGATAGAAAGAATGAGAATAAAATATTACAGTGACGGAGAAAGAGCAGTGTTTTTTAAGAACAAAGAAATAAAGGGAAATAAGAAAGTGGTAGAACAAGAGTAGACGAAACAGTGCAAATAGTTTATAGTATTAAAGATGATATAGGCCTATGCTAATTAATAAGAGAAAGATGTGCTAGAAACAGATAGAGATTATAATGTAGGCAAGAAAAATAAAAGGAATATTATTAAAGCGATGGGAGAAAGAGGAATTACTATTTAGAAACAGAGGACAAAAGAAAAATATTATATTGACGCAGGAAGATTGATATACCTACTAGTATTCAGAAAGAAATAGTAGGAATGAAAAGCAATAACGAAAAAGTAAAAGAACTACACAGAAGGAAAAAAGGTAATTCTTGAACGAAACGTAAGGAAAATTGACACGAGTAGTAGACTTATGAAGAGCGAATAAACCTAGAAAATAAGACAATAAGGGAAATATAAAAAGAGATTCTAAAAAAACCCAATAAACGGTTTTGCGTGTTAAGTGTCAATAAAGGATTGTTCGTTATTGCATATTAAAGCAGAAGCAAGGCACGTAGAAGGAAACAATAGTACTAATAATAAAATTTACGACAGCTGAAATATCTTCCTTTCCACGACATTCTTAAATAATCACGGCACACAGATATTTGGCGGTTAAATTTTCAAAAAGTACTTTTCTTTAATCATTTTTTGAAATTCTGATTTCACCACCGAAATCCGCATAGGCTATATGAGCATTTTCTTAAAAAATTACATTGTAAATAAGATAACGAACCCTGACCGCCGTCAAGTAAAATCTCTTAATTTCGACAAATTTTGAAAATTCAAAAAGGTAATTTATACAGTTTTTAACGCTGATTACGACGGTGGAAATGGATTTTCAAAAAATGGTTAAGACAAAAAAGTTATGATTCTTAAAGATTTGTTTTTGAATTTCGATGGTTTTGGTCGATTTTCGTGTCACGTTTGAATCAAATCGGACTAAAATTCCGAACTTGAGCGTATATATATATATACGCTCAAGTTTATGGCGGTACCTTCGATTTCCCCCGTTGGTTAAGAAGACCCTAAGTATTCGTATCAACAAACCTGCGTCCAGCGTTCACTATGCATGTTCTAATGATGCGCGAGCATCTGCTTAAACATGCCAACTTACTAAACTTAACTTTAAGATTTAACTTCACGGCTATTAAAATAAAACTAAGCGATACGGGTGGAAGATAAGGCAGACGTCAGATCCCCTGAGGGTTGCAATAAAGCACCCGATCCACCTGCTTCCGTTGCAACCCTTAACGTCACCTGTAGGCCTACAACCCTTGCCGTTATACGCAAGCTGTTGTGTGACCTAATTGCGACTTTACGTAATTGTAGGGTAATTTTATAACGGGGATGCAATTTGATTGTTTGCGGTGAAGATTTTTGAATAGGGTAAGTTTCACCCTGAGGTGGTTTTATGTTAAACGCGTATACGTTGTGTTAATGTTGTTCTTTACATTCTATAATTTTATTACATTTTCCTGGTTTACGTGATCAATTAAATTATATTTTTGTATAAAAACCTAAAAAACACAAATAGATGCTATAATGTCTGAAAAAATAAGATCTAAGAGTGTAATATTTTAGTCGTTATTATTTCTAGACCAATTTAATTTCTTTACATACGAAGTATAAGGCAATTTTAGTGATTGTGAAAAAAACGATCTTGAGAGTTGTGGCAGTTTTCAAGTCCAAAAGTGTAGGATTGGTTTGGACGCGTATGGTAGTTCTCCAGCTTCAGTAGTTTGGATAAGGTTTAATTGATACTTGACACAAAAATCAGTTTTGGAACCATACTGTTTTTAAAAAGTCTGTTACCCGGCAAAATCCGTTCAACAGTTTCAAAATAACGGACATTCTAAATTTTAAAAAAATACTAATTTGAGGTTCCAAAATTACAGCAGATTTTGACGCTGAGATTGATGATGAAATGATTGTAAATGAAAATGTTATTTCATGTGATATTGTTATTTATTGGAAATCTCTTCCGTCACGTCAAGCGAGACACGTAAGGGACTATTTTAAATTTTCAGTAATTTAACCTACTGTCTTTGTTTCATCAAAATCGGTCAATACACAGCGACATTTACAGTATTCTAAATAAAAAAACATCCAATTCGGGGAATCCAGGAACGGATATGTCAATCAAAATTTCAAACGATTTCAGAAAAGGTAGAAAGTAAATATACGCCCTTCTTAAAGTATGGCGGAAGTGTGTTTAGTATTTTACCGAATTTTGGCTCACTCACTGCCAAGGTGATAAGTGTAATATGTAAAACCGAACAATGCCGACAGAAGGAATTTGAATGTGACATCTGGTGGCCGTCAGCTGTGGTGTCGTATTCTTCGAATTTGTATATATTAAATAATATCCGTTAATTTACGGTTAGGCTTGTTCGGGGCCCTTATTTACATTTAATACGTCTGCGGTATTTAGTGCAGGAAGTGTAGAGCAAATGCCACCGACTGATTATCGGTCTTAATATCTCCGGAATAGAGCAAATGCCACCGACTGATTATCGGTCTTAATATCTCCGGAACTACTGAGTTCATAGTGGATTGGTAGATGAAGTATAGAGCAAATGCCACCGACTGATTATCGGTCTTAATATCTCCGGAACTACTGAGTTCATAGTGGATTGGTAGATGAAGTATAGAGCAAATATCACAGACTAATTGGTCATGATATAAATGGAAGTACCGAGTCCATCATGGAATTTGGTAGATGAAGTGTGGCTTAAATACCACTGACTGATTGGTCCTGATATAGGCCTACTCTCAAATATATCATCTTGGAAAAATAGTTCAAAGATAAGAGCAAACCAGAACTATATTCCAAAACCGATGAGATATTTTTGATTTTAACGATGTTCACAGCCACACAGATGCGTAGATATTTTAAAATGACGGCATTTAAATTCTTTAAGAAAATAGTAAATTTTTGAAAATCTGATTTCCCATCGACGATAAACTGTGCGAGATTTAACTTTTTGAATCTTAAAAAAAACACGAAAACGAAACGAAGGCGTTTAATGGTTCATAATTTTTTCAATAAAATTTGAGAATGAGTGCTCATTTATCTAGTTTTTGAAAGAAGTAAAAGTTTTTAGATCCTGAATGCAAGCCCCCTTTTTTAAGCATTAAAAAAATTCACCCCTTACAGTCTCAGTAATTTTAAAAATACTGAAATTTCAATCTACAATTCATTTCAGTTCCAGCCTTGCAATTAAAACTATAATAAACAAACCTTAAACTAACTTTTCGAACACCTTGTATATAGATTAATTTCCACTAAAATAAAAGCCAACTGTTACCTTCACATATTTCGGTAATAAATCTTCCCGGCGATAACGTAAGCACAATGAAAGCCACACTTCACCCAAACCAAAATATGTTTTTTCCTCTTTTCACGATCAACCCCTTTAACCACAAATTGTCTGGGTCGGGCCCGCAAAGCCGTAGAGACAGTCGTAAATAATACACTCAACCCTTCAGAGAGTTAATAAAACATAAAAAAACCTATTTGATGAGATGCGAAAAGAGCGGGCCGTGGAAGGGTTGGTTTTTTATACGCACCCCTTCCTACCTGGTCGCGTGCGCTATCAGGACTTAATTTCCGTTCGGGGTATAAAAAACCTGCCGAACAACCCCTTCGGTGTTACCTTGTTGGTCGGGGTTAATTAGGACCGCGAGGGTAGCACGTTAGTTTTTGTCAGACTGAGGAGTTAATTTTTTTTTGTAATGAGAAAATAATGAAATGGTATTTTTATCGTTAATAATCAACCATGGATGTTATTTTTATTCAATGACACCTTTGATTTCCTTTTTGTAGAAAGTATATAGTAAGTAGACTGTTATGATCGTAAAAAAGTCATGACATTTTGACAAGTGTAGTAAGTTTCATGTCCTCTTAACTAGTTCCATTCTAAAGACTAATTCAAAATTTGATGTTCACCCACAATATAAGATCTTGCAGTTTTGTCCTTTTCAGTACGTGAACATCTCCTATGGCATGTAAACAGCTGCATCACCTCTTCTTTCTCGTTGCTGCTAATTGTAGTCATCTTTGTCCTTTACAGTATGTGAACATCTCCTATGGCATGCACCAGCTGCATCAGCTCTTTCTCGTGGCTGCTGATTCTAGTCAGCTTTGTTCTTTACAGTATGTGAACATCTCCTATGGCATGCAACAACTGCATCGCCTCTTCTTTCTCGTGGCTGCTGATTCTAGTCAGCTTTGTCCTTTACAGTATATGAACATCTATGGCATGCAACAACTGCATCGCCTCTTCTTTCTCGTGGCTGCTGATTCTAGTCAGCATTGTCCTTTACAGTATATGAACATCTATGGCATGCAACAACTGCATCGCCTCTTCTTTCTCGTGGCTGCTGATTCTAGTCAGCTTTGTCCTTTACAGTATATGAACATCTATGGCATGCAACAACTGCATCGCCTCTTCTTTCTCGTGGCTGCTGATTCTAGTCAGCTTTGTCCTTTACAGTATATGAACATCTATGGCATGCACCAGCTGCATCACCTCTTATTTCTCGTGGCTGCTGATTCTGGTCAACTTTGTTCTTCAGTATGTGAATATCTCCTATGGCATGCAACAGCTGCATCACTACTTCTTTCTCATGGCTGCTGATTCTAGTCAACTTTGTCCTTCAGTATGTGAACATCTCCTATGGCATGCAACAGCTGCGTCACCTCTTCTTTCTCGTGGCTGCTGATTCTAGATTAGATGCTCCTTCGCTCCCTTTGTTATTTCCTCCGCGACGGTGTGCGTCACCAAATTCCCATGAAGATTATCATTTCTGACGTACCACGGAGTATTAGTATACGCAGAATTTTGTTTTGAAACTCCTGAATTATTTTAGTATTTGTCTTCTTGGTACATCCCAAGTGTTATATATCATTTGTAACAGAAGCTTGGCAGGCTGACATTGAGATATTTTTCTTTGCGTGCTCCTTCCATCTCTTCTTGTGCATCCAGTGTCATCTCCAGATATTTTGCAATATTTGTATATGGTATTTTTTGTGAATTGATAGTAACTGATAGCCTGTATAGTTTTTTTATTTGTGTAATTAACATGATAATTTGTTTTCATTAAATTTGACATGCCACTTCCTTGTCCACATTTTAAGTGCAGTTTTAAATTTATTTTAACCTCGACATTTTCTTCGACTGGTACAACTGTAGTGTCATCTGTAAAAGTAGCTACGGTGGTATTTGCTGTCTGCGGAAAGTATCGGGTAAATAATAAATATAGTACTGGACCAAGTAATCTACATTTATAGTACAGTATTGCCAATCTAAACCGTAATAATTACACACTGTCCCAATAAAATTACCTGCAATTACCCGCAAATCCGAATAGAAACATCTATATTTCGAGATATTCGCACAAAATTTCACACAGAGGTTGTTAGAGTCTAAAAATCTAAGAAAAATACTGTGGAGGTGTTGAACCCTTCATTCCCACCCCTACCCAAAAATCGCTATTTATCTAAGTTCATTTATACTATCAAAGCGAAAAAAGATAATTGCTCGCGATCCTCAGCAATATTGTTGACCTTCACGGGACCTAAAATTTCTCTCCGGGTCTCTAAACATCCCTCATCCCATAAAAAATTACTTTGATTAAAATTAAGTAAAACACTATCTTTTATCGTAATTGTCTTAGTGAATTCTAATAGTCATTTCATTTCGGGTACCCACTTTTTTGGGTAATAGACCCAAGCAGTACGGGTACCCGCGGTTAGTTTACTATATAACCTACGTTGTGCGCGAAAACAACCAGTGAAATAGTGTTTTTATGATCAGAGTTAATCTAAAAATGAGCTGACTGAGGAACGGAAAAAGCAAACCGAACGTGAAACACATGTACAAATTACTCTAGATACAAAATGAGCCTCAGAGTAAACAAAAATAATGAAGTCAAAAGAGTAATGCGAGTGAAGTAACTTATCTTGGTAACTTCTGTATAACTCTTTGAGACCAAAATTACCAGCTTTTCTTTCATTATCCTCATGATTAATCGCGAACCTCAAAATTACCCGCTAATTGGCAACACTGGTGTTGAGTGGTGTATCATTCGTTCTTGACTCTTAGGAAAAGCTATAATATCTTATTTTTACTGACTTAACAAATGAAATAGAGCGCAAGGATTCGTAAAACAGATTCTGCGCATGTCTGTAATCTCGAGCAAAGTAATTAATACAAGTAATTAGGCTGTACTAATTAAACAAAGTAATTAGGCTGTATTGTAGCCTCCAACCCAGGTCTACGTGTAAACCTAAAGAGCCAAGAACGGTTAACCCTATTATATATGTTTTAGTCAGTGTTGCCAATTTGGCGGGTGATCATGATGAAAGAAAAGCGGGTATTTTTGCCTCGCGGAGATTTGCGAAAATTATCAAGAAAAGTTACTTTATTCACATTCCTCTTTTGATTCCATTACAGATGTTGAAATGTTTATGTATTCTGTAATACATTTTATATTCAGAATAATACTTACATGTTATCCCACGCTTGGTTCGCTTTTTCGTCTTCCTCAGTAACCTAATTTTTCGATTAACTTAATGTTTTAAAATAAAATTCCACTGCTTGAAAGTGAAATTGTTTTTTTATAGAAAAAAGGTTGAACAAGAAGCCAAGTCACTTTAAAGCGCGAAGGGTTTGCGGTCAACCTTGCACAAAAACCCTTCGTCACCACTCAAGGGTTAATTGCCAATGTTGTTAGTTACTAAAGTAGCCGCAAGGCGTCTTTTTCCACGGCAGAAGAATTTCGGTAAAAAAAATCCAGTAGGCGGTTCCACAGGGTGCAGTGAACTCTGCAAGTATTTCTAAAGGTTTTGTTGGAGACACTCGGGGGATGAGGGTAGGAAAAAACATAACCTACCTCCTTTGTTATAGTCGGCTCATATTTCTTGGCCCTGCTCGAGTTTTGGCACTTGGCAGTTCCTGGACCTTTAGAGGTTACGAAATGGAAGGTTATTTACAATCAAATTTTGTGATAAACTCTGTAACTCTACAGGTAACGCTCCCAGCGACTAAACTATGACAGAGAGTTACGGAATTTAACGTCAGTTCAGTTTGAAACCTTGAAAACTCTTTAGAGCGATTACAAACAATTCGTCCAAATAAACTGTTTCACTAAATAAACCTTATTTGGTTCATATGAGAGGAATCACTGCATGCAGATATCTCATTGACGTGATGGTAACAAAATTCCAAAAAAAGTTGCCAAATGCGAACATTTCAATTTGCGATTATTTTTGTATTTTCCAGTGAAAATACTAAAATAATCGCGGCACACAACTGTATCGCTGACGTGATAGAAGCGAATTTCCAAAAGTATTTATCCTTATCTTACCCTTTTTTTGAAATTATGATTTCGCCTATCATAATAAAACCTGCGTATATTACTTTCAAATTGCACTGTACGAAAATGAACCATAACCACCGTCCATACAGTTTCCGTTAATTTCATCCAACTAATTTATGCAATTCTTAACGCTTATTACTATGACGATATCAGATTTTCAGAAGTATTTAAGACAGAAAAGTTATGAATATTTGAAGATTTGAAATGCCCGCCATTTTGAAACTGTTTAACGAATTTTGTCGGTTAACGAACTTATCCAATCTATTACCAAAACCGACTTTTTTACCAAGTTTTAATTAAATCGGACTAAAATTACACACACACACACACACACACACACACACGCACGAGCACACAGGGACTGTGTCTTCCTAGATGGCCGCTCCAATAGCTCATTTTTCTTACGAAACTTCGGTAATAGGGTTAAATAATTGATAGGCTAACTTTTTTACTTTGCACGTTTTTGAAAATCTGACAATGATTAAGTCCACATTGCTGTATTTTTTTTAATTTGGGAATTTAAAACAAGAATGCGTAGTGATTTTAACGTTGATTGCAATGGCGAAATAGGATTTTCAAAACGTTATGAATCTTACAGCGGCCAGGGTTCATTTTGTATTATAACTGTGAAATAACTTATTGTTGGTGTATATTAAAAAGTTCTTTTTCTTTTTTTGTGATTTTATTAAATTTTATTACTTTTTGGAAATTATTTGGTGACCATACAAAACTTCTTACACCACAATCGTACTTCATATAGCGAAAAATAATAATATTTTTTCCTTAAAAAGAAAACTGCACTGAAAGATTTGCCATTCCACACAAAGATGAACTTTTTATACACTCGAGCTAAAACAAATAAGGGTTGTTCCCACCCCTAATGCATGCATTTTATTATTTGTTTCCGCCCTCTGTCGAAACTTGCCAAACAACCCTCTTTGTGTCAAAGTCTACTAAACGACAATTCCTTCGTTTTCAACAGGACTTCGAAATCTTTTACAAGCCATTGAAATACTGTTTATCTACACTTCCCGGTGAATTTATAAATCGATTCAGTCGTAGTGCTAACTCATCTCTAGTCTTATCAGTTTCACTATTACTTCAATATAGCGCTCAAACAGTGGGTGATTTAGAATTTATGTGAAAAGTCATTCTTACAAATCGTAGTAGCCTACGTGATGCTCCCTCAAAAACAATAAAAAAAAATCAGCTAAAAATTAATTTTTATTCTTTGACGTAAACAAATTTGGATTATCTTAACCTTAAAAAAATCAAAATTCGATCCAAAAAGTAACGAAATCGCATCTTATAACAGTATTTTTTAGTGTATTATTTTTTTTTTGAAAATCTATTTTCACCATCAACGTTAAATTCTGCCAAAAAATTTCAGTTTTTCAAAATCTAAGTTGCAAATTAACATTTAGATTAAAATTTTACGGTAATTTATGCATGTGATTTTTCATGATTTTGAAACAGTAGAACAAATTTTGTTTGGTAACGAACGCGTCCTCAAGTTTGTGCCAAATTTGAGTCAAATTGGACCAAAATTTCGAACACTAGACTACTAACGCACGCGCACACTTAAAAATTTTCAAACACTTCCCCCCCCACAAAATGCGTTTCTCAGTTGTCATGACCAAACTTATTTAGTGGATGCTTCACAGCTTATTTTCCGATTAAAAAAAAAGAATAATTCACAAACGAACCAGAAAACTACGGTCTGGGTTAGGTAATCAATTTCAGACGATCTATTCCTTTTTTAAGGGTGTATTTTTTTATCCGAAAGCTAATGTGATTGTAATAGAGCGTACCTAAATGGTCTGGAAAGGGTTCGGATTGATTCATCAGCAAGACTAACTAGACATTGGTTTGCTTCACATTACAACCCTTCTATTGTAAACTGTTCAACTCTCAACCCTTAATGTGTTGGAACGACATTTATTTAAGTATTGTTCGTTGAAATAATCGCAGTACGGAACGGATTTCCAAAAAAAATAATTTATTTTCGTCTTTTCAATGGAATTTGAATATTTAAAAAGGTAATTTAATGTAAGGTAAAACAAGTTTACAGTTCAAAAATAGGCAAATTTTGAATCTGTTGATTAGATTAGGCCGAAATATAAAATGTTTAACGGCTTCATAACAAGTTATCTAGAGATCAGAATTGACGTTGATTTCAAGGTCAAATGTATGATGTCCGCTGTAATAACGTAGACGTATCTTCTAAGTATATACGAGTAATTTACTAGTAAAGTGTGAAAGAAAATTTGCAACGTTGAGTTGATTTTGTGTTAAAAACAGAGTTTATAAGAAAAAAATTGGGCTTTTAAATATCGCGAACTTCTCGCACGCTTTTAATTTCTCTCTGGGCGTAAATTAAAAGAAATGGCTTAATTTTTCAAATTCGGTTGGTCAGAATTTGATAAAACCAGAAGCACTAAATAAAGCGGGTAGCTCAATCTGTGCTGTTGCCACATATGGAACTGACTTGCTCTAAAGCACGGACTGGCAGCTTCGAGCTTCCAGTTGCCCAGTTCAAGCGTCTTCCCCTCAAGCAGTCTCGAACCCTAATTTTCTTATTTATTGATCTCTAAATCTGAGTAGTATTTTGTTTTTATGTTTAACATCCAACTGTTGTGCACACTTGGTCTAATACAGACGATGGGATGATTTATAGCGTATGAAAATGCCAAGTCCTGTCCGGAAATCGAACCCGGGTCCTCAGGGCGAAAGCCCAGTACGCTATCAACTAGGCCACCGAGGCGGCTATCTAAGAAATAATTTATTATCATTTTATAACAACAAATACAGAAAACTTAAATTGAAAATTACAGTTAGAGGATAAAAAAAATTATCACTCCAGAATTAGCATGCAAAGAACGTTATATCGGAGAAATCAAATATGTTTCTTGCTTACTTTAACCATCTCATAACATATGTTTAAAGCGAAATAGTAATTTATATGAAAAGAAATGGTTAACTATTAAACTTGGAAAGTACGATTTTTCCAACTTTCCCACTGACGAAACTTTACTACTTGAACAACAACGAACATACTCGCTTACTGGAAAAAACATTCGTTTTAAGTTTTTCAGTTTAAAAAATTATACCCAGCATTTTTTAAGGGGATAAAATAAAGTCAACACAACACAACTTCGTTCGTCTACTAAATTGTGTTTCGTAATAACAAGTAAACGAATATAGTTATAACCGAGTTCAAAAATCGTAGCGTGTCGAGCAATACGAAATTATTGCAACTAACGTGCACAGTGTGGCAACACTGCAAAATCGGTCACTCGCCTAAATTGATGCTCTCTACTATAGTATGTTCCTCAGTCAATGCACATGAAATACTAACTGTTAGTCCAAAGAACATTAGACCGCGCAGTGTATTTTTAATTAATTGCCCGACCACCGCCTCACGACAACGCTCTGACATTTCCCGCCAATTAACAGGTAATCGTAATATTTTCGACAATTATTGCTGGACCAAATTTATTGGAAATTTTATGTTATTTGTTTGTGAAGCAGTCAAAATTATGATAGGTCTGGCGGTTCAGCCAGTATTACTACACTCATTATTGTTAAATCAGAAACCGCCATCTTGATTCGAATAATGGGAAAAAATCTTACACATTTATCGTTTGGCTTTAAACAAGGTACCTTTGTACCAAATTTCAAAATAAGCAGAATTATAAAATCAGAGGCCACCATCTTGAAAAGGAAATGAATGGGGAAAAATCTTACACATACGTCGTTCGGGCTTTATACAAGGTACCTCCGTACCGGATTTCAAAACAATCGGTCATTACGTTTGGCGAAATCTGCGTACACTCATCATCGCTAAGTCAGAGGCTACCATTTTGAAACTGAAATGAATGAGAAAAAAATCTTACTTCCTTGTTCGGGCTATATACAAGGTACCTCCTTACCAAATTTCAAAACAGTCAGTCATTACGTTTGGCCAAAACTGCGTATACTTATCTTCGTTAAATCAGAGGCTGCCATATTGAAAAAGAGGGGAATGGCAAAAAACCTTATAATACGACGTTCGAGCTTTATACAAGGTGCTTTCTTACCAAATTTCAAAACAATCGGTCATTACGTTTGGCCAAATCTGCGTACACTCATCATCGTTAAATCAGAGGCCGCCATCTTGAAACAGAAGTGAATGGGAATTTTTTTTACACATTTGTCGATCTGGCTTTAAACAAGAAACCTTAGTATCAAATTTCAAACACAATCTATTAATACTTTTGGCCAAAACTGTGTAACAAACACAAAAAACAAATGCCGAACAAGAAATTTGAAACAAGAAACACGCTTCGCTAGATCAAATATTATTAACAGAGAAAATTACAGGCGACTTGCTTACAAAATAAGTTACGGCAGGTTTCTTGTTTGTGTACTTATAGATCACGCAAACCCTTTAGCCTGTAGGGTTGAATACACTTTTTTTTACAAATCCGCCTAATTCGACAATAAAGCGAACAAAAGAAGGGTTAAAGAATAGTTACACGCGCGCTATTTTTTTGTGTTGAAAAAACTAAAAATCCTACCGCAACTGACACGTCAATCGCAACCCTTCATCTGCGATAAACTCTTTAGGCACGCACAATTACAGCGGTTAAATAAACAACCCTTAAACCTGAATGCGACGGAAAGGGGTGAAACCCGTTCTCGGTTCGGCGTAAAAAACCAAGCTCGTGCAAGACGCGTGCGCAGAACTACCTGCTTTTTGATCGGAGTGAAAAAAAACGTGATAGAACCCGTTCAGGGGAAAGGTGGTGGAACCGGTTGCTTGACTGATGACGGATAAGGCGGGCGCGTGTCGGCGCAAGGTGGGTCAAATTAGTCGCGAATTATAGCGGAGGCATCAGCTGTTTCTTAAATAACTCGGTACGCAGCTGTATCGCTGCCGTTATATGGCATGGTTTGAAATCTGTATGCGTGGACACGGTAACAATAATAATCGCTGTACACAACTGTCTCGCTGCCGTTATGTGACCTTTTACTTTGTCACTATAATAAGTGAAGTACAGTAATGTTAAAAAAATTGATCTTGAGATTTGTATGGTTTATATCATAAATAGCTTCATCTCCTCTGACTCAAGAAAAATATCTGTCTGCCTGTTGCAAATCATTGGAGGCTTATATTATTCCCAAATTACCATGTAATTTTTCCTTAGTTTACCAATATCGCCAGATCTCTAGTGTATTACGCTTTGTTTATTTCTAACTTATTCTGTCCAGTTTTTTTAGTAACATAGATTTAATACTTATGGTATTTTTTGTAAGTCCAAAATTACCTCTAAGTAAATCCTGGCCTTCAAATATAAACATAGGAACGCTATTGAAGTTACGCGGGGTGTGGGTGTATGTTTTGTATGAAGAAAAAATTCAGTTTGCCGTCACAGAACGCTCTACCGTCACGAAACACTCTAACTACTTCTTATCGCGGGGTATGGATGTATGTTTTGCATGGGAAAAAATTCAGTTTGCCGTCACGGAACGCTATAACACATCCATACGCGCACTCTAGTGACCATCATTGTTCCAAACATTATTATTACAAATATTATTATAACACATATATTTTTGTTGTTGTTAGTGATTAATAAAATGTATTTTTGAAGTGGAAATTTGTATGGTCGCGGTTGACAAAACATGGGTATAAATATTTGCTTTCGCGTCACACTTGAATCCTCACAGCATACGAGGATTGTTATATATTGTTGCTTACATAGTATATTGTTGTTGTGTATATCTAGAGTGGAAGTGACTACTTCTAAACAGCTGATTTCGCACAATAGCTTCAGAATCATTTCAATTGAGGTTATGTTTATTGTTCTTGTTAGTTTTAAAAATGTGTATTTCCTAAATTTGTGTAGTTAAATTATTCAATGTATATGACCTATACCAAGTTTTGAATGCCAGAATCACAAATATTATATTTATTATTATACTTAGACAGTATAACTGTCAAAAGTAGGGTTATGAACTGACTAATTATTAAAGTCCCTTTTATAACTTATGATACTGAAATTCATAGTCTGTGACAGTTTCAGTTAATTTTTAAGATGTGTACCTACACACGCGCGAAATGTAATACGAAAATAATTTTCAAGAGTTGCCCTTTCCTGCATGCATCTAATTTTTTATAAAGATAAATCATAATAGTGAATAAGTACACAGTTAGGCATGCCAAAAGAAATAGCCACTCCAGTGCCGCACTGCCCAAGTTTTTTTTTAGTACTGGAATCTTTCTTGTGTTACGTATGTTTGTTTTTACGATAAATATTTTTCCCAACTGTTTTTCTTAACTCTTTTAACTGTCTACTATCTATCTATCTATCTGCAACAGATTTACTATATAAGAAAGTATTTTTTCCACGATAGCGAACAGAAATATCTTTGGAGAAGTTTATTTTAATAAATGCTTTCTACTTTTGCATATTTATTTTATCTACAACGGTTTTCGAGGTATTTATTAATAAAGTTGTGAAGATTTGGCAACCCTGTTTTCCATAACTCCAGTGCTGACTGTAGAGTTTTGACGCGTGATGTCGGCGCGTCCTCGACTATTTTATTGTGACGTAAGCAATATTTTATACGATCATACATTTCATTGGGTATTTTTTAATACCTACCCCGTTTCCGGCAGTACCCCTTTAGGATATTGATTTAAAAAAAATACTTCCTGTCTCTTGCATATTTCTCCTAACTGCAACAATTTTTGAAGTACAGTAGAGCCTCGATTAACCGTCATTCTCGGGACCGTTGGCTGATGGATGACCAGAATAAGCGGATAACAGAAATAGACCACACGTAGTTTCAGCGATCGGTAAAAACAACATATTGCACTCTGATTATAGCACAGAATGTTTTATTATTATTTTTGAAAATGAAGTAAAACTTTTAAATCTTCTGTTTAAATGTAATTATGTATTACACAAATTTTACATACACAGGTCTTTAATATAGTAAATTATCCGTATTTAAACTTCTAACAATGCAAGAGTGACTGTTACGTGATCAGCTTATACGCTGAATGGTATTATCGTAAATAGTGCGAGTGTTTATCCTTCAATAGAATCATTCATGCACTCTTTCTGAATTTGTTGACACTTCTTGAAATGTTTTATCTCATTCCACTAGGTGATACGATAATTTACTTTCGAATATCAGTTTGCTTAGGGTAATAATTAGTGTCAGCTATGCTATAAATAAGTCGTGTTCAGTTACAGTTTTGTTTTGCTAGAAGGTTACTTTATTATTTATTGCAAATTATTCACTATGGAAGACTGTTTAAAAATATCAGATAACAGAAGTAACTTGACGGTTAATTGAGATTCTCCTGTATTTATTTATAAAGTGGTGAAGATAACGCAGTTTTCAATAACCCCAGCGCTGTCATCTATGTTTAAAACTACTATAGAGGTATTGGCGGGTTGTGTCAGCGTATCCTTGACTATTTGATTAGGGATGTAACCAATACTTTTTACGATCTTACATTTCGTTGGGTAATTTTTAATACCTACCCCGTCCCCAGCAGTGCCCGTTCTTTACGCTTTTGACTTGTAAGTGCCAAAAATTGTAAAAGTCTGATCTCCCGCCTCCGTAAGTGGAAGGCTTTTAGGTGCCTTTAAATATTAAATGAATACTCAGTAAGTCTTTGCCAAGATAATATAGGGGAGTCATAATGAACTGTCATTGCTCGGCCAATCAGGTGGCTTCCTACTACGCAATCAATAATGGAAATCCACCCCGTCTGTCCGGCCTACCCCTTGTGAGGGAAAGTTAAGCCTTTGTTTCTGATTTCAGGGAAGAAAACTTCGTAATAGTATGTCCAAGTTGATTAGTGTCAGTGTCAAGAAGAAATGTAATATTTATTTCAAGTCTTTCCCAGCTTGACAAGCTGGCATCGTATTACTTACCCAGCCCTGTTTGGGCGACCAGGTATATCTGATTCGAGTAGCTGTTTAGAAGCGGTATTTGTAGGGGGATTGATTTAAAAACTGAAGACAGAGGTTGTAGAATTAAAAATATTCTACGAAGGTTTTCAATGTTTCGTCACTCACAGGAGGATCAGTTTTTAAAATATTTTGAGAGGATACAACCGTAGATTTGTAATACTTCAGATGAAAAATCATAAAACTGATCGGAGGAACTAAAATTATCGGTTCTCTCTGCTTTACATTCCAAAGTAAATTTTATGTAAAAGTTTCAAAATTTTAGAAGCACCATTAATCCACATAATAAACGACACAACTTTGTTAATCTCTCTAAACATTACCAACAAAAAATTAATTATTATTTTTTAAAATTTTATTCAAAACTCTTGTCTATTTAGAATTTCTTTACGAATCGCCAGACGTATAGTACAGCAAAATCTAATCATCATTATGTTAGTCATATCTGTATTAGTAAGCTAGTACAAAGTACAGTAGACCACGTGTATTCTTGATAACTTGCCTGGCCACCGCTCCATTTTACCGCCAATTTATCAGTAACATTTAGGGAAAATGTTACTGGAACAATTTTATTTGAAATTTTACACTGTTTCTCCATGAGGCGGTCAAAATTATAATAGATCTTGCCGTTCAGCCAGTATTACAGAAAATAGCCAGCAATTACACTCATCATCGTTACATCAGAGAACGCCATTTTAAGGCGGAAGTAAATGTGAAAAATCTTACACATATTTCGTTTGGACTTTATTCATGGTACCTTCGTGCCAAATTTTAAAACAATCGGTCAATGCGTTTCGAGAAAACAGTGTACATAAATCGTCGTTAAATCAGGGCCCACATATTGAAACGGAAGTGAATGGGAAATAATCTTACACGACATCGTTTGGGCGTTACAAAGAACCTTCGTATAAAATTTCAAAATAATTGGTAAATTCGTTAATAATTATTTGATTCGCTAGTATAAAAATTCGCTAATAATTATTTGATTCGCTAGTATAAAAATTCGTTAATAATTATTTGATTCGCTAGTATAAAAATTCGCTAATAATTATTTGATTCTCTAGCATAAAAATTCGCTAATAATTATTTGATTCTCTAGCATAAAAATTCGTTAATAATTATTTGATTCTCTAGCATAAAAATTCGCTAATAATTATTTGATTCGCTAGTATAAAAATTCGTTAATAATTATTTGATTCTCTAGCATAAAAATTCGCTAATAATTATTTGATTCTCTAGCATAAAAATTCGCTAATAATTATTTGATTCGCAAGTATAAAAATTCGCTAATAATTATTTGATTCGCTAGTATAAAAATTCGCTAATAATTATTTGATTCGCTAGTATAAAAATTCGTTAATAATTATTTGATTCTCTAGCATAAAAATTCGCTAATAATTATTTGATTCGCAAGTATAAAAATTCGCTAATAATTATTTGATTCGCTAGTATAAAAATTCGTTAATAATTATTTGATTCTCTAGCATAAAAATTCGCTAATAATTATTTGATTCGCAAGTATAAAAATTCGCTAATAATTATTTGATTCTCTAGCATAAAAATTCGCTAATAATTATTTGATTCGCAAGTATAAAAATTCGCTAATAATTATTTGATTCGCTAGTATAAAAATTCGTTAATAATTATTTGATTCTCTAGCATAAAAATTCGCTAATAATTATTTGATTCGCAAGTATAAAAATTCGCTAATAATTATTATCTATCTACGTGCCGATAGATTTGTTGTTTCTATTCACTCTCTAAACATGACATTTTTATTTCAAGCTTCAGTACACTGATTAGTCATCTTTAAATATGACCGAAACTCGAGCAAACATTAGCTGTTGTACCAGATTTTCAGGGAAATAATTGAACGTGAGAAAGTTCATGTAATGTTTTTTAACCATTTACTTAAGACAATTTTCTTTTCTCTAGTATTTCACTAACTCTGATTTGATATTTTTGTTACTGACGGACAGTAGCCTACACGGTTCACCTGCCACCCATTCATTGTCCAAATAACATTACCTATAAAACACGAAACCTTTAACTGTACATTATTGTCCCCGAGCAGACCACTTCTCAGAACTACTTTCTTTATTGTTCGCACTTTGCGAAAAACTAGAACTAAAAAAAAAACATTTCGCCCAAGCAATGCTCACTAGATTTACGACAGCGGTCTTCAAGAATACGTTACTCTGCGACCCTTACCAGGAGGCCATCAACCTCAGCAGCGCTGCAAAAAAAACGGCGACTAGAAATAAAAATCCATTGACACTGTAATTACATCGGCACCCGTTCGTTATTCTTATAATACCCGGAGCTAATCATGGGGTTAACCACCAACTAATGTCCAACTAGTCAAAGGGGGTAGTTTCTTGCTTTAATTGAAAGCGGCGCGACCTACCCTCCGTCTTTCAGTTAAATATGTCTTAGATTTACGACTTTGGCCGCTGACGTTAATGGCTTTTTTGGTTTTATCAAGGCGTTATTTCATTCGGGAATTAGAATTTATTTTCTTTGATTGTGTCTTTACGGTAAACGCGTGAGAACTTGTTTTGTTCTGGCTTCTATAACTGAGAGAAACTATTAGTCATTTGCTGATTTCCATTGGTAAACTCGGCATTTCAGTATTATTAATTATGGCTAGATCTAGAACTATGAAATGAGCACTGATCGTAAAGTATTAAACACTTTTTGTGGGTTCGCTAAAACTTACACATACACACACACACACACACACACACACACACACACACACACACACACACACACACACACACACACACACACACACACACACACACACACACACACACACACACACACACACACACACACACACACGTTATGTACCCATTTTTTACAAATATACGAACATATATGAAAACAATTGTAGATTTTTTTATAATATCCTTATTGATAAAAATATAAAATAATACAAATGGAAGTCATTTAAAAAGTTTTTAAAAAACACAACTTCTTATGCACAATTGTTTTGAAAAAACTTCGTAAACAACAATAAAACCTGCATAAATTAGTATTTTTTAATTTTGAAATTTGATTGAGAATGCAAAAAAAATCTGAAAGCTGGCCGAATTTTCAGGGGAAATATTGTTTCTTGAGCAACAGTTTAAGCCAATTTTATGTAAATTCAATAATTTTTGTTCTTTTACCAAAATGTCTTACATTGTTTAAATACTTTTCAAATAACCTAATTAAATTCGAGATTTTCACTTGACCATTTTATCAAATTGTTGGAAAGTACTGTAGGAATCTTGCTAAATTAAGAAGCATAAAATAATTTAATGAAAATCTTTAGAACCGTTATTGTGAAAACTTTACATTTACTATTTACATTTACTAGGTTATTTATAATCTACAGTGCATAATCTGTAATATATAATCTACAATATATAATATATAATTTATAATCTATAATCTGTAATCTTTAACCTGTAATCTGTAAACTGCAATATGCAATCTGTAGTCTGTAATCTGTAATCTGCAATCTGTAATCTGTAGTCTGTAATCTGAATTCTGTAATCTGCAATCTATAATCTGCAATCTGCAGTATGTAATCTGTAGTCCCAATCTGTAATCTGTACTCCGTAATCTGTAATCTGCAATCTATAATTTTTAATCTATAATATATAACTTATAACCTATAATCTATAGTCTATAGATTAGCCTATAGGCCTAATTAGATTATCACGTTTTAACAGTAATATTAAGCAAATAATTCTATGAGTATTATAGTTGTTGTACGGTGTCGTTTATTATGCGGTCCTGGGAAATTCAACAATTTTAAAAAACGTATACAAAAGTCTATTAGTATCTTTCTGGATAATATACAAACTTATCTTAGATCGTATTTTCGTATCCAAGACTGAACTACCGTACTTTGACAAACATTATTTACCGCTTCGATAAGAATCCAATCTATTGACCGAAATCAGGGTCCACTTCTCCCCAAAACCGAGCTCTAATTTCTCTTTTCAAGGGCTTCGGACAAAACCAACGGCAACCCCCTCGAGAGGGTATTTTTCTTAGGGACAAAGCTCACGCCCAAAGAACACTCCCGATTGGTCCAAAAGATGACCAACATTCGACACGCGTATTATACGCTCTCCTTTTTCACCATTGTTGCCGTGTTTTTCAAAAAAAAAAAGTTCGATCCCAATGAACTTCTGATTTACATGCGTGTAGAGGTCTCAGAACACACGTTAACTGTCGTACCGATAATGGGTGCTTCTTTCAGAGTTTTTATTCAAATTTTTATATTTTTAATATCAACTGGACCGCGTCCAATTTGTTAGCATTCATGTTTGCACCTGGCTTTTGGATCGTTAGTTAATAAATTTTCCCTCTTTCTATGACGTCATGTTTTTTTATATATTCTAAGTGGAAAAGTAACCATAAGTCTTGCATGACTTATTTACTTTTCAGACTTGAACGTTAACGTTATTTATCGGTTTTCCAAAGTTCGTTACTCGAAATTTTCATAAATAAAAATAAACATTGCACAAAACTTTCTCATATTGAATTTAAATCATTTAATAAGAGGTCCTGATAAACCAATTAAAATTCACGTGCTTCTATTTTTGAAAACCTCTGGTTTGGATGCTGTCAAAATTAAAACGGCATTTTTCTCAAAATAAATATTTATCAAATTGTGAACATATATCTGTAAGCAAAACACTTGATTTAGTATAGAAAGACTTACTGATGAAAACATTCTGTAAAACCCGTCGATTTTATTAGATACTTTTTTTTACATTTTTCGAAAGATGAGTTTATGCAAATTTTTGCAATTTATGTATTTAATTAATCACGGCACGCATCTGTCTCGCTTACGTGATGGAAGGGAATTTTCAAAAATAATTTCTTTCACCTCATCCTATATTGACATTTTTATTTCACTATTAAAATCACCATTAAAATCTGCATCTTAAACTTTTTAAATTACATAGAATATACGAAAATGAACCATGACCGTCGTCAGATTTTGATTTTGAGAGGTAAAAACTTTGATTTGTGCGCTTTTTAACGCTGATTACGATGGCGAAATCAGATTTTCAAAACCTTTAAGACGAAACAGTTATGAGTTGCCGCCAAACTATTTAAAATTGCCGCCATTTCGAAACTGTTGAATGGATATTTCTGTTTAACGAAAATGTCCAAGCTATTGCCAAAATCGATTTTGAATCAAATTGGACAAAAACTGCAAATGTAAGAGAGGTAAAACACACACACACACACACACACACACACACACACACACACACACACACACACACACACACACACACACACACACACACACACACACACACACACACACACACACACACACATACACATTATGTATTTGGTAAATCCATACGTGATAACGCATTTATTTTGCACAATTATGTTGCGGCTCGACTGACTAATTTCCTCAGCTTTGTTATTTTACTTGTTCCATAGTTTTTGAAGTTACACCACTCGATAGAAAATTAAAAGGACTAAAAAAATTATCTGCATCTCAGTCTGTGTGCACTAACCAATCCCCGACTGCATTTATTGTATGAACTTAAACATGTAAATTCAATAATTTATTAACTAAATTCTCGGGAAATATTTTTTAGCATTTATTCTAATAACTTGTTTTCATCTTTTTAAATTAATATATTTCAGCTTTTCATTTTGTTTAATTATGAAATACATAATTTTCGTGTATATTTGTTTTTTGTATTTTTTGTTTTAGCAGTCGTGTTTTTTATTTTTAAAAGTAATTATTCAATCCCTACTATTAGATCCCACTCTCCCTCTATATATTCATTTATATATCTTGTTCAAATTTTCAGTCGTTAATAAAATACTTTCCATTCATCCACTAAAGTTCAAATACATTTTTTTAAACTTGTAGTGGATGACACTTGATGTTAATACAGTTTTTTTATCAAATATTAATATCGCTTATTTGTACAGACACAATACACCATACAGACACAAATACGATAGGATTTGATTTAAATATCACTTATGTTTTATTCTTGTATGTTGGTTTTAGGAACATCTCACTGACGTGATGGAAGCGCATGACCTAAGTAGGATTGACTTAAACATTTTTTTTATATTACTTGTTTTTATTGGCAGTCGTGTAATGAAGTGTTTCCAGACATATGTTTATATGGACCTCTCCATATTTTTTAGGCATAGGACCAGCTCCCGAGCGACTGCCGTATAGTTTTCGAAACAAATTGACATATCCCAATCGGCAACGGACGATTGTACAACAAAAAAAAACTGATAAACTGTCCTGTAGATGTAAAACATTCCTCGGACATCGCTGTTCTAATCTAGGATGCATGCTTGATTAGAAACTTTTGTTGGCCGGAACAGCTGCTCCCGTACAGTTTTCGGCCCAAAAACTGGATAAAAGATTACGTATGCATGCATGAGTCCGAGGCCAGACACCCCTCTGGCAGGGGTTGCGCGGGGCTGGGGAATGTCCCTTATTGTGCATAATCATAACTGAGTTCAATTTACCGTGTTTGGACAGAATTAAAAGTGAATGTAAAGTGCGGTGCTTGAATTATCGGTTTTAACTGAACTTTTTAAATCGAATCTTACCTTCGCGTAGTACAACAAAACAGTATAAACTTCTTTTTGTCTGATTGGTTGCATAAATTTTTAACGTAAAATTTCCGTGGATTCATTATACTTTCTGCTTTTGTTTTAAGTTACTATTTAACTAGTAGGCCAGAGCGACTTTTTGTAGTTAACGGAAAAAAGAAACAATATACAACAACTTATAATAAGACATTGAACAGTGTTATAGCACCTCTTTATAAACAGTGTTTGAAATTAACTATGAAACATATGGCAGCTTTCCTTGTTGGTACATGAACGAAAGTAAAAAGAGGTTAGGAAGTTTTTTTTGTGAAATCTCTATCTGTAATTGAACGTAAGAAAGCATTAAACATTAAATAATATAGTTGAAGTAATACCATTGGCTGGTATTTATTTACTATAATACACTGTTTCTTAATTCAATACTTGTATTTTAAGATAACTGTACATATATTTCCAAGTAAAATAGTTGCAAAACCATGTAGGCGTAGTATTTCGTGTCAATATGAACTTCGGGTAAAATTGACATTTAATATTTGTATGACCTGTTGTATGCCTTACTTTGTTCTACTTTCATATGTAAACCTATAACTTACAAAATTAATGACTGAATTCTAACATTATACCTTATAGAAATATTTAAAACTGAAGCCGGATTCTACTTTACATAACTAAATTAGGTTACACTGTTTACTGTTTACTAAAAGCAGAGTCTTTTATTAAATAACATTTACATATTAGAACTGGCCTAGATTTCCTTAAGTATTCTACTTTCAAAAATGATTCGATTAACAATTATTTAAGTCTTGGACACAGTAATAATTTAAATATTACTTTCAACAATGTTTTTTTAGTCATCAGCTGTTTTGTTACACACAATTATTTGTCACATAGCCTAAGCTATCCCTGGTCTGTGCTGCACTCTCACGGGACACTTTATACTGCTCCTGAAATTTTGATTACAAACCTTTTATCAGTTTTAAGTCACTTTTAAAGCCTTCAAATGGAACCGTATGAGACGTAAGCGTTCCCTGGTGTTCTGACGAACCTGTAGGTACCCCATATGTATAGCTTCAGTAAAGAAAAACCTTAATTTCGGTACGAAACCTATCGGAATGCTTAGCCTAATAATATATGAAAGATAGTGGAATATCAAAATATCATAATTTCCTATTTGGAGATTTGCCATCATTTGTGTATACAACACGATGTATCAAAAGTGCGAATTGAAAAAGGTTTTTGGTTTTGTGACTTGTTGTGGTTTTAGCTTTTACTGTTGAAAACAACCACAAAGACGCGCGTGCGCGCGCACTCACTCACTCACACACACACACACACACACACACACACACACACACACACACACACACACACACACACACACACAAACGGATAGGCATATCTAAGTATAAATAACCTTTTTTTTACTCAGTGAACAAAAAACGTAAGGTCCAGTAAATTTCAAGATCGTTTTTTAATCAAACTTTTTTCGTATAATAAGAAAGTAAAAACCAATGTACACCGTTCAAAAAAAAAATGATAATTTCAAGAGCAAATTCTCTAAAAAATAACGGCTATACTTTTTTTATAGGTTTTCTCACTGGGGTCAAAATCATGGCAGGTAAAGTGAGGGGCATCTGACGGACAGCTGTCCCGGTGACCGGTGAAGGATTACATTTTTTGTCACATTAAGCCGCTTTGACAGTGTCACAGTTTCTGCATGGTTTGGCTTTTTCGGTCACTTCCTAAAGCACCCGTGCCCCAAGTTTCCTGATCGCATTCAACCCGGGTTCGGACTTTGCTTTTTTTCTCGATTATAAAGAAGTTCGGAAAAGGTTGTCGCAAACACAAATACTTGAGCGCGGTTATTTTTCTGTGACGAAAAATAATTTACCTACAATAGAACTACTGTGCTATCCGCGCGTTCAGGTCCAGCTGTTGTTATGCGGTTGTATAATGGTTTCGAACGTCTGTTCTTATTTTACGTCTGTTTTAGTTAAATATTCAAAATTGAATACGAAGTTTTATTTTTAAATTAATCGCGGCACGTAGTTGTCTCTCTGAAGAGATGAAATTTCCTCTCCCTAAAAAAAAAACACTGTTCAGAAATTTTCAGTTGAACTCGCTGTTTGCCTGTGTAAACTTTCACATTTTCAGCGATCCCAAGTAAATATTTCTTTCAAGTTTAATTACCTTCTACGTCAACCAGAAACTAATTAATGTATATTACACGAATTTTGTCCATACCTGCAAACATTATTAACAAAACCCCTCCCAAAATTATTCAGAATATACATTAAATAAGTATTTAAATAATTGTGTTTGTGTGTGTGTGTGTGTGTGTGTGTGTGCGTGCGCGTGTTTTATCACGCTCACGTTTGTAATTTTAGTCCTATTTAATTCAAACGTGGCACGAATTAAACTATTTTTCGTAATAGTTCGGAAAAATCCGTCAACCATCAAAATTCGCTTAAACAATTTCAAAATGGCGGCTACTTTCAATCTTAAAAAAAAATGCGTAACATTTTTATCATATATTTTTGAAAATCTGATTTCACCATAGTAATGAACGTTTAAAAACTACATTCATTAGCTTTTCGAAATTTCGGAAAAATTTTAAAATAAGATTGTATGTTCACGGCGATTAAGGTATTTTCATAATTTCAACGCTAATTAAAAGTTTAAAAAGCGAAGATAAACAGATTGTATTGCAGTTTATGATGATGAGTTTTAAAAAAATGTTGAGTAAAAAAACATTCGCTTCAATCACGTCAGCGAAACGGCTGCGTACCGCGATAATAATACTTCTAAATATTACGTGCTTCTACCTCAAGCCTTAAAAACAGCCTGAATATAATAAAGAATTATAACCGGGAAGCTTAGTACAATAGGGAATCTATTTCCTAAAGCTGATGTTGATCAACGATATAGATTACTACGCTATTTGTTAAGATAAAAGTATGTTTTATATATTATTTTATAAAGATCTTTTATGTGAATATGTAGTCCGTTTTTTTACGTTTTGTATGAGTTTTGTTATCAACGATACAGCAGAGATCTTTAAAAGCAGAAAAATACACAAAATGTAAAAAAAGTCCTCATTGAATGAGACATGAAACATAAGTTTATATTAACAAATAGCGGAGTAGTCTGTATCTTTAACATTAGTCTTGTTTGACAGGTCGAGGCGAGTTATGTTTCAACTTGACCGTTCATCGTTGGGTTTGTTTGTTTTTATGTTTATGCAGTTTTGGCCAAAAGTATTGAAGAAGGTTCCTTGTATGTAGCCTGAACGATGTACGTGTAAGATTTTTTCCTATTCATTTCCGTTTCGAGATGGCGGCCTCTGATTTGTGGTGACGATTGTACATAGTTGGGGCCAAACGAATTGACCGATTGTTTCGAAATTTTTGTACAAAGATACCTTGTGTAAAGCCCAAACGACGATTGTATAAGATTTTTTCCCATTCAATTGGTTTTCAATATGGCGGCCTCTTAACGACAATGAGTGTAGTTGCTGTTTCCTGTAACATAGGCTGAACGGTTAGACCTATCATAATGTTGACAGTTTCGTTGAGAAAGAGCATACAGTTTCCAGTAACGTTGGTCCAATAAGATTTTTCAAAAATATTACGGTGTTAAATTGGCGGAAAAGTTATCGAGCGCGTCAAAGCAATTAGTTGAGTATATATTGCGAGGTCTGTTGTTCTTTGAACTACTGGTAGGGAATAGATTCAATATGGCCGACATAGTCCGCAGACTCTTAATACCGCACAGTAACGCAATTTGTACCCTAGGAGAAGCGGAAGAAATTATTGAACGTTGCCGTCACTTGCTTGTTCTATTCTCCCTTTCTACTTCGTAATAAATACATTTCCTTGATGTACAAGAATGGACCAGGTAAAGAGTTGCTCTGGTTAATCGGTCATCGTGTGCGTCCCACATTATGCGCCCGCACGCTCCGAACACCGGATCCATCTTCTCCGGTCTTCAAGTGTCCGATGTTCTGATTAATGGACCTCGTGTACGGGCAAACCGATTGGAGAGTAGTAGAGCAAACAGTGCTGGTATTCTAAATATGTACCAGGAGGGTGTCATATAACGGTTCAAAATTTAGTTTAACTGAACGTAAGACAGAAAACGTTTTTGGTCACTGTTTACTTATCGTGCCAGTTAGTGTATTTCTTGAGTTCAGTCAATTTATTTTCTCACTATATAAACAATGTGCGGAACTCGGGGAGTTACCGACAGAAGCGAAACTTTTGTTAACGATATCTTTGCTGAATATATAATTAGTTTGAAGATATGTTTACAAATATCTTGTTTTGTTTTAATACATAAATACGTGAACCTAGCTTAGGTTTACTGTAGTTGTAGTAAAAGATCAGTTGTTTTATATTACTTCGTAACGATCAACTGATTTCATTGAACAACTGATAGGCTATAATACGTTTTAGGTTTTGTTGTTAAAAACTAGCAATATTAACAAGTATTATAAACGTTTATTTTAATTTCGAATGAATTATAAACGGTTACAAAGAGCACGTGTTCTTCAACTAAGGAATAATTCCGAAACCAAAGCAACACAACGTTTTCATATATTACGCGTGTACTGTTATCGAAAAGGAAGAAGAAAAAGAAAAAAACAGAAATAGGGAGACGACATTCGTTTGCTCGTTTTCGTTTCATATTTCCGTTATGTTAAGAATGTTCGGGATACTTTTTTTCTATTAATTCCTATTGCCAAAGTTGACATTAAGAGCTTCGCTTCAATATTTACATTTATTAACTTAGAAATTAAGAAAAGCTTAGTTTTATTTTTCGGTTTATCTTCTTAACACTAGTTTAGTGAAAGACTGTGTTCTTTGTTCTCTGTGCAAATTTGATTAGCAAATCAGTTTAGCTTACATTTTTTATATCAAAATTTGTTAAAATATCGGCAAAACATCTGCGCTCCGCTTCGAATCTGCGGTTAATTGAAAAGAACAAATTCAAAAATATTGCTCTCTGGACGCGCACTCACCGAAACTCTTCAGAAAATGAAATCTCAAGAACCGGGGACTGTCAAGATGTTTTGAAGGTGTTTCGATTTCCCCTGCGTGGGGGTCCCCGGTCATTCGTCCTCCCTCTTCAATCGAATGTGTGTAAAATCGTCAATCTACCTGGAAAAAATGATTTACCCCCTCGTCCCCTTTGTGCATGACGCAACCCAAAGCTCCTTGAGTTCGGTTTGACAATCTCACCCCCTCCCCTGGGTTGCACAAAGGGCTGATTGATTGAAAAGCAGGACTGAAGGACGGATGCAATAGGCAAATAAGCGGGAAACGAACTTTACGAGGAAAATAATAAGGAAGATGGTTTTTGTTAATGCGGAAGTGATAAAATATTTTAAAATTAATCGCCGCATGCAGCTGTCTCGCGGATGTGATAGAAGCGAATTTCAGAAAGTATTTTTCTTTATACCCCCTTTTTTCGAAATTTTGATTTCACCATCATAATTCCGCATTAAAATCTGCATATATTAAGTTTAGGTTGTAAAGGGGGAGGGCCGACCCAAGGATAAACCCAGTAACTCGTAAAATATTATTATGATAGTTTCATTCACATATGCAATAACTCCATTATGCTACATACTGATCTACTTCAGGGTAATAAAGTTTCATTATGAAATAAAAAAAAATATTTATTATAGCACGCATAGGTTTATTTTGGAGAGGCCCTGTCACGTGTAATACATAAAATTAAATACAGAAATTAATATTTATCAAAATTATAAATGAAATTACGTTTTATAAATATTTTTACTACTCATGGTTTTAATTGATAATTCACTTCAGATAATGAAATAATTCTTTTTTCAACTTCGCGAATTTATCAAAAATTCTGTTTTTGTTTTTTTGATCGATTTTGTCTGCTATTTCTCTGTTTACGCTCATGTCCATCATGTCCTAATAACGAATGTGTGCACGTACTTATTCCTTCTTCTCCCCTTTCTCTTCAAGGAAAGTTAAACTTTAACCTGTCCCGCTGTACCTGTGCATGCAGGATTCAGAGAACCCCTGTTTTAATATAAATTATGCCAATAGTTGGCATTTTTATTTTACTTAATTAGGTAACTAATAAATTCATATTTCTTCAAATCGTTTTCAATTCCAAAAGGGCGCTGCAGCCCCTCCAGCCTTCTGGATCAGCCAGTGTATTCAGCAGTCTTAGGGCGTTCATGCTGCGCATGCGTTGTCCATATTTCACTGCTTGCTTTCCTGGTTGACTAAGTCTATTTTCAAGTCCCTATGCAGATTGTGTTTTCGTGTATACCATAGTGCGTAAACAATGCATCGCAGTATCTTATTTTGAAAGATTTGAATTTTATTTATGTTTGATTTGTTTGTACAGCCCCAGAGTAAGTAAGCAATTGAATTAAAACTTACGATAGTGTGTCATATTTGAAGTAAAATAATTTTACGTTTCAAGGGTAAATCGCGGAAAACCAGTGGGCAGTGATGGTTTATTTTTGGTTTTTCGAATTACTACCGAACTTTCAACGCGACTCGAGTCAATTGTAGATCTATCAAAAAATTGTCGATTACACCATGAGCAAGAAATACTCTAAATTAAACAAAAAGAAAGCTAGTGCACCCACGCGCGAACAAAGTCCTAACCTAACCTAACCCACTGTTTACCTAACCTATAAAATACAGCACGTGGTCGTGCGTATTGAGTATAGGCCTACGTGATACAGAAGGCGATGTCTCTATTCTACGGGGATTAGCCTTAGCGAGACGCGTGACCGTGGACCACGTATCACGTAGGTTTTATTTGATCAGGTTCCGTTTTTAAAATTTGTCACAATGTAACCCTGGGTGTTAAGTAGACCCATTTAGTGGTGTTCCAACAATGTTACAGATATAGACATTATACAGCTGTAAAATATCTCAATGGCTTTGTACCCAGTGACGAGTAAAACTAATAAATGAAGCAATAAATTCGTACAGACTTTCTCACGTCCGTTGTATATCTAATATAATCGAACGCAGCTGTCTCGCCGACCTGATGGAAGTGAATTTTAAAAACAATTTGTTTATATTTGACTTTTTGAAAATTTGATTTTACAATAATAATTAGCATTACAGTGCGGTTAAATTGGTAATTTATCTTTAAAATCATATGTATACATACGTAAATGAATTCTGACTGCCAGATTCACTTCCGTATTTTTTAAAAAGGTAACTTTACTTTTTAATACTGATTTTTGTATTAGTGATATCATTTTTTTAAAACTGTAAGACAAAAGTTTTTTAAACATTTCAAATTGCCGCCATTTTGTAATAGTTGAGCGGATTTTGCTGGGTAACAAAAATGTCCGAGCTGTTGGCAATAGCTGTTGTTGAACAAAGCGACACTTTTTACGCGAGTCTCGCCTAGTAATATTTAAAAGTAAAACTAGATATATATATATCAATTTCAACATCGTATACAAAATCCTAAGCTTTCATAAAATCATAAAATTACCATAAATAATTATTTAAACTTTTGACTCCAGAAAGTGTCAGATTAAAAAAATTGTATGATGAAGTAGTCGTGGTTGATTTTCTTTTTTAGAATACAAAAATACATTTGCATATCTAAAACTTGCTTCTTGTACTATTTATTGTCCTGTTTGCTTCAACCACGTCAGCGAGACATCTGCGCCCCGCGAATATTTTCAAATTCACACTGCAAATGTAGATCTACGGTTAGCAGGTAAAACGGAACCGGAAACCCCCGGAGTTCAACGCCTTAGAGGGTGTGCAAAGCTTCAAGGCCATATGGCCCTTGGCCTTTGTTTTGCTCCAGTATTACGTGCCCCGCACCCTTAATATTTGCAACAGCTACGTAAATTACTTTAGGGTGGAAGGCCTGTTCACAGCACTGCCTACAGGCAACGTTTCATTGTCAAGTCTAAACTTGTAGAGTTGTACTGAAAACCGGTCCTATTTTAAGAAATTTCCTTAAATTTCGTTAAACAGTAAGTCCGTTTAAAAGTGGTGGCCATTCCAAATCTTTTATTTAACACTTCTTAGGCCCTACAAGGAAGGAGTTTTAATATTTTTGCTTAAATGTAAAAAAAAAATTTTTTTTGTTTTTGCTTAGTAAACAAGTACTTGTCTTTAGACGAGCCCAGTTTTTTTAAATTGTAAATTTTCCCCTAACTGATTATTTTTCTCAAATTTCCCCAAACTATTTTACCCAATATTATTTTCATCAGTATTAATTAAAGTTATTTCTGCCATTTTCTTTCCTTATTCCGTATTCGGACACTCCTAACCGCAAGACCTTAATTGGTATCTATTGCTCTTCTAATAATATCCTCACTAC
This sequence comes from Callitettix versicolor, assembly GCA_022606455.1. Taxonomy (NCBI): domain Eukaryota; kingdom Metazoa; phylum Arthropoda; class Insecta; order Hemiptera; family Cercopidae; genus Callitettix; species Callitettix versicolor. The sequence continues at coordinate 41,530,765 of CM040185.1, read as the reverse complement.
CACCAGGGAAATTACCTAGTTTATACAATAGTGTTATTCAGACTTTTAAATAGGGCACACTTGTGTAATTTAATAATTATCAAGCCTAATTAGTTGGGCGCCGTTTATAACATTATATAACAAAATTACAATTCATTAATTCAACTGCACCGCTTTGGGCGCCAAATTATAACAAAAATGAACTGTTTTAAAATGTAAATTTGCTTGAAAAGGTTACTTTTTCTACTAAATCAATAATTTACAAAATAAACATATAACTTTTGATGATAATTCATTTAATTAAACACAAAACTTAAAACATTACACTTTCTGATTGCTTCATACTTTATAGAATTTATTAGTACTAAGTTTTAACATTTATATTATAACCTATGTAACTTTTAACTTCTTAATTGCCAACTTTTTCAGAAATTATACATTATATTATGGTACGATCTTAAGTAATTAGAGTTCTTTAAATTTTCCTGTACTGGCAGTTATTGTTATTAATCTTACATTAACTGCGTTCATACAATCTGTTATTATTATATTTGTTTACAATTTTATAAATTCTAAAAACGATAAACTTTAATTTGAATGTTATTACAAAGTAAAATATTACTCCTGTATGAAAGAACCGGCAAGATTAAATTTCAATTTAGTGTTTCATCATTTTTATTTAAAAAAACATAACATTTCATTAAATTTGTTCATATGTATTTTTTTAAAGTGATAATTAAAATTTTAAAACATAACCTACATTTTCGTAATTTATTTGGGATATTTACATATTATTTTCTTTCCATCAGTTTACTGAGGAAGTAAAAATATGCTACAATTATCGAGTTAACATAATTCGATTTGTTTTCACCATCCAACACTCAAAAGCATACTAACGTAATAAGCAACTAAAGTAGCTGACGACTGAACAAGTCGTCAAATCGACTAATAATTTACAATTAATATTGAATATAAAAGTACCAGAATGATAACCTTCATGAGACATATGTGAGCACTCGGTGTTGGTGACATCTTGCGGCAAAGTGTTCAACTACAGTTAAATAGATAATAGTACTGTCTTCTCAAACATCTCAACACCCTGTCCTTGCATCTTTGACATTACTTATCTACAAACCTACTACTGATTCGAGTAATTGAATAGTAATATACCGAATAGTTGAAGTTGAATAGTAATATACCGATAGCCGATTCGTTACGGAAATACACGATTATCAACTCTACTGTAAATAAATTATAGCCTTTCGTAAACGTTCGAATTTTTCCGGAACGACTCGGTTGTCAAGTCAGACTTGCTGGACAACAATACTTTGTTTTGTTACTATTAATAATTATTATTTAGAACTGTAGCAGATTAGTTGTCAAGTTATTCGAGTGATTTTTGTAATCGAATGATTTTGTTAGGCTAGTATTTTTCACAGCGCGCATCACTGGCAGAAATCAATCCAATGTCTTTTTAGTGTTGCGTTGTGAAGCCGCCTTACAAAATAACTGCTAAAATTCAGTTCTGCTAAACAAATAACTTGTAAATCTCCGGTCGTGTTACAAGCCAGCTTTCTACTCCAATAAAAAAAGGTTGAACTGTCGAAAAGGCGTTTTTGTTTAAAATATTCAACCGAGACACCGGAACATTTTGGTCAAGTACTGACAACACTGCTTAAGTGCACCTTTCATTCTCGCGTCGGAGTTTTTTGACTAAATGTAAATGTCGGCCATTATAGTAATAGCCACAGTCGGGACTACAAAATAAGTATGAGTACTTACTACTGGAACATATCTGATGAGTGATCGAGTTTGTAAATGTGTGTGAGTGAGCGCGCACGCGCGCGAGTGTGTATGTGTGTTTTCACCGTATCCTTTGCTACAAAAATAACAGCAAGTCTCGAACCCACGACCTTGAAATGCGCAGTTTAGAGATGCATAAGACTAACCTGGATAAGATATCCGTCCTCATCAGTCTAAATGGACGTTAACTGAAAATAATTTTGGTCTAATCCGATACAAACTCAGTAAAAAAAATAATTTTAGTTATTGCTTATACAACTTCGTTAAGTAAAGTCTGTTTCAAAATGGCTACCATTTGAAAACTGAAAACAAATCATAACGCTTACCTTATAATTTTCTTCACTATAGTAATCAGCGTTAAAATCTGCGTAAATTACTGTTTTAAACTTTCCAACATTATTGGAAATACGAAAATTAATCTAACGGCGGTCAAGGTTTATTTTCATATTTTAAAAATAATTTTGAAATTTAAAAACGCTAAATTCTGATTACGATGTTGAAATACGATTTTCAAAATAGTTGTAATATATATATCCTAATTATTCTAATATTGTTACTTTTTGAAAATTTGCTTTTATGACGTCAGAGGTAAACAGCACGCAGTGATTATTTACAGCACGTATTTACTTTCTATCTCAATCGGGTTTAGCGAATTACGGTGTATATTCAGCGTAAAAATTTAAGTTTACCCTGACACACTCGCGGGTAAATTTCATCCTCTGTCCGTTATTGGTATAACAGGAATGGACACATCCTTCCTTTATCACTTCCGCTGTGCTATCACGTAGATAAGGAGACGCCAGCGATCCTGCGAGCCAGGTACGGCCCAGTTATCTATCCTTCAGTCCTGCAGCACCCCATTTCCATCCTGTGCAAATAGTTGGAAAGGATTTTAAAATACAACCTCTAAATAAACGGTAACCAATGACCTGATAAGATGTGACAGTGAGCACGAGAATGTTAGGGAACTTTAAGTTTTGCTTTTGAAGAGAACAAGAAATCTTACGAAAAAGTTTACACATACCTAGAAGCACTTTTAACCCTACAATTTTAATGACATATTCGAATACAGCGGAAAATTTCCTATTTATTTGACACCCCACACAACCTAGCTAGGAAACGTTTGTCAACCAGCGAAATTAATTTAAACGGTTTCAAAATGACGGCTATTTTGAAATTTTAAGAATTCATAACTTTTTTGCCTTAAATGTTTTGGAAAATCTGATTTCATTGAAAACTGCGTTCCGATATTTCGGAAACCGTTGAGTATAAGAAATGTAATTGCACGGCGGTCAGAATTCATTTTCGCATTTCAAATGCAATTTGAAAGTTTAAAACGTTAGTACACGCGAGTTTAAATGCTGATTACAATTGTGAAATCAAAATTTGAAAAAAGTGTAAAGTGAAGAAATGTACTTTTGTAAATTCGCTTCCATCACGGCAACTAGACAGCTGCGTGCAGCGATTACTAATGTTCACGATCGTAGAAATAAGTACAAATCCTGATAAATTGAGGTCTAGTCGATTTTCTTGTAAGTTAGTGACCTGCACGTTGTCTTTTAAACGTTTAAGGGCTACATTTCAGAAAAAAATACCTCGAAATCGGATTTAATTCCAAGGAAATTCTGTTTTTTGTTAGTTGCAATAATATTGTGACAAAAAGGAATCGAAACAATTTTTCTAATAAAAAAGTAGTCTAGTTGTAATATCAAACCAGTTTTACATTTTTTATTTCATCGAAAAAAGTCAATCTACAGATTTGTAAACAGACATAACTTTTATGGTTATAGGCGATTTACAAAAAATCATTCTTCAGCACCATTTTCATTTTCGAATTATTCAGCCTTTTTTGCCGCATATTTCTTCTCAAAAGCCTCAAAACTTTACAATAAAAAAACTGATTTCAGTTTTCGTATTTCAGAAAGTTAACACTTTTAAAGTAGGTAAGCATAAGGCCAGACATTTCATTGTGGTTTTGAATTGTTTTTTAAATGTTTAGTAATTTAGCAATCGTTCTTTTTGTTTAATTTAGTCAAAATGTATTTATTCTCTGTTTTCTTTATTATTAATTTAGGTCTTACAAATTGTATAGAAAATTTTAAAATTAGGAAACTAAAAGCATTATTATTTTAAGTGTAAGGCGATTTTAAGAAATCATTTTCCCTATAGAATTTTAAAAAGTCATTTTTGAACGGAAAAAATAAAACAATGTACCCATTATGTGCCATTTTTGACTTTCTTGGCGAAACATGAATAAAGTTAGAAAGTAAAAATAATACACAGCTGTCTCGCTGACGTGATAGAAGCGAATTTCCAGAAGTATTTTTCTTTATTTTATCTTTTTTTGGAAACTGATTTAACTAACATAAAAAGCATTAAAATCTGCTTAACCATTTTATACTTTCAGATTACGTTGAAAATGCGAAAATTGATTCTGACAGTCGTCAAAAATTTGTTAATTTCAACGGATTTTGAAAATGAATTTTTTAGATTTGGAACGACCGCCATTTTGAAACTGTCGAACGATATACTGGTTAATGAACTTGTCCTAGCTATTAACAAAATCGACTTTTCTGCTAAGTTTTAATGAAATCAGACATAAAGTGCAAACTAGAACATGTTAAAACACACACATATTTTATATATAAAGTATATTAAAATCTGCATATATTAACATTTTATTTTTTTTAAATTACATTGAAATTACGAAAATGAACCCTGATTGCCATGAAAATGTTTTTTAATTTCAACGAATTTTATAAATTCGAAATGCTGATTTATGCAATTTTTAATGCTGATTACGACTGTGAAATCAGATTTTCAGTAAAAATTAAGGCAAAAATGTTACGAATTTTTAAATGGCCGCAATTTGGAACTATTGAACGGATTTTGCTGGTTAACGAACATGCCAAGCTATTACTATAATCGATGTTTGTGGCAAGTTTGAATCAAACCGGACCAGAATTACAAACGTAAACGTGCTAAAACACACACACACACACACACACACACACACACACACACACACACACACACACACACACACACACACACACACACACACACACATTTATACATATTTATAGGACTTGATCGGACATATTTCAAGGTTCTGGGTGTGGGCCTTACTATGATGGTGATCCAATAGCTCATTTTCAATGAATACTTACTAGTAATGCTGAATTTTACTCAAAATTTCGCCCAAAACATTAGTTCAATAATACCTTAATACCTACTTGCATCACAAAGTCGGATCCACAAGGGTTGAACCACAAGACTGGCAACAATAGAAAAAATAATAAATAATTTGTAATAAAAGGGGTGGAAAAAGAGTTATCTACATTCAATAGCCTATCCTATTCAAGTACACCCTACGACAACAGTGTAAAAAAAACCAGACGTGTTGTCAAATTATTTCTTTATACGAGGGGTGTGCGTTTAGCACGAGAGCAAGTGGAGGGTGGGTATGGTAGAGATGGGTTGAAACTGAAAATTTTGCCGAAAAAAGCTCTCCAAAGGGAAGATTTATTTTGCAGTTTTTAAAGTAAAAATTGAACTCGCCGTAGTGGGGATAAGGGGTTTCCGTAATTCTGTGCGGCCGGGCAGGGTGGGGGTAAGAATGGGGTCGGATTCTGCGAGAGCGTGTTTTTCCTCATTCCGAACAATTTCAGTGGCGCGCGCGGTCGCGTAGAGAAGGGTAGTGTTAGTGAATATGGACTTAACTTCTTGATCGACGGTTTTTGGACAAGCTTCAGTTACTGTGATGGCGTTATCGATGCTACAGGATACGGCGATTAAAAAGGGTGAGTGTGGAAGGGTTGTTTACTTTTCGTGTTGTTTTATTAAAATGTAACAGTTTTTTAAAATTAAATTCAGTTATTTGTTTCAAATAATTACAATTATAATAGTTAAAATAGAAAAATACCAACCTAATATTATAATATAGTCGTACTTTTAATGTTGTTTCTACAATGTATGATCCCATGCAAACTCACAAAATAAATGTTAAAATAACTTGTAAAAATTTTTGTTTATTATTTGAGAGAACTTTTAAAAACAATATTATTGTATCTTTTAATAAAACTTTGACAGTAATTTTATCTTCAATGTGTCGATGTAAATAAAGAAGGCTTAGATAACCTAAATCTCGCGTTTTAAAATTGCGTTTCAGGTTAAAAAAAATAGTAACTGCGCATTAGTTTTACAGTTATACGCATTTTAGCGATAATCAAAATGACAAAAACAGCGTTTACGATTTTCATGTTCTTGTTAGGTTGTGTTTCTTTTCAGGTGGCCTTTGTTTTATTTCGTTGTTTGCCTTGTGTGTTTTCATATGTCGTCTTCCGTTTTAGTTTTACTGGTATTTTCTAATTCTTGTAATACATTTTAGAATTGTTTTTACTCGCGGTTAGGTTGGCACACATGTGATGTAGTAAACAGTGTGAAACTGACCACCTCAACGTTTCAGAACTTGCGCGTTAGGGCCTACATCTTACACGCTATGCATTCTATAAACCGGTGTTTTTAAATATGTTTTCAGAGTCCGATATATTCATATATATATATTCCACTATATATTCCGATATATTCCACTATATATATGCATAGTGTTTGTAAACATTTTTAGTAATAGCTTCAACATTTCTTGAATCTCTTTTTTCTCACACTGTTTTGAAAAAACCGATTTTGTCATTGTGATAAACGGCAAATTCAAGATGCTGATTTATGCAGATTGTGAAATCAGGTTTCAGATAAGTTTAAACAGGTATGACTTCTTCAAAACGGATGAATACAGTCGAGTATCAGATGTCACCATTCGTATTGTAAAATAATTTTGCTAGGTTTTATTTTCGCTTTAGAAATAAACATAGGCCTGAATGATTCGTTTCCGTAACGCTAGCAAAACTTATTTCTTGCTACTCTGCAAAAAGAAGTCCATTGCATTTGTTATGAGACCTTTATATAACCTCATTTTGAACACTGTTTTTGTAATTTTTCACTATTTTCTCCCTACGAACTTATGTTATATTCAAATATGTATGTTAGAAATTGTTTAAGAATTAATTTGAAATGTCGGAAAAGCAGTTTTATCCCTGAAAAACATTTCATAACCTAACTATTACTATTGTGTGTTACAGAAAGCGGTGTCAAAAGTTACTAAGTTTTTCCTCACCAAAACGCTTTATTTCATGTCCGTTAGTAATAAAAAAAATGTAAAAGCGCGAAAACTGCGACAGGTTCGGCAAAAATCGAAAATAAAAATGACTCATAATCTCAAAATTACTACAGCACGCAATAGCTAACGTGTTTTTTTTCATAAAGCCGCCTCGGTGGCCTAGTTGATAGCGTACTGGGCTTTCATCCCGAGGACCCGGGTTCGATTCCCGGCCAGGGCTTGGCATTTTCATACGCTATAAATCATCCCATATAGTCTGCATTAGCCCAAGTGTGCACAATAGTCGAACGTTAACAAAAAAAAAACTAACTTTTAAGAGTATGCCTTCTTGTATGCATTTAAATGTTTATAAAAATAATTAAATCATAATAGTGAAAAAGTATACAATCAGGCAGTCAGACCAAAAGAATTAGTCACTTTTGTCGGCCAGTCTCGTACTGCTTACATTTTTCTTCACTTTAAAATACACACGGTAAAATTTGGAACACACTCGCAGTCCGGAATGTAACGACATACGAGTTGCACGTTTGGCCAAACCAAATTGTGTGTGTTTTAATCTTGTAATTGTGTTTAGTGTTTGTGACGTGTGTTTTCAATGTTTTGTTTAACTTTGTGACTACCTGGACAGAGTGATTTGACATTCTGCATTACAGCCTGAAGATGAAACAGTAAGGTTCCAAACCGTGATAGCCTTTACAATTGAGACCACTAGACGGAAAAATAAGTCATAGTCCTAATTATTTAAATATGTGGTCCGGTGGCTATGTTGTAATGTTTTTTCATAACGAAAACGATTAGTTGAATGCGTGCTATTAATAATGAAAACAATAGAAACTTTTTTTAAGAAAAAAAAAAGACTGCAGCGCCTAACAAACCCGTTTTTGTATGACAGTACGGTTGTGCCTTCATGTATAGTATTCGTTTTAGTTAAAGAACCGTGTTAGTTAGCTTCTTAAATCTTTTTTTAAATCTATTGTTTTCCGTTTTCGCGATGGTAAACACGTTATCTATTTTCGCGTTGTAGTGATTTTAAGGTTATGCAGGTCATTTTTATTTTCAATTTTTTTGTGAACTACGCATAGTTTCCGCATTTTTATATTTTGCATTATTACTAACGGGCATGGAGTAATGTGTTTTTGCGATAAAAAAAACTAGTAACTTTCGATATTTCTGTAACACACAATAGTAACAGTTAAATTGTGCATATTTATTTTTATTTTTCAGGGTTAAAATTGTTTTTCCGACCTTTCAAATTAATTTCTAAACGATTTCCAACACATAAGGAACGATATATTTAAATATGACATAAATATTTCCCTCCAGGCGGGGGTAGAGAAATAGTGAATAACCCTTTCTTCACAACCTCTTAATGTCAAATATAGTTTCTATGCGGGATAGTAACTCTATGTTAGCGTTCCTTAACTATCTTCCAATGTTTTCAAGAATAAAAAAAACAGTCCCGTCTTTAAAAGTCCGGAAAATACGGACTAATTTTTTCTCAAAAACCGTTCTAACGGTTTGCAACAAAATTGTCCCAGACGAAGCTCTTAAGTACATAATAGTTTGTATGGGTCGCATATCGCGCGAAAATATCAAAAATTTCTCGAAATCGACTTAATAGATTTTTGATAAAATTTAAATCATTTAGCTCAAAATTTTGTAGTCTGTTTTATTAGCAGTACCAGCACGGCTTTGCCAGTGGAATTCAAACTTTTCCACCGTGAAATTTCTATATAAAGAGGTATAATTTTCAACGAAATATTTAATTTAGAAAAATATAATTTGAAATTTTAAAATCCTGCTGATAGGTGCTGTTCAACTTTCTTCTGTCTACATGTTAAAAATTTTATCTTTGTATGTCATAGATGTGGACGGACACACACACACACACACACACACACACACACACACACACACACACACACACACACACACACACACACACACACACACACACACACACACACACACACACACACACACACACACACACACACACACACACACACACACACATGCACACGTTTCCTTTTATTAATATTGGTAAATAATACAAATGAACGGACAAAACAATTCTGAAAACAAACTAAACTGCTTTTTGTTTTTTCGCAATTTGACCACTGAAAGCATGATTTTAAATTTACGGTAAAATTAACGCAGTTTACTGTAGGCATAACTGGCTTTTACTTCAGCTCATTATTGGCTTAGTTTTTTTGTTGTTAAGCTTAGTAAAATTGTTTAACATTCACAATTCCTTTATTGTCTATTTTATCAAGAACAGGAATTTCTTCTACAATATCAAATTATTGTTTTTTACTTTCCTTACCCCTCAAAGACAACTAAGTTTAATTTAAGACACGAATGAAAAATAGTTTTAAATAAACATTGTACATAATAATTAAAGTGAGCGATTGTTAGAACTGGAGGTAAATTTTTGTTTTCGATATTTGGCAGCATTTTATTATTTTAAGTTACCGCTTAACCTCAATGTTCTTGAATTTTTGTTCGTACGTATTTTAAGAAGTTCGAATAACATAATTTCACACTGTGTTTGAACCGTGGATTTGTATTCTTGAATTAGTACTTTAAATACTAATTTAGGAAAGAAAATTATGTAAACATTTTCTCTAGTTTAAAAAAGTTGCACAATTAACTAGTTTTTATCTTAGTGTAAATTGTAAAAATACTATTTGCGTATTCCCTAATAGGTTTAGAAATGAAATATTATTTCTTTTTAAGTAATTTAATTAAGATTAAAAACAGGTGGTTCTTTGAAGTGACCGCAGGATATTATAAATGTCACGCTATTGTATTCTTTACGCGTGCTTTTAATATTAAAATAATCATTTCAGACTTTGAGTGAGAACATTGCACAAACTTTCTCACCTTAAATTATTTTTCCGCATGTACTAAAAAAAGAATAATCGCTGCACGCAGCTGTCTCGCTGACGTGATAAAAGCGAATTTCGAAAAGTATTTTTCTTAATCTTATCCTGTTCAAGTTCTGATTTCATCGTCGTAACAGCATTAAAATTTACGTACATTAGGGTTTTAAACTATCAAAGTACACTGAAAATACAAAAATGAACCCTGAACGCCGTCAAATTAAGTTTTCTAATTTCAACGGATTTTGAAAATTCAAAACGCTAATTTATGCAGTTCTTAACGTTGTTTGCGATAATGTTATCGGATTTCTAGAAACGTTTAAGACAAAATAGTTACGAGTTTTTAAATGTTTGAAATTCCCGTATTGAAAGTATTTAAAGCATTTTATATTAGATGGATCGGGTATGTAGTATAATTCCCTGTCAAAGCACACTGCGTAACCGTGACGGCCAAAGCCTTACATAACAGCTCAATGTATTACTGTGAAAAACTAAATTTTCTGGCGAGTCAGACGCTCCTATATGAAAAAAAGTGAAGTTTTTACTTCAGTAACATACTTCCAACTTAAAACGTCATTTTATTGAAATAAAATTTCTTACATTATTTTTAAAATGGCAAATAAAGTTGTTGCCCTTGGAAAGTACGCAACAGTATTCCAGACTATTAATGACTGTGTTCCGGGAAAATTTTAAACGGCCTTAAGAAGGTTCTTATTCATATTTATATCGATAGTCAGACAGCAATCAAAGCACTTGCTGGTCCTATAATTCGGTCCAAGCAGGTCTGGGAGTGTCGGGAAAACCTCAATGCTCTGTTTGCGGGAAATCAGCTTCACTGTGTTTCAAGACACAAGGAGATTGAGGGTAATAAGGCAGACCGACTGGATCTGCATCTGAGTTTATCGGACCCGAGGCGGCTTTAATTATCTTTCTACCTTTGGCCGGGTCTGCTATCAATAGGTGGATTAATAAGCAACACCAGCTTCATGGGAATTCCCATAGCAAGCTTATTTCATAAGGTCCGTTATGGAGGACTTCGAAGGACGACAGACATCTTAAAGAAAGCCCAACTCAAGAAAATCATGGGGCTCATTACAGGGCACTGTGGTCTGAGGGTCCCATGAACAGGATAGGTATGTACCACGGAGAAACCGTGTTTAGGTAATGCAGTAAAGAGGAGGAAACTAAAGGACACATAGTTCATAACTGAGACTCTTGCTAGCAGGAGGCTAAGGGTCTTTGGTTTTCACGACTCTAGGGGCACTTATAGTATGATGAGCTAGTCATTGGATGGTTGGAACTTATTAAGGGCACCAATGTGCTGTAATAGTACTTAAGTTGCACAATATGTCTGTCAAACGTTGTCTCTGTCGCTTTATTATCCCTTCCTTTAATTTCTGATATAATCTAATTCATTTTAGTATCTGTTTTTAGATTTTTTTTTGTTGTATCGTAGTGACTTTTTCCTTCTTTCAAAACATCACTTTTAATATCAGGATCATATAGCCACTGAAATGCGTGATGAATGGTTCAAAGAAACTCGGAAAACTGTAGAAACTGCAACGTTTTTCCTTATTTTCATAGACATATCTGGGATGATCCAAAAGGCTTGGGGGTTCAAGGTACGGCATACCTACCACTTAAACGGGTTGTCTTGGGAAAATTTGTTAAACTTACACACAAAATGGCAAGTTTTAAATTCATCTGAGCTTTATTCTTCTATTATGTTTGAAAAACGCTTATAACTTGAGTGATAAGTGAGAAATACTTTGGAAATATTTTTTATATTATTTATATGCGCTACTTCAATTCCAGTAGGCTTGCAAAAATACATTTTACTAATTTTTTTACTATGTCCAATTATAACAGTGATTTAAAAAATAAAAGTTATAGGCTATTTCAACTTTAAAAAACGTATGTACAGATTAGTCTTGTGTTTTGGTGTCTAACCTGACAAAAGACAAGCATTTTCTAAACCAAACTTTGTTATATAGTTAAACTACTAAGGCATGTATAAAAAATCTTCAGTTTTTTTAATCTATGGGGGTTACAACACCCAAAACCCTCGGTAATTTTTCTGTGTAATGAACGCGATAAAATATCTGGACTTACTTTTCTACGAACAAACTAATAAAACAGCTGATTTCTGTGTTGTAAAAAGAAAATATGTTTACGACACGAAAGCGTTTAGTGAAAACCGAAAGTGTTTGACGAACAATGAGTTAAGATATTAGGTATAAAAAATAAATTCGTTACAAATCCAGTTTTCACCGGTGTCCTGGTACATCTGCTCGGAAGTCCTTGGTCCTTCATCCTCGTCTGCAGATGCGTAATTCTCTTGCATTCTTGAGCTTTTTGTACAGATAAACACAGCTGAAATATAATAATAAATTTAGTAGGCTAACGGTGCAGAAATATGAATACTAGAAATTGTTAAATTAGTTTTCGGAAAATCAGTTTTAAAATAATCGCAGCAGTTGACGCGCATTCCAAAAGTATTTTTTTGAAATAAATATTCGTTCGTGTGTGTGTGTGTGTGTGTGTGTGTGTGTGTGTTTTAGGACGTTCACGTTCGCAATTTTTGTACATAAAAACTTTGCACAAAAATCGATGATGGTAATAACTTTGGAAAGTTCCTTAATGAATAAAATCCTTTAATCCGTTTCAGATTTGTGGCTTTTTAAAACCTTTAAAATTTCGTAACTTTTTTGTCATAAATATTTTTGAAAATCTGATTTTACCCACCGTAACCGGCTTTAAGAACTGCATGAATAGCGCACGTTGAAATTTAGAAATTTAATTTGACGGCGGTTAGAGTTCGTTTTTGTAGTTTCAATGTAATTTAAACGTTTGGAATTATTGTAAATGGAGATTTTAATTTCGATGGAGAAATTAGATTTTCAGAGAGGTTTAATATAAATAATATATTTTTTTGGAAACTTGCATTTTTTCGTCAGCGAGACTGCTATGTGCAACATTTATTGTTTCATTTTAATCAAGTTGGTCTTTCCTGTTACAAGGTAATATGCGGAAATCTAAAACAAAGGTTTATCATACCTGGAGTAGCCTATTAAAGTCAATAACTTTGAAAATTATGATCTTAATTCTATTTTTTCATGAGATCAGCGTGTGTGTGTTTTAATTGTTTATTGTTATTTTTGTTATATTTTAGCTAGTTCGCTTTCACTGGTTGAGCCGTAAATGTTGTATTGTCAATTATATAGGTTGTTACTTATTACGATTATTTTTGTTATGAATTTAGTATTACTTAATATGTATACATGTTTTTTCGCTTTTTTAAACTTTAATGAGTTATCTTCTATTTTCCCTTTGACACTAATCATTTCTGGGGGAAAATGGTTAGAATTTTTCTAATACTGTAAGCTTATATAGTAATGCATTATAATTTTGAGCAAAAAATAGATTTAGAAAAAAAGACATTACACACACGCATCTTCGTGTATTCACGAGGACAGTTTGCGTCATACGAAGGCTAAATAAGAACATCAAATGTTGGACATCTTCATTTCGACTTCAGACTTGGAGCGTGAACCAGCTCCAAGATACCAGATAAGCTCCGGTCTTGACGAAACGTCGGAACAATATTTCTGGAAGAAACATTTGTGAAGGACAGTTGTTTGTGTTAAATTTATGAATTTCACGGTGGTCAAGGTTTATTTTTATACTTCGTATTGTAAAATATGATATTTTATTGTTATAAATTTAACGGCGACTCAAACGTGATTCATAGATCGGACCAGTTAAATTACATAGTCCCTCGGTCTGAGACTTACCGTAATGGATATTCCAATAGCTTATTTTTTTTCAACGGAAATTATTTATTACTTGCAATCTTAAATAACTTTAACAGAACGAAACGAAAATTCTGTATAAAAAACGTGATTACACAGAATCACGGCCTGACTAATCGATAATACAATCGTTGCCGTCGCCCAATCACAAAATGAATCCACGCCGTATTCCTCAAAAGGATTCCCGGTGGAAGTATAGAACAGTGTCCTAGGAACAGAAAATTACCGTCAACCTAATAAACCCTTGGTCAAAACGTATTAATGGCCTCTGCAAGAGGGTGCACAAGCGAAAGGGAAGTTAGCGTCCATTTTGAAAGCGTGATCGATGAGATAATGCCGTTCTCTGATTGGTCAACTTAATGAGGCTCACCCCTAAATGATGACGTCATCAAGGGCAAACATACTGTCGCGGAGGTTTCTTTCAAACGTAACGTAAACATTGTTGGGATAGTTCCTACTTACTGTAAGATAAAAAAGTAAATGTTGCTGAAAATATTACACAAACATTCTATAAAATGTTCTACCAAAAATACAGGGAAATCTGTGTAATTTCTCAAAATCGCATGATCAGATTTTGCTAAAAATTTGATCATATATGAATATTTATAACTCATCAGTGTTCTAAAATTTGAAGTGAAACAAAATCGATTTGTTCAAGAATAAGTCGAAAGAATAAAACCCATTGTTTGTTCTTATCTTGGTCAGGATTCGTCGTTTTTTTAGGACTGTGATGTTGGATTTTGCGTGCCGCGTGATGCGAGGAACATGTTTATCTTGATATTTTGCGAGTCGCAAGTCTCATATTAAATTAATTATAATTAAAACATACTGTATTTCAGCTCGGGATCGAACCGAGGACCTTGGGCGCGAGGCGGACGCGATAACCACTACACTACGGAAACTACAAAGACATTTGATAGATTTAAGTAGACCTATACGAAATGAATGGTAAATTTAATTTTGATAGTTATATGAAGAGATCAGTTGTTTTATATTAATTAGTAACGATCAGCTGATTTAATTTAACAGCTGATAGGTTATAATACGTTTTAGGTTATGTTCATAAAAACTATGTTAATCTGTTGTGTTTTCGAACAAATGATTAAAGTAAAATAGGAAGAGAAAACATGATACATGATTTTTATTTTTGGTTCAATAACAGATTTTTTCCGCTTTACTCGATCCTTAAATCGAGTTTAAGGAAATCACAAATGTTATATGTGACCGCAATTTGAGCAAAATCTAATAAATGATTTGGAAAAATTATGCTGATTTTTCAATTTTCCTTAATAGCTTCCGAACCGGACTTCCTGAAATCACATATTTTGTTTGGGTACTAATAAACTACATTTGAACGAAATTTTATTAATATTGTTAGTACATATTTTGAGAAAATCCGATTTGTAAAGTTATCCTTAGATACTGGCCAACGAGAAGTACATTCATATTTCATCAGAAACAGTAAATTAGTTTAGGTCTGCAGGAATCTCTCTCTCTCTCTCTCTCTCTCTCTCTCTCACACACACACACACACACACACACACACACACACACACACACACACACACACACACACACACACACACACACACACACACACACACACACACACACACACACACACTTTACGTGCTCAAGACCTGAAAAAAGTAAATGATACAAGAAAACTTCGAGATCGATTTTTTGACGACCACAATACTTTCTTCATATTTTTCACGAGTAGTGAAAAAAATATAATGCATTGAAAAACGAAACCACCTGGTGACCGAGATTCGCTCTGTGTAATTTTATATTAGATTATTAGTTAGATACTCATATAGCTATTGTTACAAGTATTATTCTAATTAAAACCAGTTTTCCCAAAGGGGAGATCCACCAAAGTCGTTTTTGAAGTACTTTCTTACGCCCGTTACGGCAAATTTTGTGGTGCAGTAAAATCTAATCGAGAGTAACGGAAGGAACACTGAACAATTCGTGAAACATCTGGTTATCACAGATATGCCAGTAAAGTAAGAATAATATGCATTACAAAATCAAGCGACGACCATAGATAGACTACTTAGCTGGAATGGGGAAAGGGCGAGAATGGAATAAATATTAAATGAAATAATGGTAGAAAATAGAAGTTCAAAATGTTACAATGAGTGAAATATTATTATTTATAAATTTTGGTAATAATAGAAACTATAATTACAGGCAAGTGTATTTGGCACTAAGATTATGAAAACGTATAAGGCCGATGCTAACGTCTCAACCGACACGAAACTACATTTTTGAAGTGAATACTTCTTTACACAGTTGAATTAAGTTAGATTCTTGAAGTGATTGAAGTGCATACTTCTTGACTCCTGGTCAGTAAAATCTAATTGAGAGTAACGGAAGGAAACGGTGAAGAATTAATAAAACAGCTGATGGTCGAAACAGCTGGTTATCATAGAGATGCTAGTCACTGAATAACAAAAATATATATTACAAAATCGAGCGGCTTGACCATAGAGGGACTACTTACTGAATGGCAAGAATGCAATAAATTTCTCATATTACATGAAATAATGGTAGAATTAGAAATTTAAAATATTAAAATGAATAAAATAATATAACAAATTTTGTGGTGCATTGAAATCGAATTGAGAGTAAAACAATTGTATTAAATTAGGTTGTTAAGGTAACTGAAGTGAAAACGTTTTTATGAGCGGTACGGCAAATTTTGTGGTGCAGTGAAGTCAGATTGAGAGTAACGTAATGCAAAATTCACAAACGACCATTGCAAACGTCATCAACCTCATTTAAAGTCGATCTCGGATACCAGTATAAATATGTTCATTAAGAAGTATTAACTTCGAAGGCCCGTAATATTTGCACGCCTTTTCATTTATTTACCCCTGAAATGTTATATTCCAAAATTTATTATAATCGTTAGAGAATTTTCCGAAAAAAGGGACAATTACAGGCCTGTGTACATAAATTGCTTATTTTATTTCATTGTAAAATATATTCTGATATTATTCTTGTCTTGTTAAATAAACAAATTAATCTCTTTCAATAATAAGCATTCAATTTTGAAAAATGTTTACTGATACATATGATTATTATTGCAGCTGATTAAGCATAAACAATAGTTAAGTATCAGCTGATTGAACTTGGTTTTGGTTTTATCATTATCGTTTTACATTTAGGTACTCATATGGCACGTGTAACGCGTTTTTTTAAGTTTCGCTTTGTATTTTCCACGTTGAAACCAATTTCGCTTCAAAGATATTAACATGTACCATGTTGAGGGGATTTTGGACGTCGTGTGATGCGAGGAACATGTATAATAGTATATTTTGCGCGTAATAAGTCTCATATTAATTTAATTATAATTAAAATTTTCCTATGTTTCCTCTCGGGATCGAACCGTGGATCTTGCGCGTATGAAGCTCACGTCAAAAGCACTACACTACGGAAACTACGAAGAAGTTTGACCGATATAAATATATAATATGAATCGTTAATTTCATTTTGGTAGTAGTAAAAGATCATTAGTTTTATTAATTCGTAACGATCAGTTTATTTCATTGTACAGCTGATAGGTTATAATAAGTTTTATATTATGTTGTTAAAAACCAGATATTGACATTTATCGTATTTTCGAACAAATTATCGTAAGTAAAATAAAAAGGTAGAGAAAATATGATACGTTATTGTTATTTTTGGTTCAATAACAGACAGTTTTTGTTTTAGTACGAAGATGGTATATTCGAATGTTTTGTCAAAATCGTTAGAAAGTTTCCAATGAAAGAACATACGTACAATGATTGATCGTTTAATGTAATAGGAAATACATGGAATACATTACAGTTTGTAAATAATCGCGGCACGCAGCTGTCTCGCTGAGGTTATGGAAAATAATTACTGTATTATTTTTGCCATTGCAAAATGTTATTTAACAAATTATGCTATTATTTATAAAGTAGAAAAACAATAAAACGAACAGACGATATTAGAAATATAATATACAATGGGAACTGATACGAAGTATGCAGTTAAATGTCTGCTTGATTATAAGATTATAATTGGTTCATAATGTACTTCAAAGTTTCACTACTAAGAAGTTACTTTATGCATAATAATTTTTTTTTAATTTAAAAAGCGATACGTAAAATTAAAATGATGTGACTGTCATTTCATAGTGTATTTCTTATATTATGATAACCGTATTTTACATTACATACCTAAATTAGGCTACAGTATTTACTGTTTACTAAAATCAGTCTTTTATTTAATAAAATTTACACATTAGAACTGGCCTAGATTGTCTTACCGATTCTACTTTCAAAACTGGTTCGTTCAATAACTATTACATGAACGATAAAGAGGTTAGGACGTCTTGGTATTTTTTATGAAATCGCTAACCGTAATTGAAAGTCAGTATTTATTGCTTATTAAAAACATAGTCTTTTATTTAATATTTATATATTAGAACTGGCCTATATTGTCTTATCGATTCTACTTTCAAAACTGATACGGTCAATTTAAACACTTGGATACAGTAATAATTTAAATATTACTTTCAACGCTGTTTTTTAGCAATCAGCTGATTTGGTACACAACAACTGATTGCTAAAAACATTGTGCTAATTAGCTATTTAGCGAACTTTTTCAGATATGAGACTTGGCGCAATCAATTCCTGGCATAAAAAACCTTTATGTACAAATTTTCAAGTCGTCTCCGAGATAAGCTGAACATACATATAGACATTCAGAAATAGTTCGTTTAATATTATTAGTTATGTTCTATACTGCATCTCTTATTTATTGTGAAAGTATCATAGAAAACATAACGATGTCTTTCTTATTGACGCATGTTATAAATATTTTTTTGCACAAAGTATTCACCTCCCCCCCATTTCCTCTAAACTCGGTCACGTACTCCCCAATATGGAACCAATACTTGTCATCAGTTCTCACGGAAATGGTCTGAAGTGTCCGAGGGGCGGGACCTTTCACATCACATGATCTCAACTTCCGGTTACGTCACTTTGCCCTCTGACCTGACGGAACAGCTTCCACAAAGGAGTTCGCCAAATCTACAGGTCCTTTACACAGCAAACTACAAATAATCGTGTTACGCAGTTGACGTGATGGAAGCAAATTAAAAAAAAGTATTTTTCTTTATCTTACACTTTTTTAAATCCTGAATTTCACCATCGTATTGAAACCTGCATACATTACGGTTTTAAACTTTAAAATTGTATTGAAATAACGAAAATGAAAACTGACCGCCGTTAAATTAATTTTCTTAATTTCAACGGATTTTGAAAATTCAAAACGCTAATTTATTCAGTTCTTAACGCTGATTAAGGTGGTGAAATCGTGTTTTCAAACAAATTTTAGACAAAAATGTTAAGAATTTTTAAAGATTTCAAATGACCGCCATTTTGAAACTGTTAAACGAATTTCGCTGGTCCCAGGTTTGGATCTCACCTTGACGGGCGTTCCAATACATCATTTTCCATTGGAAATCCACTAAAAATGTGTAAATGTGTAAAAAAAAACAGTAGGCCTACGTTTCAAAAAATTAAGAGAAAACATCCCCTCCAGCTCCCTCCAGCAATCCAGTGATACACGTCTGCCAATCTGAGTTTTTTTTTTTTTTTAAAGTTCGAATATTGTGCACACTTGGGCTAATGCAGACGATGGGATGATTTATAGCGTATGAAAATGCCAAGCCCTCGCCGGGAATCGAACCCGGGTCCTCGGGGTGAAAGCCTAGGACGCTATTCACTAGGCCACCAAGGCGGCTATCCAATCTGAGTATACATATACATATGCCTCCCAGTTGTTTAACTCTACTTGCTCTGAAGGTTATACCTTTAAACTTCTAGCCATTTTTTTATTGCTGCACAAGGTTATGTTTAAAATTCAGTTAAAAATACAATTTCTGTTTAAATCCTTAAGTGTTTGACTTATATACAGTTTTGTTCAGGAAGGACTATAAAATATATTTGTTGTAGATAAAAATGTAAATCTTTTTTTGTAAAGAGTTATTACCTTAGGAAAAGGAAAAAACACTCTTCGTGAATTAAAAAATTCAACTTTGAACCCCATGGAAAAATTGAAATTAAAAAATTTTTTATTAAAATATACATAAGTTTCTAAATTTGTGTAAATAAGATTAGATTTATAAATATATGAAATTCTAAGAAATTTTTATGTGAGAAAGTAAACATTATTCTCGGTACAAACGCCTCAAAATACCTAAAAACATACAATTGTATAGCCTATAACAATAGGTAAACTCAAAACAAAACCAGATATTTAATATGTTTATCAGCTGGAAACTGATACTACTTAGCAGTAACGAAAAACTTTTAGGGAGCTGTAGTGAGAGGGTGGGGACTCGACCTCTCACGCACACATTTTCTCTCTGTTCCACAGGCCGTTTTCTAAGCAGCTGACCTCTAATTGAAACTACAGTATTTATTTTGGCGATAGGTTAGGTTAGGTTAAACAAGTTTGTTTATTAAGCAGATCCGTTCGTTTCAAAATAGCAGATTTTTTTAAAAATACATTTATCTTACACTTTTTTGAAAATCTGTTTCCACCAACGTTTAGATTTACACTTGACACAAACCTTGGTTCTTGTAATAGCTTTGACAAGCTCTTTACCTAGCAAACCGTTTAACTGTTTCAAATGTTTTTTGACAATCATATTTTATCACCGTAATCAGCTTTGAAATGCTAATATATGTAGATTTCATCGCTGATTAGAGTGGGAAAATCAAATTTAAACAAAGAAAGATATCTGATATATTTGAAACAGAAGAACAGCTTCTACTAAGTAACGAATTTCTTGTGACCAGTTTCATTTTAAAGAATCGTTGATAATTTTTAAGAATGCAGAGTAATTTTTTCGCTAAACCGCTTTATTACACGCATGAAAGCAATAATACAAAATACAAAAGCGCTGAAAGTACGGGAATTACGATAAAAATCGAAAATAAAGTGACCCGCATAACCTCAAAATTACTACAGCGCGAAAGTAAGTAACGTGTTTTTGGTCGCTAAAACGACAACAAAAAAAATTATTTAAAAAAATACTGATTGACCTAACGCGATTATTAAATGAAAAACCTATTTAATTAAAAGATAATTTTTAAGAACATTAAGTTGATGTAGTAGGTCTAATTGATAGCGCTCTTTAGGAGTAAGTCGGTGTAGGAAATCTAGTACGTTTCGTGCAATGTAAACAGCAATGACGTCACAATATAGTTCCGTTAAAAACCGCCTAAAATCGTAAGTAATCTTTAAAAAAAATATTTTCATGGTCGAATATGTGTTAATTGGATAGTAAGGTATGTAATAAAAGAAAAAAACGTTAAAAATTACTATTTGAAAAAAACAACTTACATACACTGTATAAATACCGAATTATAACACCAGTGTTATTTATTTTAGTTGTTTGAAAATGTGTTTCTATCACGTCAGAACCTGCGTGTCCTAGTGATAGAACCGGTCAGTCTGCTGCGCTTCTGAATTTACACACATCATTGTCTGAGGTTTCCGACTGGATTTACTTCCGTATGCTCTTGCCGTTACTCCACTCATCAATCTCAAAAAAAAAAAAAAAAAAAATTAATATAGGGTCTATATATATATATGTGTGTGTATATATATATATATATATATATATATATATATATATATATGTGTGTGTGTGTGTGTGTGTGTGTGTGTGTGTGTGTGTGTGTGTGTGTGTTGAAAGAAGTCCTTCCACTTTGATGTAAGTGAGAAAATGAAAATGACAACTTGTTTAGGTTTCCCTAAACACCGGTAGCAGCTGGCGTTAAAAGACGGTGCCGCGATCTGACGGCGCGGCCACGCGTGAGGGCAAACACAACCTCGTAAGACTTGTGTCTTGGCTTCAACCCCCTCCCCGCCTCCTCAAGTAAACATCACATAATGGCTGCCATTATAAGGCTTTATTCACAAGGGTTAAGTGTATCGTAGTTTGCCTTATAGGCTCTCAGCAAGTACTAGTGGGCGGGGGGAGATTGAAAAACGATGCCTCAGGCGTGCTGGCTGCAAAGTGCTATTTAATTGTTGCTACTGAACTCTTGTCAGAAATAATAAATAGCTTGGAGTTAGTGAGGTGTTTTTCGTTTAAAGTATAGCCTAGTCACAAATTATAATTGTTATTGTAAGTATAAACTTAATTGTTTACAAATATTCGTGTTTGCTCGTTATATAAATTTACATATTGTCGAATACGTACTAAATTTGCTATGATCTTTAACTCACTAAATAAAATAATATTTCTTAAGTAGAAATATTAGGCTTTTTTAAAATGTATTATGTCATAGGGTTGATTGTAATGTTGGATTTTGCGCGTCGCGTGATGCGAGTGCAAAAATTTATATTGGTAGTTAGTTATAGTAAAGAATCAGTTGTTTTATATTAATTCGTAACGATCAGCTGATTTCATTGAACAGCTGATAGGCTACAATCAGTTTTAGGTTATGTTGTTAAAAACTAGCTGTGTTAATTTGTCGTGTTTTCGAACAAATTATCATCATTAAAATAAAAAGGAAGAGAAAACATAATAAGTGATTTTTATTTTTGGTTCAGTGACATAAGTTAGCTTTTAACATTAGTTTTTGGGTGCAATTATCAACTGATATATTATCTCACTTTTTTTTTTTGATAGGCTCGTATGTCAAAATATTTAAGTAGGAATAAATTCATGCAAATTAGATCTGTAAATATTTGTCTAGTTTTCATAACATTTCAGATTATTTAATTAAAATAAATGTTAAGTTTTTAATATTGACAGAGTATTAATATACCTAATATATATTATTAATTCAGTATTTTTTTACAGAAATCAACTAAAATTTGTAATTAAAAATCGAAATTAAACATTGTTGTTACAGTCAAGTTTTAATTATCCCTAACATTTAAAGATTTGATTTTGACGTTAATGACATTGAATATAAAAGGATTGTTGTACAGCTGCCATCATTACAACAAGCGTGCTCGATATCAGCGGCTTCAGTCCAAGTAGTTACAGTATCCTATTAGGCGCTACAAACGCTGCAAACTGCAAGGACAGGGGGAAGCCGTCTGAAAAAATAGACAATACTATTATCTATTGAACTGTAGTTAAACACTCTGCCGAAAGATGTCACCAGCTGCGAGCGCTTACGAATCTCTTATAAGGCTTATCATTCTAGTACGTCTTTATTCAATGTTAATGATCAGATGTTTTCACTTCAAAGCTGTTAATACTTGAGTCTTACTTTTACTAATAGGCATGTGTGCTTAATCTATGCTTCTATAATACCTGTTAGATTTTGCATTACTTTCCGCATTATTTCCTCTAGCATATAACCATTGCACCACTAATTAAACTAATCCGTTTTTGTTGGCAGGTTTGACATCAGTCGCCAGACATCACACACTAATGAAAGAATCAAGAAATGAAGTCATCGAGGAGACGTCTAACAATAACCGTGCAGTCACCTTCCCGGGTCTCCTAAGCTCCAGTCAGCTCTTCCCGACCCTGATGAACCCTCTAGCCCTACACGCGAGCTTCACTTCCAACCCGGCTTTGTTTCATCACTCTGCGAGTCCGTTATTCCACTGGGCTCAGAACACTTCCAGTCAGGTGACTTCTAGTACGAGCATCGTCCAGACTCCAGCGCCTGTAGTGACCAAGAGAAGAAGAAAGAAAGACGACGTAGAATTAGCGCCTTTATCTCCGCCTACTTCGGGTTCGTCGCCGCAGTCTAACGGTTCCGCTCCGGACGTAGTGAGCAGTGGTAAAGTGTCGGACAAAATAGATCCCAGAGAGAGGGTTTTTACTTGCGGGATCTGTAATCGTTCATTCGGTTATAAGCACGTCTTGCAAAACCACGAAAGGACTCATACCGGAGAGAAGCCGTTCGAGTGTCCGCAGTGTCACAAAAGGTTCACCAGGGATCACCATTTGAAAACGCATATGCGCTTACATACCGGAGAAAAACCGTACCATTGCACACACTGCGACCGTCACTTCGTCCAAGTGGCAAACCTGCGGAGGCATCTTCGGGTCCATACCGGCGAACGGCCGTACGCGTGCGAATTGTGTTCCTCCAAATTCTCCGATTCTAATCAATTAAAAGCTCACATGTTGATCCATAAAGGTGAAAAACCTTTCGAGTGTCTACAGTGCCAAGGCAGATTCCGCAGAAGACACCATCTGATGCACCACAAATGCAGCAAACACGACAGCGTTGAGACACACTTCAGCGATTCCAACGACGAGATGCTGATCGACGACGAAGAAGATGTGGATGACAATATATCTCACAACAACAACTCGACGAAAACACGCGAAAGGAAGTCCAAAGATATCCGCCATGTCGTCAGGTACGATAAGATTCCCCAGACGCCCGTGTTACCCATTTCGCTGGTTATTCCCGAACAGACTGAACCCGAGGACCTCTCGATGGCCACCAGGCATCGGCACAATAACAACAACTCCAACAGCAGTGCTGCCGAATCGCATTCGCATTCGGACGAAGATCTCGACGAACTCTACTACAGACACGCGAAATTCAGGAAGCACTTGAACCAATCGCCGGATCCATAGTTATACTTCTTTGTTTTCAACGACTACGGGTATATACCGGCTTCCGGTATGAAACATAGATTTATATTTTCTTATCACTAATTACTGTAAGAGAGTACAGTTGCTATGATCACAGTGTGGTTTCTTGGACGCATGGAAAATTACTTAGGTTAGTAAACTGTATTTTGATAACAATATTTGTCATTAGTCATTTTAAAACCGGACATGAATTGATATGATGTTCTCAGAACATCCTGAAATATTTTTCACATTTTTTAATATTTAAATTTTACTGCCCTTTAGTTTAAATTGTTTTAGTTCATCATAGATGGATATATTTTTTTTTCTTTAACGTTCAACCAAAGTATCTTTTTTCCTTTAAATCCACCAAAAGTGGACCTGCAGTTTGTACTCGTTATTCAAGTTTTAAGTTTGTTACTCTAAATCCAAAACCAAGTTTTGATCGACAAACAAAATATACTTAGTTTTTACTAGTATATTGTCAAAATATTCACCTACGATAATATCGTAAACTTATTCAAGTACTATTAACTCACTTAAATTTATTCCTGACGATATCACCTTACGTTCACTCAATACAATACGATTTGAACAGCTGATCCTTGCGTTCAAGAAATCTATTCAGCATATTGCCAGTAACAATCAATAATTCTAATCGTTCAGGGAATTTATTTATAAGACTATTTTGTAAGTGGGATCCAGGTAGTTTCTATGTACTATATTATATATAGCAACCAAGCGTTGATCGTAAATCGTATTTTTCTTTGTATTGTTATGATTTTTTTGGTTATTGTTCCTCACACTGACTGACGAATACGCTTCGATTCATTCCTAAGTCTAATTGTTGTTCTGTTTGCTTATGTCGTTGCGTTCCTTACCATTTGAACACAACGCGTGCGCAGACAAATAGGTGTTATCCGTATAGTGAAATGTACGGGTTTATTTCGTTCTTGAGATATGTAGGAGGGTTCCCGGAAAATGTTTTTGTATGTGTCATTTCTGATTCGAAGGTTGCAATCATGAAAATCGATCAGATTTGACCAGTTAAGTAATTGCTTTGTTTCTTTTTATTTAAAGGTGAAAAACATCTGAGACTTTTGGATCGGAATTCAGTAGACCGAAGAGATTTTACGTTATAGACATATCATTTTTTCATTTTTTTAAGATCACGGTTTTGAGAGAACCAAAATAAAATTTAATCCAAAAAAAACAACTACAAGAAACTTTAAACAGGTTTACCAATAATTTTAACAAAATTTCGCTCACATATAGGCCTTAAATATCCAAAGAAAAAGATCTACAAAAAGTCTGGTTTAGAAGTTATCGACAGAAACAGGGAAAAGAGATCTAATTTATGAAAATCTATACATTAGATTTTGCTTATATGTAAAACTTTAAACTGAAGTCAGTGTAGCAAATTTTAATTTTAAAAATGTCAGTTTGGAAGTGAAAATAAAATAAATCCAGACTGTGTTTTGGCTTGAATTACGAATCTCAATTTGTGACCAAACTTTTGACAAAATTTGATAAATTAGTTTTGAAAAATTGAGTGCATCTTCAGAAAGTACACACAGTGTTTTCATATTTCACCTAAATTTTATAATTTGGGAAGTTTTTCGTACAATTCATTTTGATATGACAATCGTACTACTTCCAAAACCTTCAAATCTTTTCTTTGGACATGTAGTGCCTCTGACCCATTTGCATTCAGTTTTCCAAACCTAACAATAACACATAATTCCTGCATGTTATATTACTCCGTGCCTACCCTCTACCCAGGGCAACAACCTGGTACAAAGGCACCTCGGTGGAGGCTTTGAAGCCGCTTTTCAATAACTACATACAGTACTTCCAAATCGTGCAAGGTTATTGTTGAATTCTTAAAGGGCCCGCTGACCCAACATCAAAGGATCGGCAGATATGTTTTTCCGCTTGATTCCATCATTACGAAACGAGTTTTTTGCGTTGCAAACCTTTAGAAAACTGTTGATACATAGTCCACGTGCCGGTATTGGTTCTCTTTCAGAACTTTTTTTTATAATTTTAATTTCGAATAGTTTTGAAGAAAGTCTTCAATATTTGGTAAAAAATGTTTTCAAACCATACCACAGTTTTTTAAAATGTTTTAGGCCTTCCAAACTACGTAAAAAAACAGAAAATCGATTTATCAGATTTTAATATAAGTAGATGTGACATTTAAATGTATCGGTATCAATAAAGTGATTATTCCTTAAACGTCATACTTCTTACCAGTTTTGTTTTAAGCAATTGAAAATTGGGGTTCTGTGGTCGGTCAGTCTATTGCGTCACTCAACTGCGCACCTAAAGGTTTTTAGTAAAACCCGCAGTTTCTCCCGTTGCTTTTCTCTTACCGTTAACACTGATCCCTCGTCCTCATTAGTCTAACTGCGTGGCATAAAGTATAAACATTAAATATATATATATATATATATATATATATATATATATATATATATATATATATATATATATATTGGATTGATATTTAGAAAAATTCAAACTTTACATTATTTTTCTTTTCCTACAATGAAAGTCTACATTGAAAAAGCAAGAAAAATCAACTCAGATTTTGTTCAGAATCTAGCCTATGATTTTTAAGTCAGTTCCGTGTAGCAAATTTGAATAAAATAAATTATGGTTTGAGTAAATCGGAAAAATAGACAAAATTAAAGAGGAAACTAGAAGTTTAGAGGAAAATCGAGGGAAACTTATCTGCGGTCTAGTTTTTTCCGTTTTTATCGAGTTACTCATAAAGTACTATTTCAAATGTGTTTCACTGGCTTGAGTTATGTGTTTTAATATGTTGCAATATTTTTACTTGGTCAAAAGACTTTGTTCCCTTTAATCTCTTTGTCACATTTAAATTGTCAAAAATTAATCTAACCTCTGTGCTGTAGTGTTTCACTGCTTTGTGTTTTACTTCTGTGACGACATCCAACTTTAAGTCTCTGCGTAAATCGTCATCCGTAATGTAGTACAGAGCGTTTACTGAGTTCGAAGTTGTTTTAGAACTGTTGAATAATGTTGACATTTGTCTTCTTTGTACAACCCTTGAGTTCGATACCTTACATCCAGAGGGACTTGATTTGCTGGTATAGCAAGAGTTTATTCCCTAGTTCATCTATATTCTAGTATTGGGTTTTAATTGACACGAAATCTAATAACCTAAACCTATTTTGATCGATTTACTCTACTGACTTCAGTTACTTATTTTGAGCAAAATCCAAAGAAACATTTCGATAAATTAGGCTGATTTTTGTAGTTATTTAGCGATAAATGTCGAATCCGATTCTTTGACGATCTCGTGCACTGTGCGTTTTGTTTGGAATGTATTACGTTTGAGTAAAAATTTTGTAGAAAAAAGTTTGAAAATTTTTAAAATTATACTGAGATACGTGCAAACTTGATAGAAACCAGTAAATTCTTTACTCTCCTCTGATGATACACACAAACACATCGACATTTATTCAGAATATAATGAAACATTATACGATCATTAACAAAATCCCTAGACTGTTTCTTGATCGTCATATACACTCTACATTTCTTAAGTTAAACGCACAGGAAAACGAAGCTTCAAAGCGAAGATACCGACGTTGTTATTAGGTGCAAAATTTTACAAAAAAATGGGTCAAATTCTCCTGAAAGGGTATTCAGTAATTACGTTATCAACCAAACTTTATATTCTCGTATCTTGTGCGTTATAATTTCAACAGTTATTTATTCATTGTGTTTGTTAAAAAGAAAAATTGTAATAATTTTTCCGGAATTTGATTTTCACCTAACCTTCGCAGTGAAGGACGAAGTGGTATTGTTTCTACTAGCTAAAATATTTAAAATATCTCAAATTTTTTTTGTTACATATGTTCAGGATTAGATTTCTAAACGACTTCCAAAATTTTGTCCGTCTGCGTTGAAACGCTGCTTGGAATAACCTTTAAAATTACAGGAGTGAAATTTTCAAATGGGATTATGTACCCCCTGTTTTAAAGGCGGTTATTTCGAGTGGGAAGTGCTTAACGAACTGAAAAACTAAGGGTTTTTAAGCTCTTAATTTGCAAAAAAACCGTAAATTACGGAATTTATAACAATCTGAATAGGACATTAGGGTATCGAACATTTAAAAAAAATTATGTACTGCATCCGCTTATGTCACGAACTGTTTTTTTTAATTCATGGATATTAAGAGCTTACATCCTTAAATTTTAGAGTTTTTTGTTTAAATCTGAACAGTTCGTGGGGGATATTAAATAAACAGAAAGTTTTCCGCTGGACATGTCATTAAAATTGTACCACTTTTAACTCTGAGACTTTCGAAGAGCTAATACTAGACTACTTTTGTGAAATGTGTAATGTGAAATTTCTCGTTCTTTTATCATTTCACCATTTCTCTTCCTTTGTATCTCAAGAAAGCTACATTCCAGACCTGTACCAGTTCCTCGTTTAGTTTTACCATTTTTATTATTTAAAAAAGGGAATATATAAATATTTTGTATTTCTTTCATTGAGTTGTTGTTGTTTAATTTAATTGTAATTATCACAAAGGGCCAGTGGTTGGGCAGATAGTTTATTCTGACTGATAGATGTATATTGTGTATTGTAGAGAATTGTTTTCAAGTCGGTAACCATTGTAAAAGTACACACGTTCAGGACAATCTAAAAATGTTTTTGGTATTTTAATGTTTAGAAAATATATTGTAGTTCTTCGTTCTTTAAATAGGCTACATTTTGTCAATTAGACATTGGTAGATTAATTATGTTTTTAAGAATTGTTTTCCTTAAAAGAGTTTTTAATAATTATTTTTTACTAAAGGATTCTATTGAAAATATGTTTATATACAAACAATCGTAATTTGATTCGATTGGGTGATTTTCGTTCTGTTATGAAACGAATAAAACTGTTTTTATTAGGATCTTTTATATATACACGTGTCACTAAACTATGCTCCAAAACTCTTAAGGCAGTATTAAGAACAAAGCATTTTTCGAAAAAGCTTGGTTTTCAAGATCTCCGTAATTTTGGTGTTTTACAAAAATCATTATAACCTTGGAAACAAAAGAGATATCGTGTTCAGATTTTTTTGTGTCACATTCGTTAAGCTACGTTTTATAAGTGCACCGAAAGTAGAAACTTTGTTTTTTGTATTTACGAAATGGCGGCAGTTTTAAATATTTATTGTCTAGAAAGCGATAAACATTACAAAAAAATCCACAAGTTACAAAACGGCCTCCTCAGTGCAAGTAAGTAATGTTAGTTTTTTCTTTAAGTCAAAGGAAACTTGAATTATTAATTAAAAAATTGAAAACTAATATAAAATGTTGTGGTATTCATACAATCTGTTTTTCTCATGTTACTAAAAGGAAACGTTTTTATTTCTTGTTAAATTAAGGTTTTAGAAAATGTGTATAAAATCTGAACTTTATACTTTCTACTGCTAAAGTTGTAATGTCTTTTTGTAAAAAAAAAAACAAAATGGCTGATATCTGGAAAATTAATCATTTTAATCCTAACCTAAAAAAATATAATTTAACGTTTTGGAACGTTGTTTTGGGTCATTGTTTATCCTAAATATCGTTATTATAACTTACTGTATACTATTTAATATTGACCTAACAATGTTTTAAACCTTTTGTGACATTTTTTTCGACCAACTTATACATATTACTTATGTAAGTTATATCGAATTTAAAAACCATCTACCTCATAGTATCGATATTTTTGAGTGTAGTGTAAAATATATCGATTTTAACTGTTCACAAAATCTATTTAAATTTCTGTTTATAAAATCAATCAGTAATTTAAAAAGTAAATTAATTTCTGTTCTAGACTTAATGAATTTTAAATTCTAATCCTTCTTTAATACAAAAACTTTTTAATTGTCAGTGCTACTTTATTCTTTTAATATGTCCTACTATTTTTCATTATTACCAAAATATTCTATCGTTAAACATATCCGTTTATTATGTAAATACGAAACTAGTAGTTTTGAAATATATATTTTTGAAACTAAAATAAATCTCAAACTAAGAAGACTGAATCTGTAATCTTAAAAATGAGTGTACTATTATATTTATGTAATATATCTGACTTTATCGCTTAGGCTAGGTTGCTGATTGTACACAAATGGCTGTTAAAATTATATAAAAAAGACTTATTTGTACAACAGAGTTTACTTGTGTATTTTTGTTTTGTAATATATTTTTGACCAGCTGTTTTTGGAACGAAACAGCTGGAATATTAAAAATATGTGTTTTTATTTTTCCAAACCTGTGTTGTTTTGTTAATCCTTGATTCCTGTTGAACTGTTGCCGCTAACTTTCATTGCCGTCAAAACTAATCCAGATGGAGTTTTCTGATCAGCTGATTTGAATCGTCATCTGATATAATTTATAAGAAACGACGGTAAAAGTTTTGGTTTTCATGCATTGTAGGTTTTCTAAATAGTAATTTTTGCATATTTTTTTCTTAACACGTATTTTACTATTCAATTAACACATATTCACCCGCGGAAAACAATTTTTCTAAGGATTACTTAGACTGTTTTTTACGGAACTACATTGTGACGTCACTGTTGTTTACATTGCATGGAACATACTAGATATCCTACATCGACTTACTGCTCAACTTACACGCAGTTATCATTTACAATACCGACTTGCTGCTCATGCGCGTTATCATTTACAATACCGACTTACTGCTCATGTTTGTTATCACATTCTAATAGGCATTACTTAATACGTATTACGTTGTTCGTTCTTGTAGTGAAAACTTTGTTCAAATAGCGTCCGTTTAATTAAATAAATTTTAACCCAACAACAGTGTCACTTAGATCACTCAATATTTTTACAAAATAAAAGTAAATGTTTTTTTCTATCGTTTTAACCATCAAAAATATTTTACCTACTTTCACGCGGCAGCAGATTTGAGGTTATGCGGATCTTTTAATTTCGATTTTTATAGTATTCCTCGTACTTTCCGCGCTTTTTATTTTGAATTATTGATTTGGCATGAAAAAAAGCGTTTTAGCGAAAAAAGTAACGAAAAATCGAAAACAATCTGCAAATTTGTCAGAGTTTTTTATCTCTCAACTCGCATTACTGAAAATATTTTTGTGATTGTATTTGGTATGGAGAAAATATAGAAACATTAGCTACTTATGTGATCCAAGTGAAAATTGAAATTTAAAAAAATGGTAGGCTACTTTGTAGAAAATTACCTCCGTCTAAACGTGAGCCAAAAGTTTGGTGCGATATATTGAATATTCAGAAAAAACAACAGAAGACGTTTTTCTCGTGCAACTATAAAGAACGTTCTGTTAAATTTTAGCTCGTCTGTACTCATCTTTGAGGACTTAACTAATTGAACTATGTTTATAAAATTCGAATTGTAGTTTTCTCATTAAAAATTAAAACAAATCTTCCTTTAAAAATTGTATTTTTTCAAAATCGTCAACGACTTTCATGAAATTTTCCTCACGTATTTTTATTTAATTCTTTGCGGTTTCTTAAACAAAAAAATTTGTTTTAGCTTCTTTATAACTGCACTAACTTCATCTCAAGGATATGAATTTGCAAACATTCAAGCAATTGTGTTTATGAGTATTTTTACGGACCTATGTTCATTTCATTCTTTCACTAATAAAGCGAAGCTTTTAGCTGCTTATAATTGCAGTAACCTTGCTCAAGGTGTTTCCAGGATAGGAATGTGCGCTAATTCCAAGAACAGCCGTTAGGTCCGTGTTTTGAGGTTAAAAAGTTTTTTCTCGGAAAACCGACCCCCGGCGCCAATCAATGATCGAGAATCGCGACCCCTCGCCCACAAAAAAAAAACAACTCCGGCAACATCTTGTAAGGTGATATTTCTGGAGGTTTTCAAACATATGCCTGCTCTTAGTTTCTCTTACTAATCATGTCTTTTTGAACGGAATATAAAAAAAACACCGCGCCACCCTCTAGTCCTAGTCTATAACGGGTTTTGGGGTGAAAACGCAGTTGATTCCTCGCAAAAAAACCAACCCCCCACCCTGAGGGGATGCGGAAATGAGTGGGCCTACAGCGCGTGCCCTACTTCTAGGCCAGGTGTTTGTTCGCTGCTCTCTCGCTCAGTCCGCACATGGTGCGCTCAAGTTCACGTTACCTAGTTTTTAAATAATGTAAAGTCGTGGTTCTAAAGTAACTTGTACCACCCCGCACTATCGCACGGTAGCAAAGTAATTGTAATGTTACCCCTTCACGAGAACCGTAAAGCATGGAAATATACTTTGGAATTACAGCTGATTTAGTACACCATCTGATCGCTGGAACAACTATCGCCTTGGTGACGCGGTGAGAGAATTTCCAAAAACTTTCAACGTTAAACCATAGCCTGGTAATGGAAAAAAGACAGAAAATATATCTAAAAAACTAGTTTAGATAGTACAAGAAAAACCAGAAAAATTTGCCTTATTGTTTGGTTTTTCGAATTGTGGTAATTTAAGTCACGAAGAATTGGAAATCAAATTCACTGTTCGATAGTGAATCAGCAAAATCAGCGACGATTGTCAGTTGTTCTTTATAATTATTCAAAAAAAAAAAAAAAAATAATAATTTGTTATACTGACGGTTTATGAATATTAAAGTCGCCGATAATTCGAACAAAATGTAATGAACTGATTGACAAACTCGATTTATTTTTAATACGATTTTTAACAATTTTTGTTATTAATAAGTAAAACTTGTTCCCGAAATTCAAGAAAAAAAGATGAACGAGCTAAAATTTCATTCAAATCAACGTTGCCAACAGACAAGTACAAGCGAAAACCTTTTTGAACTAAGAGGGCTTAAAATCGAATACCACGAATGAATGGAATTTTCATTTCAAAACACAGGATAGCACCCTTCACCTAACCTAACCAAACCATAACCTAACCTGACCTAATCACAACCTAACCTAACCATAATACTTTTTTTATAGGACGAGAGTGAAATTCCCGGGCTGTTCGGAGAAAACCTGGACGATTGGAAGCCCTAAGCATAACCTAACTAAACTAACATGGTACTGGTAGAAATAAAGTAAGTTTTCCTACATTAATTAGCATAGCGACTGATATCCCCCCAAATCCTCAAAGACATTGAATAAATTTAAGTTCTAACAACACGACGTATTTGTACAAGGTTATTGTCAGATTAATAATTTTGTTTAGTGTTTTCACATTAAATATCGTTTCGAGCAGAAACTAAAATATTTATTTAAAACAAGCATTAAAAATAGGTTTAAACAAACATCGTATATAACAAAGTACACGTGCGTGATTGTTAGAACTGAGGGTAATGTTTTTGTTCTCGATATTTCAGTTAGCAACATTTGGTTTACTTTGATAAAGTCAGTGTTTCTCAACTTTTTCCTAGATATTTTAAGCGTACATAATAATTGAAATACACGTGCGTGATTGTTAGAACTGAGGGTATTTTTTCGTTTTCGATATTTCAGTTTATTTTAATTTACCGGATAACCTCAATGTTTCTCAACTGTTTCCCTAGATATTTTAAGAAGTTTGAATAACATAATCTCACTTGTGTTTTCCCCGTGAATTTGTATTGTTAAATTAGTATCTTTAAATACTAATGTAGGAAATATTTTATGTGCAATTAGTGAGCAAAATGTTTATTTTCAACTCTAGAAAATTTCTTCTTATGCGTTAAACATTTTTATTACGTTTAAAAAGTGCCGCTTTGCTTACTAGTAGCACAAATAACTATTTTCAATTTTTATTTTGCTTTTCCGATTTTCTAAACGTGCAAATCTCTTGTTAGTAAACAAAAATAAACAATATTTCAATAAGAAAAATTGTTTCTTGTGTCAACCGTGTGGTAAAAAAATATGCTACCTTTAAAATTAATGAAAATAACACCATTACCGCCTAACCTTGTGTCTAGCTATAAACCTATCAGCCGATAGTTAATATACTATACTTTTTAATATGTGACAGTACTGCCTCTAGATAATCCACCCTAAGTGAACTGCAAACACGCGCGCGCGCTCTTTGCTACAACACAATGATTTCACTAAAAAACCGTCTCTCCCCTTTTACGGAAACGCAACCCTTAAATTTCTATTATTGGAAAAAAGGGAGTTTTACTCTTTGAATTAAACACTCGTGTCACCACCCTTGGACTGAGCCAGTGAGCTGTCAGCCGGCCTCGGCCGTTCTGCATCTATTAGAGGGAGTATTCCGTCTGTGCCGTTTTTTAAAAATAAAATGAACAGTTTCGTATTCAATGCAGATTATTTTTAAGCACGACGAGAGGGTTGTTAAAAGAAGGGTGTAGTTTTTTTAATTTTTAAGCCCGTCCGCCTTTTATTGTGTGCCGGTCAATTTGATGATTATTTTTGAATGAATTGCCAAAATATCTCAAATTTGTCTTATATATTAGAAAATTTCCATTAGAATAGTCATCATGTAAAGACCCATACTCAAGATCTTGAAATGAACATCGATCCTGACCTTTAGATTACTTTTTCAAGGGCCGCTACAAATTTATATATGTAGTCTAAGTATTTATTTATGTATATACGTACTCCATGTATGTAACCTATATACTTTTTTCGTCCATACTTTGTACTAGTTAGACTAATGAGGACGAGGGATCAGTGTTAACGGTAAGGAAAAAGCAACGGGAGCAACTGCGGCTCGAACTAAGGACATTTTATGTGCGCAGTTGAGTGCCGCAGTAGACTGACCGATGCTTTAACCACTTCAACCACAAAGCCGCCCATATATATATATAACTTTATTCGCAACAAAATCCGCTTAAAAGTTTTAAAATATCAGCCATTCCAAAACTTTAAAATGGTTTCGCTTCCTTTTTTTTGTTTTATTTACGATAATTTGTTCGAAAATACGACAAATTAACATAGCTAGTTTTTAACAACATAACCTGAAACTTATAGCTGCTCAATGAAATCATCTGATTGTTACGAATTAATATAAAACAACTGATCCCTTAATATAACTACTAATATTAAATTTAAGATTCATTTCATATACTTCTTAGTTGTTTCCATCATGTAGTTGTTATCACGTGTGCCTTTCACGTGCAAGGTACCGGTTCGATCCCCCGCGGAAATACAGAAATTGTTAATTATAATTAGTTTAATATGAGACTTGCGAGCGCAAAGTATACTGTTATCAATATAAACATGTTCCTCGCATCACGCGTCCGTCATCAAAACCATGATACTTGTTAATTATAACTTTTTTGCCTTACACTATTTTAAAGCCTGATTTCACTATCGTAATCAGTGTTAGAATCTGCATAAATTAACGATTAATTTTCCTTTAATTCCTATTTGAAAATACGATAATATTCTGACGGTGGTCAGGGTTAATTTTTGTAGGCCTATTTTTAATCAAAGTTCCAGATTCGGTTCAAGCTTGACTTGGTTAATTGCTTTAATTGGTTAGATAAGTTCGTTTTTTTAGTAAAATCACTTATTTTAAGATCTTATAACTTTTATTTTACACTTCTCAAATTATATTATGGACTGCTGTAAAATTAATTCGGAATGGAATTTGAAATCTTAAAATGCAAATTTATTCTGATTTCTATAATGTTAAAATCAGATTTTTCACAAAAAAGTAAGATAAAGAAATGATTTTTGAAACTTTGCTTCTTTAAGTGCGTTTTTGTGTGAGTAAAAAACATTGGTTTTGCGTCACGCTCCAGCTGTATACGGAGCTATATAGTATATAGCTTATGCGCGATATATACAGGCACAGCACTTTTTGGATGGGTAAAAAGCATTGACTTCGCTCGAGCTGTATACTGTGAATCATCGTTTATAAAAATGTATATAAATAAAAAAACGTACATTTAGTAATTGATATAGAGCTTATAACATTATAAGAGAAAGATCTTGCACATGACAGTTTAACTTTACTTTAATAATCTTTGGGGGGGGGTTACGAGTGCCGGTAGATATTAAAAATAGGCTAAAGATTTTAATTTACAAATTAACAAATTTTTTTTATACCACAATTAATTTGATAATCAAATATAAAAACCAAATGCACATGCTGTTTATTACAAAGCTTCTGTCGACTAGTCCCCTAACAGCCATTTTTGTTTTTTTTTACTGACCGATTGTTTTAAAATTTATTGCGAAAATACCTTGTATAAAGCCCGAACGACGTATTTGTAAGATTTTTTTCCCATTCACTTCCGTTTCAAAATGGCAGCCTCTGATTAACAATGTGAATATAGTTGCTGACTATTTCCAGTAATATTGGCTGAACGGCAAGACCTATCAAAATCTGGACTGCTGCGGGGAGAAAATAACGTAAAATTTCCAGGAATATTTGTCCAGTAGCATTTTCCTTAAATATTACGATTACCGTTTAAATTGGCGGAAAAGGTTACGAGCTCGTCAGAGCACTGTCGTGGAGTGGTGGCCAGGAAATTAATTACGAATATATTGCGAGATCTATTGTTCTTTCAACTACTGATTAATACTTCAAATGGATGCCATTTTGAAAAAGATTTTTTTCTGTATTTGTCTATGCTAAATTACAAGTTAGTACTTCCGTCCTAAATTAACACATCCGATTAAATTTCCTCGACTCAGATATCCTGAACACGTATCGATATATCAATATCGATCCTTCATAATCATAATATTTTCCTCATCCTTCATATAATGAGAAAATAATATCACAAAATGGCGACAATATAACTGTTTTGCTTCATCGAGAAGTCATTAAACACACAAAGTATATTAACGAAGCAGGAAAATAAGGTAGTTCAGAAAGAACGCCTTCAATTTTGAAAATACAATTAGCACTGCAGTT
The DNA here is from genome assembly GCA_022606455.1 of Callitettix versicolor. NCBI lineage: Eukaryota > Metazoa > Arthropoda > Insecta > Hemiptera > Cercopidae > Callitettix > Callitettix versicolor. The sequence goes on along the minus strand of CM040185.1, from coordinate 41,493,647 downwards.
CTGTATGACGGTATCTATAAACTTGCAGTAACACCCATTCCATGTATACTTTCTAACTATATATGTTCATATTTCGATGACACGTTTTTAAAAACACAACTCTTTTTCAATATACAGAATAATCGTGGCACGCAGCTGTCTCGCTAACGTGATGGAAGCGAATTCTCAAAAGCAATTTTTCTATTTTACCGTTTCTTCATAAACTAATTTCAATCAGAATTAAAATCTGCATATATTAGCATTTTAAACTTTCATATTGCATTGAAAATATGAAAATGGACTATGACCGCCGTCAAATTAAATATGTTAATTTGAATGGATTAGGGAAATTCAAAATGCTAATTTATGAAGTGTTTAACGCTAACATGGTGATATGATTTTTTCAAAAATATTCAAGACCAAAACGTTATGAATTCAGAAAAATTTGAAACAACCGTCATTTTGAAACTGTTAAACTAGTTTTTCTAGATAACGGTACAAGCTATTAATTTAATTTGACAATAAATAGCTTATATATTTTCAAAAAAATTTAACTTTAAATTGCTAATTTATACATGTTTAAACGTTATGGTGATAGTAAAATTATATTTTTTTAAATGTGTATAATATTTCATGTATTTGAGAGGGAAATTGATCTCACATATTGCCTCTTCGAGGAATCCAGATCTGAAGCTTTTGAAAAACACAACATTTAGAAATAAAGGGATCAAATTTCCAAAACCGTTTCTTCAATTTTTGAAATATTTCACATAGGCCTAGGTTTAGTAAAGATTCGTTACAGTGGATTTACAAAGATTTATAACAAAAATAAGCCTTTCTCTGTATTGATAGCCTACACTGTATTGGTTTGTACATGGGCGATATTTTTTTATAAAATCTGTTAAGCCGATTTTGAGAAATCAGAGCAATAACATCCTTGCCGATTTTCCGGTTTTTCTGTTGATTTCTCTAGTACCAAAATTCTTTTAAGGATAAATTAACCTAAAATCTGTATTTTAACTTTTAAAGATAAATTGAATGTGAGAAAGTTTGTTCAATATTTGGATTTGTTTTTAATTTAGCCTACTTATTATTTAGGCTATCGGAAAAATTTTGTACTACTAATAAGAAAATTAAATTATGAAATTTGTAAATTTGTAAAACATTAAATTTCGCGAAAACTATTTGACGATATTTGAAAAAATATGAACCCTGAATACCGTCATCAATGCTAGAAGATTAGGCTAATTTGTTATAGTTTTGCTAAACAATTATAAGTAAAAAAGATATTAGATGAAGTTTGTACTTTTATCAGTAAAATGGGGAAAAACAGCAACATTAATTCACAAAAACAATATTAGTGTAGTTTAAAATCCACACGCCACAGCCTTTATGTTCGTTGTCTGTTTTAAACACTTGTTTCGCAGCAATACCAACCTAACAGCGATAGTAATCAAGTAGGCACAGTTTTCTAGTAACCGTTCGTCTATTGTAATTTAGAGGTTAACTTATTCTGTGAGTTTGTTTTCATTATTCTTACTTTCAATTTTTCGTGTACTGAACGTGTAATTATACTTTTTGTTTGATCAGTGTAATTTGTTCATAGTTTTTGTTTAAAGTTACACAAACTTTCCAGTTTATTGCGAAAATGCAACTCTATTTGTTTAGCCAAATTGTAAGTACCCTAGTAAATTAGGATTTAGGTTTTCGTTTAAAATTGTCTATTGAATTTCAATACACTGACTAAAATAGGGTAAAAACGCAAAAAATAAAACTAGTCTAAAATATTAACTAACCTTCAAATTAAATTGGCCTACCGATAAGTAGGCCTAGTTTGATAATTCTGTCTGATAACATGTTAAATTTACACATTTGCATATTCTCTAGGCAATTAACAGGTTTTTTGACTAAGAAAATAGTGATTACTAAATACTGTAATATAAATAACTTGTGGGTTAAGAAGAATAAACTCTACTAGCAGAGACACATAGCTTACAAAAAAATGTTTTATAAACATAAATAAATAAATGATTTGAAATAGCGGATAAAGTGAAATAATAACATATATTAGTAGGTCTAACCTATATAATTAAAATGTAATCTTTGCAGTAAAAGACGAAGAGTAGGCCTAAATTATTTTTAACAGACAAAATTATAAAATAGTTAAGAATTTCTCAAAGTGAAATTTTTTATACGTACGCTCGAGATCGATTTCCAAAAACTTTCAAAATATATTAGGCCTACAATTTCGTGACACATAGAAACAAGTTTTTTTTGGAAATCGAGCTTGAGCATACGTATAACAAAATTTTCGTTTTGAGATATTTTTAACGATTTTAAAATTTTGGCTGGTAAAAATAAATACAAATATATATATATATATATATATATATATATATATATATATATGTGTGTGTGTGTGTGTGTGTGTGTGTGTGTGTGTGTGTGTGTGTGTGTGTCCGAACTGGTTGAAAAATAATGATTAAAAATGAAATCGCTTAGGAAATTGTTTTAATAATTGACCGAACGAAACGAGACTCTGTGTCAACTCGACCGTTCGGCATCTGGTGTGTTTATTACGTAATTTTGTCCAAACGCACTGACCGATCGTTTTGAAATTTGACATTAAAGTACCTTTTATAAAACCCGAACGACGTGTATGTAATATTTTCCCCGTTCATTTCCGTTCCAAGATAACGGCTTCTGATTTACAATAACGAGTGTACGCAGTTTTAGCCAAACGCAGTGACCGATTGTTCTGAAATTTGATACGAATATTTCTCGTATAAAGCCAAAACGAAGTATGAGTAAGATTTTCTCCCATTCACTTCCGTTTCAAGATGACGGGTTTTTTTAACGCTGCTGGAATACTGGCTGAACCTATCATAATTTTTACCGCTTCGTAGACGAAGAGCACAAAATGTCCAATAAAATTGGTCCAGTAACATTTTCCATAGGTTAACGAAACATTAACCTCGCAAATGAAAGGTCTATTGTTCTTTGAACTACTAGTAAGTAAATAATAACAATTTAGTGCACTACATTACTTGTAATTAATTAACAGTTTGAAATAGTATTGAAATAATTAGGCCCTAAACCGTTTACGGGAAGGACAACAGAACACCTGAATATAGACATTTCCACCGCAAGTTATTTCAAATGACCTTTACGTCATAGCCAGAAATAACTCTCATTTCTTAAGGGTTCTGTCCGTCCATCCAAGGGTGGATCGTACTGTTGCTATAGGAACGTGTACGCACCCCTTTTCTTGCCCGAGGGGTGAGGATGAAGGAAAAAGTAAAAACAGCGCGAGGGGTGACTGACGAATGAGTCGGGAAGAAAAAAAACTCGTTCGATCAATATTAACTCTTTATAGTCCGTTATCAAGGCGAGCAGGCTCGGCTGAGGTGAGGCAAATTTATTTAAAAGGAAATAGCTTCCTCGCGGGGTGGGAGGGGGAGGGGTGGACTTTTGTCTGAAACGGGAAATTTACGCGCCGCGAACCTGTTTATGACTTGTCGGGGTTTATTTTGGCGAAGTGTATTACCGTTCTGGAAATAATAGACGGAGCTCTGATTGCGAAACAACGCGAGTCTGGTTTGAAACTAATTTTCATTGCCACCCTGAGCAATTTCTTACTTGTAATTGCTTAGCAAAACTATAACAAATTAGGCTGATCACCAAGCATTGATGACGGTATTCAGGGTATATATTTTTCAAATAGTTTTCCCGAAATTCAGTATTTTACAAACTGTAAGTTTTCATAATTTAATTTTCTTGCAACGGATTTTATAGATTCGAAAACCTGATTTATGCGGTTTTTAACGCCGATTACGATCGTAAAATCAGATTCTCAAAAACATTTGAGTCAAAAAAGTTATGAATTTTTGAAGATTTGAAATGTCAGCCATTTTGAAACAGTAAAACGAAAACATCAGTGTTCATTTTTGTGTTTTAAATGTTTAAAATAAACATAATCTAGTATACGCAAATTGTAATGCTGAACGAATTTCAAAAAAGGGCAAGATAAGAAAAAATATTTATTTAAAATCGTTTTCTATGACGTCAGCGAGACAGGTGCGTGCTGCGGTTGTTAATTAGGTCATATTGTTACCAAGTGTTTTATACGTATTAAGTGAAAACGTGCGTGTCCATGATAACTCACGTTACATTTTGACTTTAATTAGTAAAGTTATTTTATTATAACTTTATACAAAATGTACAAAAGACCATAATAATTTTTTTTTCAATACCCTCAAGCTAATTGTTGTGACCTGTTTAGAAAGCATTTGGATTGCTAACAACTTAATAATTTTTAAAAATTTAGTAGTTCACGTTACAGAAAGTGACATTGCTAAGATTATGCAGTAATTCACCATTAAATTTCGTTTTTGCGTTTAAAGATGTAAACACAATATATTTTTGTTTAACAGCTGGCAGGAATACACAACATTTTATTTTAAAATTTAATGCAAATGTATTTTTGATAAATACATTCCAAATCGGTAACGCACGTTATATTATGTCTCTTCGTAAAATTAACTTAAAATCGTTTAAGTACAAGATGTAAGTTTTACCACATTTATAAAACAATGTTGACATTCGTCTTTTAAAATGGAATAAAGTTTTCTTGAGCTCTTTTCTTATTAGTTTTAAGTGTTTGTAGTTACATATAGAATATGGTATAAAAATTTAAATATTGCATTAAAACAGTGTTGTCAACATTCACCAAGTAAGCAAAATCATTAATACAGATCAGCTGTTATTTTATTATAAAAAATAATTTTTCTCTTTTTTGTCTCCTTTTTCATGGACAAATCCAAACAAATTTCTTTGAATGTTCTTTGAATTTTAGGCTAGTTGTTTCATTTAAACCTTAAATAATTTTATTGAATGTGAAAAGTTGGTGTTTATAAAATATTTTTAATTATTCGTTGATATCCCTTGAATCAGGTCTTTTATAAATAGGTGTCAAACTATTATGATGCTTAATTACTTCGTTTAGCCACTTTTAATTACTTCGTTTAACCTCTTATAATTATTTAGTTTAGCCACTTTTAATTACTTCGTTTAACCTCTTTAATTATTTAGTTTAGCCACTGTTAAATAATATAATGTAATATGAGAAAGTTTGTGCTATATTCATAATATGTCAGCAGAAGAGATATCAGCACAATAAAATTGCACTGTAACCTAGAACATTGTATCATAGAAACATAGCAAATGAATATTGGAATAACGAGGTAAATTAAAAGGACTTAACAAAACTGTCGTCAACGGGAGTGCTTAAAACAAGCGTTAATTAAAAAATGAAAAGTTCCTGTCAACGCCATCCAGGTGGCGGAGTTTTCTAATTAAACTACGCTGGCGGACTTACAAAACAAACTTCAATTTCTTGGCAGAAGAGTTTTATAATTAGGCTCCTTCTTTGTTATGAATAATTTAATTATTTTTTGCCGCGACGTTCTTTCCTTCCCTCTAATTTGTTTCTGGACTTCGCTCCGGAGATAAGGAAATAAGGGATGGGGTAAAATAAATTACATTAGAACTTTTTTAAAAAAAAAAAGAACACCGTCGAAGAGGCTTCTCATACATTTTTACAACATTAAAAAACTTTGTCTGAGTGGGGGCGAAGACGTAAAAGGGGTTGAAAATGAAGAAAAAACAAAGGGGGTAAGATAACCGCATGAATAATAAGGAAGCTTCTAAAAGAAAAGTGCGGGGTGGTTTTTTTATATCAAACAACTTCCATTAACTGAATGCGAGCTTTGTTTCGACCGAGCAAATTAATTTAGGAACTACCCCGCGATTCGGACCCTTTTACCCCTCTCCCTGTTTTGCATATCCTTAGTTTTTTTTACCCTTGTCCCCCAGGGTGCAGTTTTTCTCGGTGGAAAAACGGAGGATTTTTTTAACTTAGACAAAGTGGTAATTACGCGGAGAAGCAGCCCTTGAGCTAATATTTGCTTCTTTGTTAAGCCGGTACCTGGTGAGGAAGCGGCGGATTGATTTTCGTGCACAAACACTGCGGCTAATTGCAATTAAGGGCAGCGCTTTGGTTGTTTTAACTTTGGTTTGCTTTTTGGCGCAATTCAAAACCGTTTAAATGCACAAATGGTGTAAAAACACTGAAGAAAGCGTTATTTAATTCAATTAGGTGTAGGTTATTTAAAACGGTTCACACTATACACCGAAAATTTTCCAGTTGCAGTTTGTGAAACCACATTTTAAAAAATTAGCTAATTTAGTCATTTTGAAACGATTGAATGGATTTAAATTAACTTGTTATAGCTTTAACCAAGGTTTTATAATAATGAACCCTCCAAATCAAGAAGTAAGCCTCGGAAACGAAAAATAAGCTATCGGATTTTCTCAAAACCAACTTTAACTATTTTGTTGAAATTTTACTCAAATATTATCTTTAGATTCACAAACAAGATTTCTTTTATGCATTAAAAAAATCCAATTTGGGAACTATCGATTGGAAAAAATAACTGATCTCAAACAAATTTTGGTTCTTGTTATATTATAAAGATTCATAAATAATAAACAAAGGAACTACGTTTTTGAATTTTGTTGGAAAAATAAAAAATAGTCCCGAGGTTAGACAAACTACCTATTTGCCAAATTTTATCAAATTTGATTCATTTTTTAGAGGTTATGAGGTTTGATGAAACCCTAGTACTACGATCAGAGCATCTATTACGCTACTAAGCCTCTTGAATTTCAGATCATTAGACTGATACCACCATTATGAAATGCGTGCTCGATATTAGCGGTCAAAGTCCAAGTAATTGCACTATCTGCCGCTGCAAGGAAAGGGATGGAGGCGTTTGAGGAAATAGACAGTACTGTTATATATTTATTTGTAATTGAACACTCTGCCGCAAGATTCCGCCAGCAGCGGCGCAGCAGAAGAAATTCTTAATATTTATTCTGTAATGGAAGCAGTTTAAGTGAAGATTATAATCTTTAATTCCTCGATGGATTTTGGACGGTCCTATATTATAGCTGTTTTCGCTGCACCCCAGAAGAAATAATCAGAAGGATGTGAGAGGACAGGCGAACTTGGAGGCTGGAGTCGCATTAAAATTATTCGATCACCAAAGGCATCTTTTAGTAGGGTCATTGAAATGCGAGCCGTGCCACATTGTTGAAAATAACCGTTCAGTATTTCATTCATTCTAATTTGGCTTCTAACGGATACAGAATTTCAGAACAGTATCGTTTTGCGTTTGTTGTTTAATCGAAAAATATGGGACCCAAAATCCGATGTCTAGAAATTGCAATCCGAAAGATTTTCGCTGAATTCCTCATGAATGCACAGAGGATTTTCCGTGTTCCACAGACGAGATACGAGTTTTTGTACCACGAGAAATGAAACTAAGCTTCATCGGTGAAAAAGGTTTCATTAAGCACGTCAATATAATTTTGCGCAATGAAATTATATGAAACCATTCACAATGCTGGCCTCTTTTCCCGGTTTAATCTTGAACGACTGACACTTTGTATGGAAAAAGTTTTATTCTTTATATTACAGCCATATGAGCTGTTCTTACACTTGTGTCCGTTCCTGCGCCAGTTTCCTCGTGGACTTGGACCATCTTATCAGAAATATTGAGAATCGATATCAGATATCAAAAAGCGAATCGAAAGTAAAATCGATTTTCAACAAAATTGAATAATTTTTTTCAACACTCAAACGTTATCTATTAAAGAATTTCAGTTGGGAAATGAGCTACCGGAGTGGTCATCATGGTAAGACCCAGACCCGAGACCTTAAAATGTGCGCCGATCGTGACCTCTAGATCACTTTTTTTTGAAGGGGCAGTTAAAAATTGTCCGATTTGATTCAAACTTAGTGAAAAAATCATTTTTATAAATATCTTGGACTAGTTATCCTTTTATTTGACGGCAAGAATTTCCATTGGGAAATGAGTTACTGGAGTGGTCTTCATGGTAAGACCCAGCCCGGAACCTTAAAACGTGCGTCGATCGTGACTTCTAGATCACTTTTTTTGTGAGGGGCAGTTAAAAATTGTTGTACGATTTGATTCAAACTTAGTGAAAAAATCAGTTTTATAAATAGATTGGATTAGTTATCCTTTCATTTGACGGCAATTTCGTTTTTATATTTTCATTGAAATTTGACAGTTTTAATTGTTAACGTATAATTGTTAATGCTGGTTATAATTGCGAAGTCAAATTTTAGAAAATAAAATAGCAAACATATTTTAGGAAATTCACTTTCATCACGTGAGCGAGGCAGGTGCGTGTCAAGATTATTAAAGTTTGAAGTAGTAGCTAAAATTAGTTATAAATTCCCAATCACTGCGAGACGTAAACTTAATTTTGGTTCCCCACTTTCTACTAGACAAATGTGTTTTTTTCAGTTTAAAATGCTTTTTCTCTAAGAAATATTTCTTGTTAATCCGTAGACGTTAAGTTCGGAACAATTTAACCAAAATCCTTGCACAAAACACTACGCCGACCATATCTCGGTGTAACTGCCACGGAACCCGTATTTTGAAATTTATTTATCAATTCTCGAACAGGATCCAGTATCGTGATGTGGTGTTACTGCCTCCAGACAGGGATACAACAAATAGAGGCCGTTACTCTAATGTTGCTGTTGATGGGTGACTTTTTGAACGCATTGGTAGATCTGAAATTACTAAATTTCCTTCTATTTATAAAATTCAGAGTATAATTAAATTAATTTGTCAAAACAACAGCACTACCTATCGGATTTAATTCAAACCACTCTCTAAACACGGTAGTCGATGGAAAAGAACCTTTTAGGGAAAGAGACATGGCGGTGAAATAACTAGGCGAAATCCCTGTCCACTTCGTGGGCCAACTCCGCGAAATTTCTGTATATTAAATTTAATTAATTAGAATGTTACTATAGAAACAAATAAAAGACTTCAGTTATAATGTTTTGTTTTATTTAACATTTAGAAAACTACACTTTTGTTACAATGGAAACCAATATTAGAACTTAATTATTAAATAATAATGGAAATAGAATTATAAATTAGCCTATACAAAAGCTACATCGCTTTTGTATATGGTTCATGGATGTTCGATATCTAACATTTCGAGCATAAAAACTGATCTCCCACTTTATAACACAGACCTACTAGCTGTGTGCCCCACTTCCCGACGGTACTTTTCGGGGAATACAAATTACAACGGCAAGTTTTTTAGTAAAAAAATTATAGTAATTTGAACCTATCTTTGGTGCTAGTAGTCTAGTTTATGGAGACATTATGTCGCTTGCCTTCACTTTATACAAGTCAGAATGTAAATAAATCCAACGGTCAAAACAACAGCACTACCTATCGGATTTAATTCAAACCACTCTCTAAACACAGCAGTCGATGGAAAATAACTTATTACGGAAAGAGATATGGCGGTGAAATCGCTCTCTAAACACTCCTGGCACTAATAAGAACAAACTGTGAAATTTTTTAGCGAAACCGGTTCAGTAGTTTTTGCATCTATAGAGGACACACATACGACCGTACATATAGATTTGTAACACCGTGTTGAGTTGTCAATCTTCCTACATGACGAAAGTTTTAGCACAGTCTAATTGGCTGATTTTGAAAAATTATGTTCTCGATCCGGACTCAAAGAGAATTTGTGCAATTTTTTGCAATTTTTTTTTTGTTAAAAGTTAGTTAACCTCAAAACTGGTCACGGTATCTGAGTCATGGCATTACGTCAGTAGATTCAGTTTTCAATTACTTAAAACAAAACTGGTAAGACTTACGGCCTTAGGGAACAATCACTTAATGGGTGGTGATACATTTAAATATCGCATCCGCCCGTATTAAAAACACATCGCTAGGGTGTAATATACAAATGTAACGGCGCGTGGGCCCCGACTCCGTTACAGCGGATCCGAAAATATTTTTCTTTGATAATTGACATTTGGAAACAACGTTTCAAGGGCCTAACGTAATTAGTACAGAGCTTTGTGGGGTGAGGGCGACTCATCAGATCTTAGGGGTGGAAAAAACAAAGTCTGAGGGGTGAGGCACTAGGGGTGGTTGCAGTGCAAATCCCTGTAGATAAAAAACATCCAGGGTGAGTCATACGATTTGAATACATTGTTGCCACGTTGTGCTGAGGTTTTGCAGTAATTGTTCGCCTGATGAGTTATTGGAGCCGGATGTTATTTATGGGTTTTAATATGATGCCGGTTGTTTTAATCCCATATAGGATTGACTAGGAATATTAATTTATGGACGTAGATTGGCCTAATGGCCCGGGTTTATCCTAAGGGAATACCAGGACCTTTAAAAGCTTTTTGGTTGAGTGGGTTTGTTAGTGTTATCGTCAAAAACTAAAAATCCGCTTCAGAACTATCGTCAAAAACTAATCCACCGGTTCAGAGCTATCATACAAAACTAAAAATACGCCCCAGAGTTATAGCCAAAAACTAAAAATACGCCCCAGAGCTATCGCCAAAAACTAAAAATCTAGTTCCAAGCTATCACAAAAAACTAAAAATCCTGACCCAAATAAAAGCTAATTGACATTTAGGATTATCATATGTGCGGATCATATCAGCTGATTGAACAGTATTTATTCGCATTGGTTTCATCATTATAGTCCCAAAACTGGATCTGTATAGATTAATTTTTAATTACTTAAAATAGTATATTAAAATATTACATCAAAATAGTTAAAGCAGTTTTCCAAAAAAAAAACATAGAAGTAGTCCTGATTCATAATCAACGTATAGCCAAAACTACAATAGTTAGACACAAAATTTTGATGATTTGTAACATAGAGGTGCATTGAGAACATAATTTTTTTGAAAACTATTCCTGTAAGGAGCAACGCACATATGAAAATTTTCTTCTTCTCTCACGAGATTTATTTTTTCATAGCAGCTGTTGAATAAAAACAAGCTATAAGTTCTAATATTAGTTTCCATGGTAACGAGAGTTTAATTTTCATAGCAGCGTTGAATAAAAAAACAAACTAATGTAAGTTCTAACATTACTTCCCCCCAAGGGGGTTGCAGACTAGCTGCAAATATTGAGAGGATTTAGACGTCCCTCGCGGTACCGGAGTCTAACACACACTTCACTTACAACACCACACTTACGACTTTACACTCACACTTACATTTAGGGAGGCGTAGTAGCCTCAATGTGCTTTTCGTCTTAAAATTAAAAAAAAATCAAATATTACTTTCCATGGTAACGAAAGTTTAATTTTCATAGGTGCTACTGAATAAAAATAACTATAAACTTCAATATTAGTTTCCATGGTAACGAAAGTTTAATTCTCATAGGAGCTACTGAATAAAAAGAACTATAAGCTCCAATATTAGTTTCCATGGTAACGAAAGTTTAATTTTCATAGAAAAAACTGTTAATAAAACTGAAATAAAAAAACTATTAATTTCTATTACTAGTTTCCATTGTGTAACGAAAGTTTAATTCTCATAGGAGCTACTGAATAAAAAGAACTATAAGCTCCAATATTAGTTTCCATGGTAACGAAAGTTTAATTTTCATAGAAAAAACTGTTAATAAAACTGAAATAAAAAAACTGTTAATTTCTAATATTAGTTTCCATTGTCTAACGAAAGTTTAAGTTTTATAGCAGCTGTTCAATAAAAAATTTATAAGTTCTAATATTAGTTTCGTAATAACAATAAAAAAACTGTAAGTTTTAATATTATTTTCCACGGTAACAAAATATAAATTTTTGAGCAGCTGATGAATAAAAACACTATTAGTTCTATTATTAGTTCCCATGGTAACAAGAATTAAATTATCATAGTAGCTGATGAATAAAAAAACTCTAAGATCTAATATTAGTTTTAACGGTAACGAAAATTAAAATTGTTGGCAACTGATGAATAAAAACACTATGTTCTGTTATTAGTTTCTATGATAACAAAAATTAAATTTCCATAGCAGCTGATTAATAAAAAACCTGTACGTTTAAATATTAGTTTCCACGGTAACATCATTTAAATTTTTTAACAGCTGATGAATAAAACACCATAAGTTCTATTATTAGTTTTCATGTTAACAAAACATAAATTTTAATAGCAGCTGATGAATGAAAAAAAAACTGGAAGTTCTAACATTATTTTGTAATTAGTTTCCATGGTAACAAAAGTTAAATTTTAATAACAGCTGTTGAATAAAAATAGAATAAATTGTAATATTGGTTTCTCTGGTGACAGTTAAAATAACTAAACTGAATAAAATGATATTTTGTGGGGTTGGTCCCTGAAATGGGTTAGGCTTTCCCTTAATGTAGACATACAAAGATTGTTCGTTTAATATTATCGGATTTGTTTTCTTCAAGTTTTTACGTAAGAGATGTGGAAATGAATAGAATTGTATTTGCAGTGTGTAATACCTCACCTCACCCCTGACCTATGTATTCGCTGCCTTCAATAAAGAATCCATCGCTTCCTGATCGGCTAAGGATAGGGAAGGACGTGTTTATAAACATCAATTTTCCGTTTAAAAAGATACGCGAGAGACGCGGAGCAACAAGTGGCATGTTCTTTTCTCCTTCCCACTCCCAGCAGAGTCCTTTTAACAGTTTATCATTCGTTGAAAGTTTAATAACCGCTCCACGCAGCTGATTCGCTGCCGTGACAAGAGAATTTCCAAAAGTATTTTTCTGCAACTTACCATTTTTGAAATTCCGATTTCACCACTATAATAAGCATTAAAAATCTGCATGTATTGAAATTTTATTCTTTCAAATTACATCAGAAAATGAAACCCTGGTCGCTGTCAATAATTTTTTTTCGTTTCAATGGATTTTAAAAATTCAAAACGCTAATTTACGAGGTGTGTTCAGGAAGTAACGAGAATTTTTAAATTTCGCGGGCTTGGAGAGTCCGATTGTCACACATTTTTTTATTATGTTGGTATACATGTCCTTGAAGTATGATAAAACTTTCAGCTGTTTTCATTGCTGACTTTGTCTGTGACAGCCACTAAGGTTAGACGTGTTTTTATGAGCTCGGCGATTTTCGTTTGTTAAAAGAAATGGATCAAAGAATTTGTATCAAATTTTGCGTAAAAATGGAATAAAGTGTAATAAAGTGTGTGAAACGTTAACAAAGGCCTATGGTGAGTCTCCTATGAGTAAAGCAAGAGTTTACGAGTGGTATAAGAGTTTCCAAGAAGACCGTGAAGACGTTAAAGATAACGAACACCCTGGACGCCCCAGCACATCAACAACCGATGAAAACGTGGAAAAAGTGAAAGAAATGATTATGAACGATCGCCGAATCACAATTAGAGAGGTCGCTGATAATGTTGGCCTATCGATTGAATCATGTCATGACATTATTTTCAGTGTTTTTTGTATGAAACGCGTGGCAGCAAAATTCGTTCCAAAATTGTTTAATTTTGAACAAAAACATCGGCGAATGGAAGTTGCTCAGGAGTCACTAAATGAAGTCAACGACGATGCAGAATTATTGAAACGTATTATAACAGGTGACGAAACATGGGTTTATGGATATGAGGTCGAAACTAAGGCTCAATCATCCCAGTGGAGGCATTCTGGCTCGCCAAGACCGAAAAAGGCTCGACAAGTGCGGTCGAACGTGAAGGTTATGCTCACTGTGTTCTTCGATATCAATGGCATAGTGCATCATGAATTCCTGCCACCAGGTAAAACGGTCAATAAGGAGTTCTATGTACAAGTTTAACACGGTTTGCGTGAAGCAATCCGAAAAAAACGCCCGGATCTGTGGAAAAACAATTTATGGCTTTTGCACCACGATAATGCACCAGCTCACACTTCATTGCTTGTTCGTGAATTTTTGGCCCAAAACAATATGTAACGATGCCCCAGCCTCAATATTCACCAGACATGGCTCCATGTGACTTTTTCCTATTTCCGAAAATAAAGAGAACCTTAAAGGGCCGTCGTTTTACAGCCGTAGATGACATTAAAAGAGCATCGTTGAAAGAACTAAAGGCTATCTCAAAGATCGAGTTTGAGAAGTGTTTCGAGGATTGAAAGAAGCGCTGGCACAAGTGCATAATCTCCAATGGGGATTACTTTGAAGGCGACAACATCAATGTAGAAAAATAAATAAATATTTTGTTCAAAAAATTAAAATTCTCGTTACTTTCTGAACACACCTCGTATATCGTTTTTTGCGCTGATTGCGATAGTGGAATCAGTTTTTCAAATATATGAGAAAAAGTTATGTATTTTTAAAGAATTAAATTGGCTGCCATTTTGAAACTGTCACACGAATTTCGCTAGTTAACCAACTTATCCGATTTATATAATGATCAGTGTTTGTACCAAGTTTGAATCAAATCGGACCGAAATTGCTAACGTGTTCGTGCTAAAACACACACACACACACACATATATATATATATATATATATATATATATATATATATATATATATATATATATGTGTGTGTGTGTGTGTGTGTGTGTGTGTGTGTGTGTGTGTGTGTGTGTGTGTGTGTGTGTGTGTGTGTGTGTGTGTGTGTGTGTTTTAGCACGAACACGTTAGCAATTTCGGTCCGATTTGATTCAAACTTGGTACAAACACTGATCATTATAATAAATCGGACAAAGTTTTATATATATATATATATATATATATATATATATATATATATATATATGTGTGTGTGTGTGTGTGTGTGTGTGTGTGTGTGTGTGTGTAATAAAATAGAATAACATCACATCACATCAACGAATATTTATTATGAGTGAGTGTAGTACAGAATGAATATGAAAATGTCAGTACGATAGCCGTCAGTTTAATTTTCGTATTTTCAAAGGAATTTAAAATTTTTAAATGCTAATTTACGCCGATTCCAACCGTGACTGCGATAATGAAATCATATTTTCAAGAAAATGTGCGGATAAAAAGTTAAACGTTTTTACGATTTTGAAAAACCCTCGCTCTGTTTAAAAATGTTTGAGCTGCTTTCGCTATGTAGCAAACGTACTTGTCCAATCCTAATCTCTGAATTCTCCGCGCATCCATCTTGTCATTATTAGAAGACCTGCAACTGTACACGTTACAGCTCAAGTGTTCCTATTGGAGTATGCATGAAAGGGTTGTACGAAAGGGTTAAAACAAAACACAGGGAAGTCTCGAGTCCGTCGCCTAGCGACGATAGGACGGAATGCAAATCAAAACTGTTGTTTCGTTGCCACGGCAACCACTCTGTTACCGTTACGTGACTGTTATTTCTGTTCTGCGGAAATGCGGATAACGTTGGCACTGCAAATTGATCTTACTTTTGCCTTACGTAATGCTTAGGCAGCATTGTGACGTTGATGTAAATAGATTGTGAATGGTTTCATTTTAAGAAAACATGGTTACGTAAACCGGTACAGCTACTCGAATGTAACGCAGCCACGAATTCGTGGCTCGAACGTGTTCGAAAAATCTGTTTCGAGTGGTCGACGTAAAAATTTATCGCATAGCGTTGCCCGTGAAATTCAAACTATTCACCGTAAATTTTCTATATAAACTAGTGTAATTTCCAGCTAAATATATTTTTTAAATGTTATTGAGGACTACAACTAAGTAAAATCTTATCTAGCATTTATAACTAAAAATAGATCACTGTATGTGAGATATTCATTCCATTGAATGGCTCTGGTTGTCAGCTACACCTCTTAGCTTGATATGCTATCACTGCACCAAGTCCTATGTGCTAGCATCGGCTGAACACTAACATTGTTAATAAAGCAATGCAATTCATTATATTTAGTTTATTTAATACAATAGGCAAATACCTTTGTTCTACATTGGTATTTAAAACTATAACCTATAAAATTAATAACTGAATTTTAACATTGTATCTTAGTGAAATATTTACAAATGAAATGAAACCTACTATAACGAGATTTTACATTGCATATTTAAATTAGGCTACAGTATTTACTGTTTACTAAAAGCAGAGTCTTTTGTTTAATAAAATTTATGTATTAAAACTGGCATAGATTTTCTTACCAATTGTAATCAAAATTAATTCGGTCAGTAATTATTTAAATTTTGGATACAGTAATAATTTTAATATTATATTTTTCTTAGCAATCAGCTGTTTTTTAACGCACAATTAATTATTTGTCTCGTGTTTTTGCATTGTGCTGCACTCTCACGGGGATACGTTATACTGCTCCTTGAATTTTGTTTACAAACTTTTTATCGGTTTTAAGTCGAGCTATTAAAGCTCGATTTAAAGCTTTAAAATGGAAAAAGTACGAGGCGTGAGAGTCCCCTGGTGTTCTATCGAGCCTGTAGGTACAATATATGTAGTTGCACTAACGCGGATTCTAATTTTTGCAGAACCGATCAGAATGCTTAGCGTAATATGTTGGTAGTCACACAAACCATATCGAAGAAACAGACTGAAAAGAACGTTTCACTAAGTTTATTCAAATCGGTTGAACGCCGGCTGCTGGAACTTTTACAAAACCAGGGAAACCATAGAGGGAGTGTTTTGTGTTGCTATGCAAATTTTCAGAAAACCTTTAGGGGAGACTACATAACCAATCGGCCCTTTATGAGGACTGGTTCCTGCACGCACGTTTGTTGGCCAAGATGCGCCCGTAGTTCAGTGGCTGACGGTGTATATTTTGTCAACGCGTCGAAGGGTAGAGAATCCTTTCTTTCGAAACGAAGGGTGAAGATCGGTTAATTTGGTAAAAAAAGGGGGAATGAAAATAGGGGTAAGGGTTGTTCTTCCTGAATTGGGCTTGGTTAGAATTAGGCGATGAAGCGTGAGGTTTGATTTGATTAAATTTTGGGTTTGTTGAAGCCCAAGTACCGTGTAGTGTTGCGGGTTGTAAATATTAGCGCCTGTCGATTTATAAACCAAAAATGTGCTTAAGGGTTTGTAAGCACGTTATTACCTAGTGTACTTATAAACTATTGCGGCACGCAGCTATCTCGCTGACGTGATGGAAGCTGACTTTGAAAAAGTAACAGTTTTATTTCAACACATAAAAAACACTTTACTCTACTTTGATACCGTTTGTTTTGTATCTTATAATAAAAAATAAATACCTCAACTGCCGTAAAATTCTTTACCGTAAAATTCTTTATCTTATACTTTTTTTGGAAATGTTATTTCAGCACGGAGTTTCATAATAAGAATTTCCGTGGTTATGATCATTGATTATTATTAATGGTCTGAGTTTTCTATGACGTCCACCCAAATAGCTTATTTTCCACTTGTAAATCACCAAAAGCGAATATCAACAATGACTTTGTATTGATTCTTTTTTAATTCAGATTTCTCCATCGTAATAACTTTAAATGTATGCAGACTTGAACATTGATTACAATGGTAAAATATTATAAAAAAAACGTAAGGTAAAAAAAGTTATGATTTTTTTTATACCAACCTTACACTTTAGGAAATCCACCCGGACTTCCTCAAAAAAATCGAATTCTAATCACACAATTGTTGCTACATCGTCAATTCTTTAAGTCCTCCTGTTTTCAAGACAATCGATTCTTGATTAGTGGAAACGGCTTTGTCGAAATCCGTTAAGACCTTGTGACCTATGTCGTCGGTTTGTTAAGTGTTCGTCAAGTCATCTTTGTCTCGTGTTTAGGCCTAACCGCAAAGAAACAATGCACTCCTTGTGGCGGCACTTGACGTTTGTCACAGTGTAAAATGATGCAGATGGAGACGTCAATCATCGTACCAGGTGTCAAAGTCAAGGGGGAGGGGTAATATTCATCAAATCAACGTATATTTCACACCCTCCCTCTATCCGTCTCGGGGTAAGTTTGAAATCAAGAATGGTTTTTTGTTAAATATCGCTTTAAGTTCATTCATATTGAGGATTTTTTATTTTTTTGAATCTAGGAACAAGGTAAGCCTATATGATTACAGACAGTAAAACATACTATTGTTTAAAAAATAAATTTAGAGATTTTGATAGACTTTGGACCTACAAATACATTTTTACGACTCGAGAGGTCAAAAAACAAATTGTTATAAACAATCATTGTTTAAAAAATAAATTTAGAGATTTTGATAGACTTTGGTCCTACAAATACATTTTTACTACTCGAGAGGTCAAAAAACAAATTTTTATAAACAATCTTAACACTTACACTTAATACATACATTTTAACACTTACACTTAACACTTAATACACGCAATACACTTTACACGTAATACAATTAAACTTTTACACGTAACATTTACATTAACATTTCTACTTAACACTCACACTTAATATTTACACTTAATACTTAGGCCTCCGTAACATTAACACTTACATTTAACAATTACGCTTAATACTTACATTCAACATTCACACTTACACTTAAACTTTTACACTTTACACTTACACATAACATTTATACTTAACACTTACACCTAAAACTTAACACTTAAACCTAACATTTACACTTCACACCTACACTTAACATTTAGGGCCTATACTAAATATTTACACTTAACATTTATGCATAACATTTAACGCTTACACTTTATAATTATAATTAACATTTATCCGTGCCTGTTCATATCACTAGATACTAAGGAAATGAATCGATTTTAATGAAATTTTCCCATTCCCAAAGCCATGTTTGAATTTTAGTGTCCAAGTGCTTTTTAGAAATAAAACTAAAAAAAATATATACATAAAATTATTTTCTCAAAATATACTTGTCTATTTGCTATTAAATTGCTTAAATACAACTAATCAAGTGAAATTGTCATAAATGATTTCGTTATTTAGGATACTTCCAATTTGCTGATATGTTTGGTTGGTACACTCTTGACAAAAATCAAGTTTTCGCATCCTCCTACCACTGCGGGCGCCGCTATTTTGAAAAAAACGCTACATTTTCGGTCTAGGCCGTATTTTTCCAAAAAAGCCCCAAAAGTATTGGTCTGACAAAAAATAACACATTTTATTAAAATAGAGTAAATTATCTACAATTTGAGACAAAAACAAAATTTTTAGCTGCAATACTTACCGAGAGAGTATTTTGAGTTTTCAGAATTGTTCTCAAAACTGTAAGAATTACAGATTTTTGTTCGATGACTAGTAATGGTGAATCCTGCACCAAATTTTGACTGAACATTTGGCCGCCTCTTGGCGAGCCCTTCAAAACGTATGAAAATGTGAAACTGTGATTCAACAGACAGTTTTAACCCTTAAAACTGCAAATGTTATCAATTCCATTTTTATTGTAAACTGTATTTATTGAGAAACAATAATAAATAAATGGCGCAAAAACTTCCTCGCTATGTCAAGAAGAAAAAGACAAAACTCGAGACAAAAAAGAATTGAAATAGGTAATTAGATTTTGCTAAATTTTGATTAGCTGCGAGTCGATTAACCCAACTAATTAGGACCGAGGATGATGAAAGGTTTGGGTGATGAAACCGTACTGTTTATTTCACTTAACTAGGCGGAAATTCTGTAAATAAAACAGCATGAATACTGTGTTTAGTTTTATTAAATATAGTTCTACATATTTAAGGAAAAGTTACAATGCAGTACAGTACTTTATTTACAGAAAATATTACAGTTCAGTAAAATATTAAGATACGTTACAGACAGTTAGAAAAAAGTAGCCTTTAATCACTTCTGTTTTAAATGGCCGCCAAATCACGCGTTCTCTTCAGCAACAAAATCTTTCCTTTGTTTCTTGAACCGCAACATCCAGAGCTGTAAAGGGCTCTTCATGACTCAGACCGTTTGTACCACTTTCTCTGTAATTTTCTTCCTCGACACAAGTCCCCTGTAGACTAGATGACAACACGCGATCTGCCACTGGCTCAACACAAAAACCTTCTGACCGCTGCTAAAATTGAATTTCCCTTCTCATATTTGAATATTTTTTATTTCCCATCCGAGATTATAATTCTGTTGATCGACGTTAGTTGACGTTTAGTAACCATGTACTGTATATGAATAACGGTGACTTTATGCAAGGTACATTCGTATCAAATTTCAAAACAATCGGTCCATCCGTTCGGTTGAAACTGCGTAAAAAAAACAAAAACCAAATGACGAACGGTCGAGTTGAAACAGAGTTCTCATTTCTTTACTTACTATGAAATTCAAGCAAAATTTGTTAAGCCGGGTTTGAAAAATCTGTACACGGTTGCAAGAACGTTCATTAAATTATTTAAAAGACCTTTATATTTAAATTCATTTAAAAATTTTATTAAACATAGAGTTGGGTTGCAGAAGCATCTGTTAAAAAAATTACTTTTTAAGTAACAGAGCTTTAATGCATGCTTAAATGTTGTGTTGCTAAAACGTTTGTTAAAATTTAAACAACCGCTATACGTTTGTTAAAGTAATTGCAGCTTTTTTAAACAATGCTTAAATATATTTTTAGAGGTTATGTTTAACAATCAATAAAAGGGTTTAATTTTTATAGTGTTGTAGTGTCATTTTTATTAAACGTAAGCTTTAAATAACCGTTAATTTTTTTGCAAAGCAGATACTTCATTTTTTTATAGTTTCTGATTATTTTATTTGAAAATACAAAAATAGCATCAATAGTCCTGTTATTAAAAACAATTTAAAAAAATGAAAACAAAACACATAACCTTCAAAACAATTTTACAAATAACCTGAAAACGATCAGCTGTTCGTCGAACGGCCATCTTACCAGCCATTAAATAGTTATTAAATTTAACAAAATTTTAAAGATCAATTACGTAAAGGTTTGTTAAATGTTTCTGAAACAGAGAAAACAATTAAATTTAAAATCACTTTACGTAACAAAAGAGTAAATGGACGTTGTGGCAACCGGACATCAGTGTACCAAATTTGAAATAAAATAATATTACGGTCAGGAGTACCAGGTCTCCCATAAACCCACGTGTGCGCTCACTGCTGGTGACATCTAGCGGCAGTGTTTAGCTACAGTTAATTAGATATAGTACTGTCTATTTTCCCAAACGTCTCCACTCTCTGTCCTTGAGCTTGCAGCGTTCGTACCGGCAGATACTCCAAATAGTTGAACTTTAGCCGCTAATATCGAGCACGTTTTTTTTAACGGTTACAGTACGTTTATAATCGATGGTCTCCAGTTTGACTACATGATGTTCCAATAGCTCATTTTCCAATATAATATCATTAAAGTCACTACACAATTCATTACAGTAATAGAAATTAAAAAGATTTGTTCTTTGTTACATTATAGGCCTAAGCTTTGTAACAAGCTTTGTAAGTGGTGATCTGTGTTTATCACTTAGCTGATGAAATTCACTTTTAAATCTCTAATATATAAGGATTTTCTTTTGTATCATGGATAGTTTAATTTCCATCGTAGTACTTTATTTGGAACGTCTGTATGTTTTCATTCGTGTTTTTTCTTTCAGCTACAGAGTTGTACACCAAGGCAATGTTTTACAAAAGTTACAAGTTACATATTCACCAGTGATATTTAATCACCTTGTGAAAAATAGCAGTTACTGGTTTTTCAAAAACGTAAAGTCACAAATAACAGTAAATTTTAAGTAATTCGCTGCCGATATTTTTACAGTTTCGCACTTGTGAATTTTAATATATTCACAAGTTTAACACAAGTTAAACTTGTGAAAATTACAACAAAATTTAACCCATTCCAAAACAAAACAAATGTATAGCAAAGACATTTTAGGATCCATGTTTAGAGAATTAAGACAGTAAAATCACAACAACAAAAATCATGATAAAAAGTTAAATTTTTTAAAGTATTTTTTATCACGGGGTATAGGGATATGTTTTGCACGGGGGGAAAAATTCAGTTTGCCGTTACAGAAAGCTCTACCGTCACGGAACGCTCTAAAACATCCATACACGCACTATTAACATGGTTTGTTTAGTGATTAATAAAATGTATTTTTGAAGCGAAAACTTGTATTTTTTCACTTAAGATGTACATACCGAAGTTTTAAGTTGTTAAAATTTCTATGTGTATTGTTTTGTCCATGTATTCTTTTTAACGTCCGGTGTGTTTTAATAAATTAATTTAGAACTTGGTTTGTTTATCTGTAAGCTTCTATAGGACACAAGTCTGGAATGATTTTACTAAATTTCATGTTAAGGCGACCAATATTTATTGGTTCGATTAAAATTTATATTGTGACTAGAATTGGTTTTTTCGCGGTTTTTCCATATTGTTTTAAATAACAAACTATTGTTAAAAGTCTCAAAATGTAGTTAAAAATTATGATGTTATATAAAATTTACCTCTCGAGATCCATTAGTAATTAAAGCAGATTTTGCACAATAGCTTCAATATCATTTCAATTGAGGTTATGTTTATTGTTCTTGTTAATTTTAAAAATGGGCATTTTCTAAATTTGTGTAGTTAAATTATTTAATGTATGTGACCTATGCCAATTCTTGAATGACAGAATCACAAATATTTTATTTATTATTATATTTAGACAGTATAAATGTCATAAATAATTGTCAAAAGTAGAATTATAATCTGATTAATTATTAAAGCTCCTTATACAGCCTAAGATACTCAAATATCTGTGACAGTTTCAGTTAATTTTTAAATTGTGTACGTACACACGCGAGAAATTTAATACGAAAATAGTTTTCAAGAGGTGCCCTTTCCTGTATGCATCTAAATTTTTATAAAAATAATTAAATCATAATAGTGAAAAGGTATAGTCAGGCATGCCAAAGAAGTAGTCATTTCCGTCAGCCAATCCCGCACTGCATACGTTTTTATTTTTGGATATTGAATTGATATTCAATATTAAATTGATTTTTTTGTAACTTGTTCAAACAAATAATATGAGAAGAAACAGGGCTTTAAAATGTTGAAGTAGTTTCACTGAATATAAATTTACTATATAAATTCCTATAGTCTCTCGCAGGTAGGAGAATTCCCCTCCAGCTTCCTCCAAAAGTCCAGTGACAGAGTCTGCCAATTGGAAAAGGAGAGTGGGGGCTCGACCTCTCACTTGCACATTTTTCTCTCTATCCCACTGGTGTTCTTAGCAGGCCGTTTTCTAAGTTTTTTTTTTTTTTTTTTTTTTTTTTTTGGTGTTTAACGTCCGATTATTGTGCTAGCCTATAGTATGATCACCCTTATTGTTGGAGATGTGCCAACGCTCGCTGCTGGTTAATGTTAAGTAGATAATACGAGTTAACATCTACTAACAACATTATTTTCTCAAATGTCTTACCCCTTGTCCTTGCAGCGTTCCTAGCGGGTATTTCTAGTCAGTTTATATTTAATGATAGTTTCAATGAAAAACTGTTATTTATTTCATGTTTTAGTTTCATTTAATTCATGAGTAAAAAAACATTCTGTGCAGTTTAAATTTTCGTACAAAAATTGCAAACATAAGTACGAAAGGGAATGTGCTCTTTGTGTGTGTGTGTGTGTGTGTGTGTGTACAAAAATTTAAACTGACAAAATAGCAGCTGGAAGAAATTTATTTTCCAAGGAAATCCCCGGGTAAGTGTGTGCGGTACCCGAGTCTAACACATACTTACACTTGCAACACTAAACTTACGACTTTAACACTTTACTCTCACATAAGTGTGAGCTTTTGGGGAAGCCCTAAATGTAAGCATTTAGGTAGGCGATATTATCGCCTTAATGTGCTTTTCACCTTAAAATAATAATAATAAAAAAATTTTAATAATGATTTTAACGTCATAATTTAAAATTTTGATTTTTATTGAAAATAATAGTCTATTTCACGTATATTATAACGCTACCTCAAGTCCGTGAGTTCCATACTGCAGTTATTGCCATGAGCTTTCCCGTTAATGTGTGTGTGTGTGTGTGTGTGTGTGTGTGTGTGTGTGTGTGTGTGTGTGTGTGTGTGTGTGTGTGTGTGTGTGTGTGTGTGTGTGTGTGTGTGTGTGTGTGTGTGTGTGTGTGTGTGTGTGTGTGTGTGTGTGTGTGTGTGTGTGTGTGTTTTCAACCCTAAGCCTACAAAGTCTTCAAAGCCTACAAAACAAAATCGGATATTTTGCTATTGTTCCAGAGTTTGGATTTTTTGTTGTTTTGTCTTGCTTTTGCGGAAACAGTTTTTTACTAGTGTAGAAACTGGTTTTCAAGTAGCTGTCTGCCCTCGATCAAAAAGTGATCGATAACGACATGCAAAACAATCTGCATAGTACAATGAAAACTCAAAAACCGGCTGACACGGGCTCCAGGTGCTGCGGAGGGGAGAGGCGGCTCAGGCCAAAGTCGCGTGCGTGGTTTTTTTACTGTAGAGGGGAGGGGGATAAAGGAGACCACCGTCAACATTACGAAGTAGCGACTGCGGTAGCAGCCATATAACAGACTCTTTCATTCAGTGACAGGCTGTTAGAGAGGTGGAGTTCATTAGAACTATAGCGATCCAAAACATTGCACAAACTTTCTCAGGTTCGATTAAATTATTTGTTACTGCAACATAGCCACCGGACCACATATTTAAATAACTAGGATTATGACCTATTTTTCCGTCTAGTGGTCTATTTACTCACCTCATAAAGGCTACCGTGGTTTCGAAACCTTACTGTTTCATCTTCAGGCCGCAATACAAAATGTCAAATCCCTCTGTCGAGGTCATCACAAAGTTAAACAAAACATTGAAAACACAGGTCACAAACACTGAACACAATTACACGATTAAAATACTGATAGAATTGGTTTGGCCAAAAAAATACGTGCTACGCTTATTTCGTTACATTTGCAAACTACAATCAATGATAAACTCTCATAATCTAAATCAAATTTAATATATGGCATGGCTCTAAAGATAAGTGATTTAATTAGATAACATAAACCAACAGACGCACTGTAACTTATAACACTGACGGGCGCGCTACTACTGATGAAGACGCCGCAGTCCGGAATTTAACGACATACGAGTTGCACGTATCGTTTGGCCAAACCAAATTCTATCAGTATTTTAATCGTGTAATTGTGTTTAGTGTTTGTGACGTGTGTTTTCAATGTTTTGTTTAACTTTGTGACGACATCGACAGAGGGATTTGACATTTTGTATTGCGGCCTGAAGATGAAACAGTAAGGTTTCGAAACCGCGGTAGCCTTTACGAGGTGAATAAATAGACCACTAGACGGAAAAATAGGTCATAATTTTAATTAATTAAATTATTTATAAGGGCTTCAAATGAAGCTGTTAAGCCCCGAACAAAATATATTCTGAACGTTGCTTTTCTTAAAAATAATTCGAGAAAATATCGCCGAAAGACGGAATATCGACAAAGTAAAAGGCCTATATTTAAAAATGGGTTCATTAGATTTCGTATGAAATTTCGATAATAAAGAGTGTTCGAAAAATACGCAACCTTACGATGAAATGAGAAAGTTACTTTATTTTTTGAGTTATTTACAAAAAACTTTTGAAAGTGGGCTCCAGTCATGGCCCCGTTTCAAGCCTCTAGCTATTATAAATATGACTGTACGTTGATATTTCAGCCAGTCAGCAAATCAGTCAGTCAGGACATTGTTTTTTACACAGTGTGTCCCACAAAGAGGTTTACGCATTTGATCCTTCATTATTTTTCATTCCTCCATTGAATGTATCATTTTGAAACTATACATACTTTTTAAAGAAGGAACTATAAATTTATTACCATAAAGAAAAAGGCCAAAATAAAGTATAGAATTAATTTCGTTATTTTTTTAAACAAAATTTTATTTTTTAATTATATTTTTTTAAAAATTAAATTAGATACAAACCAATTAAATGAAAACTAAATAGCAATGAACATTTCATAAATCAGACCTATTCAAACTGGAAAACCACAGCTACACACTGATAACAAGCCGAACATATAAATCGTACTATTGATGTTTTGGTTGGAGATTCGACTCCCGGAAAGGCTAGCAAAAATCTTCTACCTGATTCCGCAATATTATGAAAAGCAATGGCCACGCAGAATACTTTTTTGCTCAATTGTAAAATACATTTTGTAAATCCGTAAAATGGCATCAAAAAAATCAGGTTATGTTTTTGTTCTATTAAGAAAGTAATTTAACAGCTGCTCAACAATCTGATTTAATACTGCGTTACAGTGAGATTTTTAAGAGGGATAGAATTTATATATTTTGGCCGCCATTTTGTTTGTACAAACATCAGCCAGATGCAATTCTCACAAACTATTTCTGGTACCTTCTTGAATGTACAGTTTCAAAATGATCAATGGAGGAATGAGAAAATAATGGAAGATCAAATGCATAACTTCGTCGTGGGATACACTGTACGTATAGATTCTAAGTGAAAGAAATTTACTGTTTCAGAAATATATTACAAAAACAAAAGAAACAAAAATGTCTAATTTTTGTTTTCAGAACCTTAAGGCGAATTAAAGGATCCTTTATAATTTGCAGTGTATCCGTCCGTCCGTAACTCATCTTTTATTTGTAAACGTTGTGGCTATCGATATTAAAATCGATTTGGTAAGAGCTTGGAGAAGTTCGTTACCCGGCAAAATCCGTTCATCAGTTTCTGCCGCTATTCTAAATCATAAAAATTTATAACAGTGGTCAGGATTTATTTTCGTATATTCAATGCATATTAAAAAATCCTCAAATGCTAATTTAAGCAGATTTCAGTGATAATTATGATTATAAAATCATATTTGTCCAAAAATTTGGATACAATATATATTGTTATGTAAGTTTATATTGTAACTTTTTTGGAAATTCGCTTTCATCACGTCAAGGAGACAGTTGTGTAAGGCAATTATTAAATTTAGAATTTAAAAGAAATTATTAAATCTTAGAAAATGTTCGTACGACGCCTGCAGCGTATGCAACTAATCTACGTACGTGTTATGGGACTTTATTACGTATAATCTGCAGCGTTGTTTGACATATGCTAGAGGACCAATATATAAACTAGTAGTTTAAAGAACAGTAGACCTCGCAGTATAGTCTTAAATAATTGTCTACCGCTCCACGACAGCGCTTTTAATATATTCCGCTAATTTAACCGGTAACCGTAATATTTGGAAACATGTTACCGGACCAACTTTATTGGGAATTTTATGCTCTCTCCATTAAGCAGTCAAAATTATGATAGATCTTACCGTTCAGTATTACAGGAAAGAGTGAGGAACTATACACGTCGTCATTAAGCCAGTGGCTGCCATCTAGAATCGGAAGCGAATGGAAAAATCCTTACACATACGTCGTTTGGGCTTTTAAAATTAGCTGGTCTATTAGCTGAACAGACCAAAGTTCACCTATTTAGTTTGAACATTATTTCTACAAATTTCATAAAACTTCTATTCATTCAAAGATATACAGTTTTCCTCTTACATGGCCTAGTAAATTAATAGAAATATTCCTTGCCTGCATAATTTTGCCTACAAACCAATAACAAAGAATTGTAAAAAGTTACCTCTGCCAAACAAAAGAACATTGACTCGACGTACTTTTGTGCTGTCAATCAGCGAGTCGATCAGTCTGGGAAATCAAAATTTAATATTTCCGCTCGGTCAGGTTGGACACACTGGACCCCGGACCTACTGTTCCGAATTACAATTGTCCTGCATAATTCATTGACCCGGAAGTATAAAACTCATGAGAATTTAGTCATGAGAAAAACAGTCATTTCCGAAGTTTATTTTCTTTAGTGTGACGAGCATTTGATTTTTTTTCACTGAACGTTTTATGACGGAAAAAATATTTTGGGGTTAGGTAAGTTCAGCAATGTAGGCTTTGTACATTATTTATAAGAAAAGTAACCTATATGCATTTCCTAATGGGGTCTTTCAGACAAGTTAGCTTAATTGTCTAAATATGAAGCTGTTAGTTCTTTTACACAAAATTAAGAGAAATGGCCTATTAAAAACCGAATTTTCAGAATAGGCTAGGTTTAATTTGTTAATCTAACAAGCCAGTTCTTAGTGTTAACTTGACCAATTAGTTAAAAGACAGGCTTGTTGATCAGTTTTTAAGCAAATAAAATCACAATTGTGAATGCTACACATACACACATCCATATATATATATATATATATATATATATATATATATATATTATATACACACATATATATATATATATATATATATATATATATATATATATATATATATATATGTGACAAGTCAGAATAGACCTACATGACGCAGGAATAGACTCAACAGATGTTGAAGACAGGCGCGCATACAGGAGAAAGATACTCGGTTGGAAGGTCCCAGAGAATGAAATCCCAAAATATATATATATATATATGTGTGTGTGTGTGTGTGAGAGAGAGAGGGGGGAGAGAGAGAGAGTTTTTTAACACATCAAAAGTTGAAGTTAGAATCTGCCTTCATATAAAGGTCATGCATCTGGGTTTTACCATGATGGATGTTCCAATAACTCATTTTTCATGAAAATTAATGATAGAAGGTGACAAAACATGAATAAATTAAACTTTTTTGAAATATTGCAATTTAAATTTATTGAAGATTAAAAAGAAATATAGGATACTTAAACAAAATTTATACAAATAAAATAAATATACAGAAAAGGCAAAAAACCACATACAATAATTTATAAAAAGCTATTTTTTAATAACAAAAATTAGAGTGTTATTGCTTGCATGTAAAAACTAACTTTTGTATTGTTCTGATTAAATATATTTTTCTGTAATTGTATATAGGCCTACATTGTGCGAAATATGTTAATCTGTTACTAGTATCAGTTGAATTAACATAGTTGATGTATTAGGTAAAATGTTCTGTGAAAAGCCTTTAGAAAATATTTGATAGCATATAGACAACCTAAAGAACTGTTCAGTTACAGCCTGTAAAACAAATTGAGGTTATGTTTGACAGGAGGTAAAATAAAATTAACTGTTGATAACTGGACACTTTAAATTTGTTACTGAGCACTGTAAATCAATACAAAACAAATTTAATAATATTAACATAATGAAAACATAAAAAAATTTCAGTCTTTCAGACTAACCCTGTAAATAACACTTAGATGATCAAAAATTATTTTATGATTTATGTAATTGCTTTTAAATGTTTAAAAAGTAATTCAAACTTTGTAGGTATATTTGTAGGTTACCTTGATACTAATGGGAGAAAATTTTTGTTTGGTCAATAGAAATTCTGTTGTTAATAACTGACATTTTTTTAATCTGTTCTAGGCTAGTCGAAAACAACAGGACAATTTAAATTCAATTAGACACAGTACATAAAGTATTACAAATTTTAAATCTTAACTACATACTTAATAATATATGGACAATCAAATATATACAATATAATGTAAAACTAGCATTCGACTAATAATTCCAATAGCCATTTATGTTCCTGAAGAACACAGCTGAATTCATGATATGTACCTTGAATAACTGCTTTATAATGGCAATAAATAATTATTAAAAAATAAACAATTGCACAAATACATAATTAGTTTTATAAATTAAATATTTTTTGTATTCAAACAATACGACAGAAACAAAAATCCGTTAAAAAAAACTAACACAATTGCAGACGTACACATTTTTTTTTTTTAAAGACGTACAAATAGCTATTTTACATCAAATATTTGTATAAATTTATTGTTGATAATTTGCTGCTTCTATTAAGAGTCCAAAAGGATATAATTTGAGACCTTTTTGTCAAGACTGTGAAAGTCCCTTAAATCTATCTCAAGTCTGAAAGTGTTTTCTCTTAAACCTATAATTTAACCCAAACACTATAAATACTTTAAACTAACCCCTAAAGTTTGAAAACTGATGTTTTCTGTTTAAACTATTATGTTTTCCTTAATAGGTCTACATAATTTTACAAATTAAAATCTGTACAGACAAACAAATTTTGTAGGCTAGTTGTGACTGCAAATCTTCAAAATATAATAAATCTCTAATAGGCCTATTCAAACTAATATGCTCTTTAAGCCCTTTTTTCTACAACCTATAATCTTCCCATAATATACAAATTCTGCAGAATGTTTTATCAAACAGTTCTGCAGAATATATTCTAGTATAACTTGTTTTTTCTAATTAAAATTAATCATTTGTTTCTATATTTGTTCATAAAAAAAAAATTACAGTATGGTATACAAAACTGCATGCAGGCTCCTGATTTTATTTTAATAGCCTAACACCCTATTTTTTGTGGTATGTTAATGCAGTATAAGTATTTGGAATCAATAATTTTTTCAAGGGTAAAAATATTCTTTAGAATCAATTTCTATTCCATGTATTTATGTTTTCCAAAGCTATTACAAAGGTTTCCTTTATAAAACATAAACTTGGCCCAAATGAAAAATATTTGTCAAGTTAGATAGTGACATAACATAACAATAAGTAGGCGTGCGTATACAGGTTTGGACAAGTTTATTATGTTTTGACAACCTTATGCAACATTCCAACATTTACAGCATAAAGTTGGAAAGTTCTACAAGCAGCAATGTGTTTAACATGTAAAAACACATTTAGTTTAATCTGATGCCATTTTTTTACATCTTAATTATAGTGCCTTATGATGGTGTTATTTAATGTATGCTCCAAAAGTTTTTCCCTAAGTGACAGTTTTACTTAAAATTACCAAACCTTTAATGGATGTTCACCATGCAGAATATTACATTTAATCTTTACTAGTAAGCATTATAATACAAAATAATGTACCAACAGTCATTTCTCATATTATAATTTACTTCTAAACAATTTAGATATAAAAAATAACAAAGCTCAACACTGAAAATCATATTAGGAAACTGGAGAATGTCCATTTTTCTCTGCAAGCATATAATTATTTGCATATACCCTATACTAACTTCCAGTAATATTTTGTCATAAGTATAGTTTTGTTTACAATATACAGAAAATTTTAGAACATTACATTTGCACAGTTAAAAACCAATATAATTTTCTCGTGATTTATTAAATTATTGCAATAAAATACAAAATTTTGTGGTAACCAATAATAGTATTAATTGAAATATTTTTGTAAAAGACAATAAAAAGAGTATTATTCTCTTTTTAATACATTTGATCACATAAATTCACTTCGGTTTTTTATCTAACTGCACAACAATTTGGCTGACACAAATAATGAAATCAAATTATATACTTAATCGCTGGAATGTGTTATACTAGGTGTTGAAGAGGTATTGTAAGAGTTGTTTGCAAAAGTAAAGTCCATTTGCACGAATGTATATCAAGACATAAGTTTATAATATTTAACATTATTGACCAGCCCACCAACTGTGAAATACAATATGTTTTTTTAACAGCAAGAAAAATCTTAGCAATGGACATTCATTGTGAGATATATTTAGTGTAAGGATGAATGCAAAAATGGATAAGGCTGTAAAAAAAACAGAAGGGAGAGCATTTCAAAAACATAGACAATCTGATTAAATGAGATAAGACAAAACATTAAAAAAAAACATAACATACCAAAGAAATTCAATTTTTAGAATAGCCCAGATCTTGTTTATTACCTCTTCAAAAATCTGAATCAGTTCTTGGGGCCAAGTGTTTCAGTACCAACAAAGAAGTGAAAATAGCCATGAATGTGTTTCATACTGTAGGAACTTGCATTCTACAAGGAATGTTTACAAATACTTGTTCTATGATTAGGAAAATATTATACATTATAGAAAGTCAATTAGTAAATACTGTTTGAAAAAATATTATATTTACTAGGAACAACTGACTGATAGGATCACTGCTTACTAAATATGTGATACTGTTTACGATTTGTTACTTAGTTTGTGGACTAAGAACGAACTTGTTCAATTTAAAATAAAATGTTACAAGGGAAGTTGTCCTTGCTAAATAAAATTCCATCAGAAAATTTGCTATTGAAGTGGTCCAGAACTGAGACAATGAAAGAGTGCTAACTT
Source organism: Callitettix versicolor (assembly GCA_022606455.1). Taxonomy (NCBI): domain Eukaryota; kingdom Metazoa; phylum Arthropoda; class Insecta; order Hemiptera; family Cercopidae; genus Callitettix; species Callitettix versicolor. The sequence continues at coordinate 41,461,844 of CM040185.1, read as the reverse complement.
TTTCATCTTGTTTCATTCATGTATGATATAATTATTTGGTAAATTATGTGGCCAGCTTTTCTCAGCAAATTTCTTTTCCGAAAGTGAATTTATTATAGAAATATAACCCATTTTACAAATATAACAATAATATATTAGGTACAATCGACACAAGATTAACAATAATAATGTTTTTAGTTAACATAACCTCTAATGTTTTTATTTTAAGTAACCATAGTTGTCATATAAAGTTAAATAACACTTTCACAAATATAGCAATAACACGTTATGGGTTTTTCATGATTTTAAACAGTTTATTAAATAAATAAGTTGACAATACTGATAATTTCCACTTGCTAGATGTAATAATGCAATGTCTGTATCACAGCACTATGACGAATCAGATACACCATTCTCTTTTATAGTCGACACATATTCTGAATATTTCTTTTCTTGCGCTTGCCAAAGTTTTTGCAGTTTCTTTTGTTGTCCTTTACTTATTTCTTTGCCTTCGTTATCGTGTGTTGGTATTCCCTGTATAAGAAAAAAAATATATATATATTTTTAATTTGATTTTCTAATCTGGAGATCCAGCTGCATTAGGCCTACTTGTTAACAACATAGTGTAAAACCAGCGGTCAATTAATATACAAATAAATTTTAATATAATCAGTTTACTACTTGCTCAAACAAACGAATGAACCAAACAAACTACCTAAGATGTTTCCGTATATAATTGTTAACCTACTGATTTTATAGTGCAATATTTTAAAAAATAAATAAAAATAAAATATTAACTAAATTTTCCACACAAAATAAAAAAAATTACTTTCACTTTAATTTTTTATTGACATTTATTTTGTTATTATTATTCACAAATTGTTATTGATTCTATTGATATATCTTAAAACTAGACAATTATAAACAAAACAATAACAAAATTCAGAATTAACAAATTGCTGTAATCAAGTAAAATCACTTAAATCAATTTGTCCCAATGTAAAGGATAACACTTTGATTTCTATCTTCTACATAAATTCTAAACTTATATTTATAAACTAAACTTACATTAAACTTATATTTACATATAACATTCACAGTCAGAGAAAAAGAAACAAATATGCCACTATTATTAATTTTATTTACATTTTCTCTGGGATCAAAAATTTATTTTATAGTCTTCATGATCAAGCTTTGTTTATGACAGTTCTAAAAAAATTAATTAAATCAAACATATAACAATTAGTAATCCTTTCAGCTACCAAGTGGGGCCAGATATATAAATAATTTATATTAATAGATAACACTTAAAACTAATCTTAATCTAAAACATGAAATTATTATTGTCTATTAATTAAAATCAGATTTAAATTAGTCACAGGTCCTTGAGTCTATCACACTTGGAAATATAAGTTCACTATTAAAGAATATCAGTTTTTGAAATGTTTTATTAATTGAATATTCTTGGGGGTGGCTTTACGTGCTGGTCTAGTTTAAGTTCATTTAGATTTAGAAAACTCTATTAATAATTTTGAAAATTTCACAGTATGTATAAATGTTCACTAGATGTAACATTATTAAAATTTTCGTATTATTTGAATACAATTTTTTTGTAGATTTCTTTTAAAGTCAGAATTGTATTAGTTATATTAGGATCTGTTAGCTTTTGGTTTTTATACTGAGTTCAAATTTAAAATCGATAACTGGAAATCCTTGTTGAACAAAAATGTAATTAAGTTAAATCTCATCAAATTTTCCAAAATTTTTTGTAACTGGTCTTGAATAACACACATTAACACTTAAAAGTACTTTCGTAACTAATATTTTCTGATAATGGAATAACATTTGATAAATTATAACTCTGAATCATTATTCTAACACTTCTGGTTGTTGATGCTGGCGATCAACAAGCACATTCCTGTACCATTTAGTGTTTTATTACTTTCCTTGTAAAGCCTTTACAAAGTGAATATAGGCCACTAGACAGTAAAAAATAGGTTTAAATCTAATATATAATAATATTTGTTTGTTATTATTTATAATCAATGTGAGCAATGGCAACAAACAGGACCTAAGTTGAATTAGTATTGTAGAAGGAACAGCTGTGGTATGAAATCCACTGTTTACATGATCTCTCCACCCCTCTCTGCTTCATCACATTGCAACATGTTTATATTTAAAGAGTAGCTTTGTAAAGGTATTGCCAAACCACAATTTTTATTTTCATCTATGTGTAGGCAATGCTCTTACAATAATAATTTATAATGAATATATTATTATCATTTTTTTTTAAAGTTTGGTTTAACCTTATATAGTAAAATAAAATATTAAACATTCCTGTAGAGAAATCAAATTTACCTTATCATCAAATTTCGAAAATTTATCAGTCTGTCCAATGAAAAGTTGCTCAGGCGGAATCTTTCGCTGGGCATCCTTCATTGCTTGGGCTTCCTCGAGTTCTTTACGCTTCTTCTCTTTTTCTAGAACACGTTCCAGCTCCGCTTTCTTTTTTGCTTCACGTTCTTTCAACAGTGTTTCCTTATCGACTAGTTTGACTGCGGACGATCGTCCTGGAAAAACCACAAAATTTGTATATTCAATTAAACTAAATGAAGAATCTCTTTTTGAAAGATAAACTGATTTTGACAATCTTTATCATCATTTTAATAATATAATTACTTCTCATTAGGGGAATTATGAATGAATGAATGTGTTTGTAGGGTTACTATTTCACTGCAACCTTTGAACCTAGTTTCTTTGTAACATCTAGGATTTCAAAGGGATTCAAGTTAAGTAGCTCCTCACTTCTAATTGGTGACTTCTCAGTTTGTTTTAGAAGTGCTTGCACATGCTTTAATTCCTTTTCAATTTTTCTTTCTCTTGACCTATATTAAAGAGGTTCTGCCCCATTTAGCCAACCTTTTTGTTGCGCGTTGAGATCCCATTCATTCTATTTTATGTTCTTATTTATGGGAACATCCACAATAGAAATGAGGTCTGTCCGTACAGAGCCCTGCATATAAGGCTAAAGAACACTGGGAAGTTGCTAGGTCTCCGAGGGTTCCTTTTGATACACCATTATGCTGATATAATTCATTCTGTCAGCATAGGTTGCTTTACACTTTAGATTTAGCCAAGCTATGTAGCGTAGTAAAAGTTTGTTTTGAGTACATGAGCGATGAGTGAGTATGATTAGAGATTGATAAGCCCATCAGCTGCCTATGCCGGATAGACAATACTATACTTTAGGCATGTAATAAACATAACAAAGTACCAGATGTTTTACAAAATCAGCTGTTTAAGTAAAATTTTTACCTGTTACAGAAGTGTTGTAACATACAAATTCACATTCACATTCAGAATGCAGCAACATTCACATGCAGGTTCCTCATTAATGTCAGGGAGAACACATTTTTTTCACAAAATATTATGGAATGCACCTGAATGTAAACCAAACATCCAAACACACATAGAATTTATATTTTCATGGAACACATATAACAAAGTAATCACTCAGTTTGAACATAAAAACGATTAACACTTTGTCATAACACAAATAATCAAATAAATGCACTGTTTTATGAACACGTTACCCTATAACAACTAATTACCGCAACTGGTGGTTCAACACATTCTTACAAGTATATGTTTTTGGTTTACCCTGTTTGCAACATTAATGTCTCCAATGAAAACTTACCTTCATGATCTTCCAGCCTAACCCCTACATTCGGTAAGATATCATCTCGCAACCTATCACATTCTTGGAGTATATCTGTAGCTTTGTGCGACCGAGCTAATCCTCGTACATTATCTCTGAATTCGGCCATTATGGACAGGTACGGCATCAATGTCTGTTCAACCTTCAACATAAAACCTATTGTTAAGTAATTGCAATGTCAAAATTACCATAGTTTCTGTTTTTTTCTAGAACTACAGTACTTTTAAATTGTAGAAATTCAAAAGTTATGCTATTTACATTTAACTTCAATAATCAAAGTCTAAAATTCCGAAGCAAATGTCTTTTCTTTTTTTTCAAATCTTCAGACTTTTTAAGTGATTATGCATGCTTAAGACTACACAGTACATTTTTTATAAGATTCTATATAATTTTCATTACTTACGGTAATTGAAAAAGGAGTTTATGAAGACATATAGAAATTAATTCAGTTAACTTACAGAGTTGGTTAGGGTATCATTTTAAAACAAACATATTTTACATTCATATTATCATGTATCTTTATTAGTGATATTCTGTTTTTAAAATTGCTACTTAATAACAGAATATTCATGTTACGGTTTATTTGGACATTTGTCATCATTTGTGGACATAGAAACAACAAGAGTATGGATCAACGCTCTTAATGCAGGCCTAGGCAATGCTGTTTGAATTTTAGCCTCATACTTACATTATTAGCGCCTCCACTAGAAGCAATAGGGAACCCGATTTCACTGTCACCTTGTATCGCTCCAAATATCCTCATCATTTTGGTTATATAAGCGGCAATGTCTCTCAACATCAGGCAGTCAACTTCTCCGCTCCTAATATAAACGTTGCATGCTGAGATGCAGTCTCGTATAGAGTCCAGAGCGGTCCTCGTGTCCACGTTATCTGTAATTATCTTTAAATTGTCAATATATTTTCTTTTAATATGAAAGTATAAAAACACAGCATGATTTCTTTCTCGTTATGTAATAATTACAAATTTTTAATTTACTTGGCATCAATTTTTAATTTTAGAATTGAAGTAATTTAGTTTTAGAGATGATATCTAAACTAAATAATAATAATACATGAAAATTATACATAAACTTGGAAAAATATAAAGGCAAGAGAATGTATATTTTGTACAATGAGATTTGCAGTCTCGTATAGAGTCTTATAGAGTCCAGTCTTATAGAGTGCAGTCTCGTGTCCACGTTATCTGTAAATATCTTTAAATTGTCAATATATTTTCTTTTAATATGAAAGTATAAAAACACAGCATGATTTCTTTCTCGTTATGTAATAATTACAAATTTTTAATTTACTTGGCATCAATTTTTAATTTTAGAATTGAAGTAATTTAGTTTTAGAGATGATATCTAAACTAAATAATAATAATACATGAAAATTATACATAAACTTGGAAAAATATAAAGGCAAGAGAATGTATATTTTGTACAATGAGATTTGCAGTCTCGTATAGAGTCCAGTCTTATAGAGTGCAGTCTCGTGTCCATGTTATCTGTAAATATCTTTTTAATTGTCAATATTTTTTCCTTTATTACGAAAGTATAAATATACAGTCATGATTTATTTCTTGTTATATAATTACACATATTTAACTTACTTGACATCAATTTTTGATTTTAGTTTTAAAGTAATTTAATTTTAGAGATGACAAGTAAACTAAATAACAATAATACATGAAAATTATCCAGAAACTGGTAAAATATAATGGCAAGAGAATGTATATTTATACAACAAAACTATTTTACCGTTGGTGTTGTTAGAATTACATTACATTTTGACAATTAATTATTGGTGAAAAAAAATCAACCTTCAATAATTTAAGATAGGTTACTTGATACTCCTTCGCTTGTATATTCTGCAGTTTTTACAATACAAAACATTTTCTCTTTCACTAAAAAGTTATAAAAGTACAATTTTTAGGATCTGTAGGTAAAACTAGACACTTTGTTTTGTCTTTCGGTAATACAATTCTTACTTGTCAACCATGTAACAATCTTTACAAAATTTTGTGAAAATATTGCAGCCCAAACTCAGGAAAAAAATGTATGAATTGACAGCAAAAAAATATTTATGTGTAGTTTTAAGGGGTAAAATCTTAAAGGCACAAATATTTTTAAAATTAGTATTTATCTAGTATGGGGTATAACTTGAAAACAGAAGTGTTATTGATTATATATATATATATATATATATATTTATTTATTTTATAAATATATTTATGTATATATATATTTTTATATAGTGTTATATATATATATATATATATATATATATATATATATATATATATATATATATATATATATATATATATATATATATATATATATAAAACAGTTTTGCATAGTTTGTGTAATTTTATATAGTTGCCAAACCTTTCCAAAAGTTAAAAGTTTTTCATACACCTCCCAAATAATTTCAACATATTTGGTCAGAAAAATCTTACACATTTATAAACCTAGTTTGGACCATGACAAAAACGTTTTTCTGGATTTTTTTTACTTGCTTTTCATATTTATGGACCTCGACAAAAGCATGTTTTGAAAAATTCGCCAACATTAAAAGATTTTTTATGTAGCTTGGCCTTTTGCAGTATGGGGGGGGAGTAAAAGTAAAATATAATTTGAAAGTAAATTTATGATTCAGCATCAAACACATTTGAAAATGAGCACTTAAAAAAGATATTAAAAGCAGTAAAATACACACAATCGTTCTGAGTAACTGGTGTGGTCTAGTCCGCATTGTGGTAGTGCAGACAACACTGAAGTTAATAGATATTTGCTAATAGTTTATATTTCATGTGTAAATTATGTTAAGTATCAAAATTCATGTACGTATGATTACTGCAAATTAGGTGTAAAATATTCCTTTACATTTCACCAGTCGATACTAATTTCAAAGCACAGGAAACAAGGCACCTAACCGATCCTCAGTATGTTAATTAGAAGCATGTGGTGGCCATTTTATTCTACACTAAAACGTAGAAAACTGCCATTTCAATCACTTACGAGTTAAGGCTCCTTGAGTCATGGCTCAAATTAAAAATATTACTTATAAAAGTGTTCATAATAAAAAAGGAACCATTTTTGTATCTTGTATCACTCACTAGTGCATTTCAAACTAATATAACATGATGTTAGGTTACACAAAATACTATGTTTCAATAGTCAAAACAGTTTTATATTTCCGAACAACTCACCACACATGGCAATATGAACAGCCTCTTTTGTGCAGCTAAATTTTGCTTCTAGTTCCAATTCTTTGGCTCCCCATTTTGAAAAATGTTCCAGTCTCGTGTTTCCTGTTATATGTCTTGTGACATCCTTTACTGTTAGGAAAAACTCCTGAAAAGAAAGTATTAATACAGTACTGTTTAAGAAATTAACTGAATTTTAAGTAAGTAATTTTTTTCAATAACCTAAAGATCATGCACATTAATTTATTTACATTTATGAAACCTGTGATTTGTAACTGAATCTATTGGCTGAACATTACAACTTCATTACAATTTCATTTAAATTTGATGTATTATTACCACAATTAATTTATGTAAATTACTTACGTTGAGCATCTTTTCGTATCCGACAGCCATATCCATTGTGTTGACACTATAGTCCAAAGTCTCACGCCATGAATGTAGGAGGAAAGCTAGCCTCAGCTGTCGAGCACTGTGCCGCTTCAATGCATCAGATATTGATACAAAGTTCTTCAGGGATTTTGACATTTTGCATCCAGCTATTGTCAGATGCCCTGAATGCAGAAAGTACCTCACCCACTGATCATTGTCGAAGTAGGCCTGTGAACACAATGTAAGATAATAAAGTGTCAAAGATAAATAACATCGATAACTCTATAATGAGTGAAGATTCCTACTAAATTTAAAAATGAAATTTTAATGTTGAAAAGCATAGCCAGATAATTGTAAGATTATATTTGAAATATTATCTTGAAGATAATTTTATACACACTTTTTAAGTTAAGAATAATTTTTAAATCATAGGTTTGGTATAGTAGTGTTTAACATTTCTGTATTAGTTAATATAGTAACAACGTATATTAAAGCATGCGATAAAAGTTGAGCAAAAAAAAAAACAAGACGACCAAGCTTTGCACGCTATGTTTTGCTAATAAAATATTTCATTAGGCCTACTCGCTAACAACTGAATGTAAAAACACTTGACCAGTTAAAATGAGAAAAAAAATTTAATGTAATAAAATCAGTGAATTATAATATACATTTAATCAATCAAACAACTTGAGTGGACATACCGAGCTGAAATATGTCCCCATGTATTTTTTATGTAATTTTTGACCTTTGATTGTTGTACAAGATCAATACTGTTTATATGAAATTAGTACCCCAAAACAAAAAAAACCTTAAATGCCAACATTCTAAATATGAGCAAAAGTAAAAGAAATCAACAAAAGTACTAGTTTAATTCTAATTAAACAACTTTATGTCTTATAAAACAATTCACTAATTATCACCTCAGCCTGAGCTAGTTCATTATCATGATGTGGGAACTTAAGGTCAACTCCTCCTGTGTGGATGTCCAAGCAATCACCGCAGATTGCTGATGCCATTGCGGAGCACTCGATATGCCAGCCTGGTCGGCCTTTTCCCCAAGGAGATTCCCACCAAGGTTCTCCAGGCTTTGAAGCTTTCCATAAAGCGAAATCTGTAGGGGATCGTTTCTCTCCATCGCCGCAGCCAAGATCGCCTATGATAAAACAAATGATAAGCAAAATCATTGTACATCAAGAATGTAGTTTTAAACATTAAATATACCTTATGTGTCCAGCCATAATATTGCTTGCACAATGTTTCCTATAATGATGAACAACAAGTTTTATGAATTCTGCAAGGATAAGGTGGAAGACATGACGTCATGTATTAAACTTGATTACATCTTGTAGATTTTTGAATAAAGTACCCCTATGAGTATATTCCAGGATTAGTGTTCAATCCCCTTTTTGCTCTGTTCACATTTAGTACAGACAATGGTATGGTCTGCTATACCAAACCGAAGCCATTATTACTTGGTGTCAATGTGTTTAATTTTGAAGCAAGAGATTTTGGATTTGCCGTTCATAATTTTTGTATACTTTCATTTCATTTAGAATTTTTTCAAAGGTCAAAAAGGAATCTGCTACATGTTCCACTCACTTTTAATTTGAATCAATGAACCTGCTTGAATGCGTGTGGATAGAATAGGTATGTGTAATAGTTTTATATATAAACAGAAACTGGTTTTTACAATTTTGCCAGCTTCGTCATTGCCATAAGCCAGTGGATGTGAATGGTTTTAAAATTTGAAATTTTCTGAAGCTGATTGTGAATGGCTTAACTGTAAGTGAGAGTAAGAAGATAGTTTGTACTTGTTCACTGTCCAGAGCGCATTGTTGAAGGGCAGCAGTCTGCTCAACATACAGTCTGTTAAGAAGGGCACAAACTATACTCCAGTTCTTCGTTATAGATACCTGATTCTGATTGTAGATTTCCCAGATTGTACAATCCATCAGTATAAATTATTAGGAAATTCAAGTGTTCAGAAACCTAATATAATATATACAAATAATTTAAAAAAACTGTATTGCCATTCCCACTGTTTGTAGTACTATCACCTTCTTTGTTAGCAAGATAGAAAGAATAAAGATAGAAGATTTGATAGAAGATAGAGCTCTAATAGCTCACCATTATAATGGAACCTAAATAATCCAAACTAATTGGGACCAGAAGTGATTCCGATTATCAAATACAGACATAAATATGGCTAATAACAGAAACAGGTTAATTGTACAGTACTGTACTTAAATGGTGTTTAGAAATAATAATAGGGCTACAAAATAAGGTGTCACAAAATTACAAGAGAAAATGCTTTTCTTTAATATAGTCGAACATTATTTTAATATAATTTTTGGAAATGTGGTAGAAATATATGAATAGCAAAATGTTCAATACTGAAGAAGTAGGTATGGTTTTAAGATTAGACAGCACAAATCCAGAAAGCGGTATTCACAGACAGTCTTGTTTTCAATATTAGCATGAAAATGCTACTTTAGATTTTAGATTACTGATGAATAGGCAAATATTTGTTTTACATTATGTATCACTGAAAGAATGGGACTATGCAACTGTCCTTATCAGTTCAAAGTACAAAGTGTGTGTGCACATGCATGTGCACACACACACACACACACACACACACACACACACACACACACACACACACACACACACACACAATTTTTCACTTTGAGTGCAGTGAATGTAGAGTGAGATTTTGTACATATAACCTAGATTTGAGAGTATCATTCAAAAAAGTTTTTTTAATTTCAATAAAATTTTATTTGTAAGTTTATTTTGCCTAGTGTCATTTCTATGAATAATAAACATAAATTATTATTTCAAAACACTTTGAGTGTTTTTGTATTACTTTTAGTTGCATAATAATTTATTTTAACACAGCATATTCAGATGTTTTAGAACAGCTATACGCCCAATGTGGCAAAGACACTTAGCACAAAATTTTCCGCTACTACAGAAAAACATAATTTTCACTTATACTGGGTTCAGATTATTGAATGATCAAAGTTCAACTTATCAAGGTTCCATTGCACATTATTATTAAACCTATATTACCTTCACCAGCTTGCAGACTAGCTTGATCTCCATATGCTTCAGGGACTAATTTAGCATAATAGTGATTATTTCTTGCATCAAAAGTCTTAACATCAAAGTAAACAGAACCATGAGATTCGTAGGCCAAACCATTGTCTATTATCTTCTGTATGTATTCTACTATCTCTGGAACATATTCGCTGACTCTGGTCAGTACATTAGGCCTTAATACCTGTAAACATATTATTTTCAACTATTTACTTATAAAACCTATTATAGTTTTTTGAATATAAATACTCCATTCATTTCTTTTTAACATATACAGTCTTTTTTGTGAATCAGTAAACATTAAAATTTTAGTAAATTTGGAATATTTGAGAAGACGTGAGAATATATTTTTGTTTAAAATATATTAATTTCGTTATCAGGAACGAAGTAAACTGGAGTGGATTAAAAATTGTTGGACTGTAAGAAACTGATATTTTTTACAGAGTAGCAAAATATAGCCTATCAATATAGTAAAACCTCAACATAACAAATCTCAAGGATCCAAAGAAAAAATTTGTTATATTGGAATATTATTAAATATGAAGTTTATTATTTTGAGGTTAAATATGGCCATTATTCATTACAGAGGGGTTTTCTCGAAACTGAATGAGAACCTCTACTTAAAACATTTGTCATATTAATCTAAACTTCAACCTCTACTTTACAAATGAATTTCAACTGTAGGTCTTATGTGTACACTGGCAATATGCAAAACAGAAATGATTTTATATCAAAATATAAATATGATTTTAAAAAAGTAAATACTTTGTGTACAGTATTCCAGTTTTTTACATAAAGTATTTTCAAGATCTATTTAAAATTTACAGTGGCGTTTAAAATTTACATTACTGTATTATTTAGAATTGACAGTGCTGCTTTTACCCTTATTAAGACTAAAAAAGTCTATAATTTTGGTTTGTTGAGCTGACTTTAACTGTTCAAATCATACTAAGTGTGTTGATAAAGTACAGTATGTGGGGACTCGGTGGACTATGTGGCTAAATCACTGGTCAGTCTGCAGCATCTCTGAACTGCACACCTTAAGTTTCTTAGCTCTAGCCACAGTTACTCCCTTTGCTTTTCCCTTACCATTAACACTGATCCCTCATCCTCATTAGTCTAACTGGCATAAAGTATAGACTTTAAGAAAAAAAAACACTGACTGGACGAAGAGGAGAGAAAGTAAGTGCTATTGTTTTCATGTTGAGTAAAGTGAAGTTTTTGTAAAGATATATTGTATTCACTACGTAGGGGTTTTGTCCTTCAGATATTTTTAATATAAGGTTTTATGCTCTACCTCAAGCCGAAAAAAATTGTTATATCAATTTTATAAGCCAAAATACTACTTAATATAAGAGTGTTTTTAATATTGGGTGCTAACATATTGAAGTAGCACTCTATAACATTGTGTTTGAAGGGGATTTAAAAAGTTGGTTATACTGCAAAATCTGTTATGTCGGAGTGTCTTATATCAAGGTTCTACTGCATATCTAGATGTTTAATAGTTGAGGATAATTTGTGTAGCATTTGCTATATAAGTGTATACAGATTATAAAACATTGTTAAAATAAATGGTAAAATAATTTACACAAACTTTCTCAGATTCAATTATTTCCTTGACATCAATTAGTTCATTTTGTTTTACTACTAAAACCATAAATTCTGCTTCGGACAAGTGGCAGAAATCCTTTATCCAACAGGTCCTTTCAAGCTTACAAAACCACACCCTTATTGAAGCATGGTTTCAAATCCAATGTGATTATATTGTAAAACTGTCTGTCTGGTGTATTCTTGAAAATGGTAGTTTTAAAGTACTCTTTAAAGACGTTACCTCCATTTTCATTTCCACTATAGTTGCATCTTTTTTTTACCATCATTACTTTATGCCAATAAGACTAATGATGATAATGGATCAGTGTTAATCAAAAGGGTAAACTATGAAACTGCAGGTCAAATAATCTACGACTGTGAGGCTCTTGCTAATAGGAAGCAAAGGGTGTTTACCCAGACTCACAGGACTCATTGTGAGAACCAGCCTACTGAACTGGTATATAAGAGGTTAAGTTGCACAGAACTTCTGGTCACAGTGCCACGGGCTATCAAACCCCACCTAAATATCACATCTATTTATGACCTTAAGGAGATCAAGTTCATACACACAGCAGACTGATTTATGTCTAGCCACTTCAGACACACCAGCCCCTCTGAACTAAATGCAAAATCAAGAATTAAAACTTACATTTTAGAATTTAAAAATTACGCACCACAATTTTAATTGCTGTGTGTTTCGACATAAATTTAAGTGTGATGAAAAAACAACATGATCTTGCAGTCTGTTGGCATTTTACTAAACTATTTCAACTCTTGAATGTTTATAGTAATTGTCTATTATTTTCCTTTATTATGTTTGCCAGAACAGCTGTTTATTTTTCGTTATAGAGTTCACAAAACCTTGGCAACAGATGTTCGTTATTATGTGGTAATGACTGTTGACTTTCATTACCATTACATATAATTTTTTGTATCCGTTACTTTGATTTTGTTTAGTGTTTTTAATAGAAGTTCCATTTATTGTTTTAATAGAAGTTTTTTTTTAATTAGTGTCATCATAGTGAACATTTTTTTTATTTCTGAAACTACATTTTAATCAGTGTGTACCATTTTATTTTTAATTAAGAATAAATTTTTTTTTGTTAATGAAATTTTAACTTATTTGCTGTAAAGTGGTCAACAAATTATTAAAATATCAATATTATTAACCGAGTTATGGTAGTTTTAATATTTTAAAAATAAAGCTATTTGTGTGTTGGAAAAAAAACTCTCACAGAAGGCACAGAAGGCACAGTAGTGCATAGAACAACTATGCTGAAGGATTAAACATAAAACACATAGCTTGTCTATTACAGGATAGTTTATTCTTTATGTATTTCACTTTGAGTTCACAAATAATTATTTTGCTAAATATAAGTTTTTGATATACGTCACAAATTATCTTTTTATTAAAAATTGACCAGGATTAAAATTACTATACAGATTGCTAATGACTAAAGGGAAGAATGACAGTAATACCAACAGAACTATCCAAAACATGGACACAGCTTCAAAAACATGGACACAGCTTTTCATTTCAAACTCCTAATTTCTACGGAAGGACTTAGCTTACACTGTGTTTATAACAGAAAGAGCATTTTCTGTGTTTAGAAATATTTTCAGATATAAGAAATATTTCTAAAAGGCACTGGATTCAGAAACTACATTAAATGACTAATTTGTTAAAAAAAAATTTCTGCTTGGATTGAAAAGACCTGACCTACCCAACTAAATACTGATTAAACAATCAATAATCACAACATTTCTTTACTAAATGCATTCTTAAAAGAAACATTAATTTATTTATAAACCTAAACCATGCCATGTGATTAATATTTCTTTCATAATATAAGTACTTTGAACGATTAAAAATCTTAAATAAAATTCAATGTTGTTTACATCAGAAAAAGTAATGTGGGTCAGTGCTAAGATAACAGGCAGAGAGATAAGCAACCAGGAAAATGACTACAAACTATAATAAAACATAAACATTAGACTTAATGTTTACTTAGTAATTAGTAAGACTTAGTAATAATGTTACTTTATTAAGTAATTTTACTTAGCAATAGAAAATAAATATGTAACTGTCACAATGAACATATTAAATAAATTGGTAATAAATCTTCTAAATACAATCAAAAAAAAACTTTCAAAATACAGAATGTTCCAATTTCAAAAATTCAAAATCTGCTTTTAAAAACATTTGTGATCTTAAGAATAAATTATTAAACTACATAACCTAAAAGCTAAATTCTAAAATTTAAAAAAAATGTTTCTTAACTTTATGTATTAATCTTCAAACTGTATTTTATAGAACAAAAATCTAAGTAAGTTTTAATCTGACAAGCGGGAGGTATTAAGTATAGAACACACCAAACTCCACCTGTCAGTAATATATGGAACACACCAACCACACCTCTTAGTGATTTTATACATCCTCACCTCTTAGTGATGTATAGAATACTTTAAACCCACCACTCATTGATTTATAGAACATCCTCAACTCTCAGTGATGTATACAACATGTAGGTAGATGTGTAGTTTATGTTAAAAGTTTAACCACACTCTCTTAACATCGTACGTTGTTTTCCATACACAAATGATACCTTAAGTAAGAAACTCTAAATGATAGTTCCTTATGCAATAATTGAGAATGGAGAATAATTTATATAGCAAAACAAATCAGCGAAATTCTTTAAAGTAAATCACACTGACTTACATTAAGGGCATCCATGTCTCTATGATATTCAGTTTCCCAGTGCCTCGGCAGTTCATAGAAAATTGCCTTATCTTCTACTGTATGGCCTTGCAGTTTATCCAACCAATCCGACAATGGATCTCTGCTTTCTTCAACTAAAACCTGTGGAATGTTGTTAAATTAAAAAATAAGGTCTACATTAAAAACATAGAGATCAAAGCTTAGATGGTAGAAGTAAATACGAATGACAGTGGAGGCTAAAAAACATACACAACATATGACTTCAGAGCAAAAGGCCCTGATAAAAGGAATGGAGGATTACATAGGGAAAAGAAGGGAAGTGGACTAACCTGTATGGCAACACATAATAATTATTCTTAAAGTAATTTTTTTCTGCTAGGAATGTTATTATGTACATACACCTGTCTTTCCTAGCTTCAAAAAATTTATATTCATTAATGCATTTCAGAATACCTCCATTAGCAAAAATTTTTGTTACAGATTTTATCAAAACCTAGAGTATAGCAAAATGTTTTAATAATAGACGTATTCTGAGATGAATAAATGAATATTAAATGTTTGAAGCTAGGAAAGCTTCTGTATGTACTGGAAATCTGTATGTACTCAAAAAAATACAATAGACATTAGAGGTTAATATTTAAAACTGACCCAATTAAAGGATAAAGAGTAATGAAGGTTTAACATACTTTTTGATATACACCTTTGATTTTCCAATGGTTGTTGTATTTTTATCCACTAATTGATTTTTTTTACAATATGCTGTTGAAATGGTGGAAAAGTTATACTCATAACCATTTATTAAATCCCTATGCTATCTGTAATCATATTTTTAGTTTTCTATAAAATGACTGTGTTTGAATTAAGTTTCTAAGAGGCATATATTTTCTATGAGGCTTATATTTTGTTTTACATTTTATAGTTGAAGTTAATTAAATAAGCACTATAACATAATATTAAAACAAATCACTTTAATAAATAATAATAATAATTAACAAATAAAGATAAAATAATTTACAACAGTATAATAATATGTACAAAATCTGTTACATTATGTTGATCAGATTTCCTCTAAGTGACAATATCATTTAAATCTGACACTAAACTGATTTTGGTAATAGTCTGGGCAGTTTATTAACCAGTAAAAGCCATTCCATCATTTCAAAATGGCAACCATTCAAAATCTTAAGAAATTCATGATTTTTTCTCACTTATTTCTTTTAAAACCTGACTTCATAATTGTAATAAATATTATAATGTGCAGAAATTAGGTTTCTAAATTTTGAAATTTCATTAAAAATGCAAAAATTAACCTGTTTCCAGTCAATGTTAATTTTTATATTTTCAATGACATCTGAAAATTTAAAATGCTGATTTATGCAAATTTTAACATTGATTATGATGATGAAATATGAGTGGAACTTCATAAAGTTACCAATTTTTTAAACATGATTTTCAAAGGATGCTGTTGTGGAATGGCAGAAAAAAACAGATTTTGATGAATTCTGAACCTGTACTAACAAGATAAATTTTATGCCAAATTGATGTTATTTAATACTGTTATGTTTAGAAATTCGCTTCAATCAGTGAGGCACCTAAGTATACTATTTTTATTTTCCTTTATAAAATGTCTTTAATCCAATAATTATTTAATATTTTGGTTACAGATGGATTTCAATTCAAAGAACCAATAAATTATGAAGCACAAAATAGCCAACATTTTGAAAATCCAGGGTAATCAAAAGAGTGGACAAAAAGATGAACATTTATGGACCAAAATATTGTAATCTATTCTTCATAAATAAGTAAATACAGGTAAAGATTAGTTTTGCCTTTTCGATTTAAACTATTGGTACACTTGCCTTCTGTGCAGCAGCTATGCTTTCACGGTCATTATTCTTTACAGCAGTTTCCAATGATTCTATAGCTGCAGTAACTCTCTCAGACATCTTCATTAACATATTGCGTTGGTCAGGATCTGTTGCACCCTTAAAAATTAGACATTAGCTCTGTTATTAGTTTGAAATTTATTGATGTATTTTATTTAACAACCCTGAAGGGATGTGTAGACTAGCTGCACCTATTGAGAGGATTTAGACGTCTCTCGCTGTACCCAAGTCTAACACACACTTACACTTACAACACTACACTTATGACTTTAACTCTTAACACTCACATTTACATTTAGGGAGGCGATAATAGCCTCAATGTGCTTTTTGCCTTAAAATAAAATAAAATTATTTAACAATTAATAAACCTTTTAAAATTATTATAAAATGAAACTTTTGACAAAACTAAAAAAATAAAATTACAATTATAAATAAAAATTGTAAATGGGGCAAAACAAAAAACTTAAGTTGAAGAAAACCATAACTATATATTTGATCTAACGTCAGTAATGCCTTAACCATAAGGGCTCTCCAAATAAATAAAAAAGTAATATTTAATTTTTAATTTGTTAGTAATTTTTCACCAAATCAATTTAAAAAAATTCAAATACGCATCAAAATAACATTTGGCATCAACTGGAAAACATTTAATGTTTGATGTTCACAGTTATTTAAACTCTTTGGCTGATGCACACACTGGCCAAAGAATCCTGAGCTACTGCATGCACTGAAAATGGAATGACGTTTATCAACATGCATTTTAAAATGACTTATCTCTCTTACTTATTGAGTGCATACTACTGAAAACTATGAACACATACATCTGCAATTTTCTATGATAACCACCTGGGACTACTGAAAAAGCTCCAAAAACTAAACAGAACCCAACCATAAATAAACATATTCTTAAAATCCCAAATATTGTCTTGCCTTGCTGTGCTTCTGTACAGGGATGCATCATGCTATCAATAACATCTGAAGTTGGGACCATAAAGTAAATATATTTTCTTTTTACACGTCAAAGTTGCTTCGCTATGTTTTCGGGTGTGTATCAAATGACAGGATATATATTTTTTCATGTAATCTTTGTTTATTACACAACTTAAATGGCATAAGTGGTGGTATCAAGTGCATGTTTAACTGTATAGCAGAATTAGTATGTTGTGTTGAAAGCATTGTTATAATTCTATGAGCGAATTCTTTCTTTTTCTGCAAATAATAATCTATAAATATCCTACTTTTAACTATTAAACTGATATTTCTGTATTACACATTTTCGTAACCATGGTGGTCAAATTGAAGAACTAATTCAACCTATGATGGTTTCTTGTACAAAATGTTTAACCATATTATTTTTACATACTATTAAAATCATAAGCATTTTAATGACACAGAAAACGTACATACTCGTCAACATAATTGATAATGCGATTTAGAACAAAAAAAACTGTGCTCAATTATCTTTTTAGATACATTTCAAGAAGCATTCAATAAGATTTGGGCTAGAATATAAATTGCGTAAATACATACCAAGGCAATATTATGAGATCATAATACAGAATACATGGCTAATAGGTACTTTTGGGTAAAATACAAAGATGAGTACTCTTAAATGAAAGAAAATACTTGCAGGAGTTCCACATGGTTGTGTCCTGGGACTTATATTTATTATACGCTACACAAAAGATATAACAGTCCCTGAGGAAGCAAGTACAGTCATGATAATGCAATAGTCACTGTTGGAGACAATGTTGAAGCAAGGAGCAAAGTATAGGCCTCTGTCAATGCTGTAAACAATTGGACAAAATTGTGATGAATACAACTTAATGAGTTGAACTGTACACATATAAACTTTACCAATCAAACCATACATAAAATATCAATAGAAATCAACAGAAATATTTAGGTTTGACCTTAGATACAAAGTTTAAGTAGAAAGCAGTTGCAAAAAAAAAGAAGAGTTTAATATCAGATTAAGAAATATGTTTGGGTTTTTAGGAAGACATTCTGAGCTATCAATACATAACAAACTATTTGTATATTGGTAAATCTTAAACCTATGTGGACGTATGACATCCAGCTCCAGGGCTGCACAAAGAATTCAGACTGAAGAAGATGTCTGTAAACTTTATTCAGACATTTCAAAATAAAGTACTTTGGTATGTTATGAATGCATAATGGTATATTAGGAATGAAGGTTTACATAGGTACCTGAAGATCGAGTATGTCAGGGTTGTAAAACAGTGCAATGAACTTGAACACGTGAAACATCTGTAAACTTTCAGCAGCATAACAATGTCAAGAAGGGTGGATGAGGGCAGTGTAGTATCAAGGATTGAAGAGAACAAATTATTCTACATAATCAGCTGGAAAAAATAATGGCATTTTGGACTGCTAGTCTGTTAAACTTCATCCTTTTTCAATTAATAAGTTCTTGAATTGTATATTTGCAAAACCTCTGTTAGGCGTTGGTTCATAAAGTGAACAGGGATTCGGATAAAAATTTTAACCAATGCAGTTTAAAGATTAAGCATAATTTTATTTTTGTTCTTTTTTTTAATTATCTGTTCAAATGATTTTACAACTACCTGTTAATCATGATTAGATAGTTTTTTAATCTAAAGCTGAGAGTAATTAAACGCATTCATATAAGCAGATAACAGATAAAATATTTAAGGAATGTTTCAGCTGTATTGGATAAAGGCTTATAAAAATATTACTTAAGGTCCATATATATTATTTTGTATTAAACAATTTTTTAAATAAAATTATTAGGAATATCAGTGATACCAATAATAAAAAATACAACTCACTATTTTTGGATATTTAACTGATTGATATTTCATAAATGAAATAATTTTATAATTATAATTATAAATGTTTTAAGTATCTAAAAGAAATAATAATGTGTTATTAAGTACTAACTGAATATTGTGCTTTGTTATGATATTTTAATATGTATAGTTAATGGTAATGAAAAAATTTGTGGTTATGTTTAGAATTATTTTAAATGGAATTTTTCTGATATTTTAGGTTTCTGATGCATTTAACTGCAGAACTCTTAATATACTCACAAAACGTAATGGAGTATGTTAATTTTTTTTTTTTTTTTTTTTTTTTCTTTTTTTCGGCGAAAAACCGTTCGGGTTATCATCGCCGTAACGAAAAATGAAAGTACATAAAACAAAATTTAAACAAAATTTTACGTAAGAATAAAACAACAACAAACTATAACATTAAAATAAATTAAAAATTTAGATAACAGGTATAGATTATATTACACTTAAGAACTAAATAACAATAAATAATCAATAAAATTTAATAACATTTCTTAAAACTATGCATAAACATAACAGAAATAAAGCTTTTAGATAAAATAAATAAATAAATAACACAAGAAATAACAACTATATAAATTAAATTTTATTTAAAACATTCAGACGATGAAGGAAGTCTAGAACCCGGTCAACGGCCGAGGCACTATCTCCCAACATCGTCTGCAAACAGTTGCTCAGACACACACATAAAACGCACATTTTGGAAACCATCACAATCGAGCAATATATGTCTTATTGTGATGGTTTCCTACAGAACTCGCATTTAGGTGGGTCCCGCGTTCCATCAGAAATCCATGCGTTAACATGGAGTGACCGATGCGAAGGCGGGTGATCACCACCTCTTCTCTACGACTTGCACGTATTGACGACCCCCAAGGGACGAACTGTACTTTTAATTACCCTCAATTTGTTACAGCTTGTAGCTGCCCATTCATTTTCCCACTGTAGAAGAATTAAATGTTTTACGTGACAAAGAAAGTCAGACACTATTACACGTTCAGTGCATGGCAGCATAAAAGTTGCTTCCTTTGCCGCATTATCCGCTACAGTGTTTCCTAATATTCCACAGTGACCTGGAATCCAGATAAATGATACTCTTGCACCTCGTAGTTCAAGTCTATGGACAGAGCACAGAATATCTTGAACCAGAGGGTTTACCGAATACATATCCCGGATTGCCTGGAGGGCACTTTTTGAATCAGAACAAACTACTAAATGCAAACTATCGAATTCAATAGTGTTCAGAGCCTTTAAGATGGCAAAGAGTTCGGCTGTAAAGACACTACAAGTTGAGGGTAATCCATACTTATACGTTTCGTCCAGTGAGTAAAATGCGCACCCAACATTGTTATTCATCTTAGAGCCATCTGTGAAAATAAATTTAGCAGATGGATATGAACTAGTCAGTCGAAAAAACTCACGTTGATACACAATGTTAGGAGTGTTGTCTTTCTGGTATGCACACAAGGAGAAATCAAAGGTCGGCATATTGATTTTCCACGGAGGGACAAGACAAAAGGACCTTTCAAACATTGGGGGTAGTTCAATACGTAAGTCATCAAAAATACGGGAAGTTCTAATACCAAGAGGAGCAGTAGCATTCGGTCGAGTTTCATACTGTCGCACCAATTGATTTTTGAAAACTGTATTAAAAGCAGGGTGCCATGGTTTAGATGATAAATTGCTTAAATAAGTTAACTGTAGTTTCTGTCTCCGTCGAGAGAGTGAAGGTTCCCCAGCATCGGCGAGAATACTCACGACGGGACTTGAACGGAAAGCACCAGAAACAAGGCGGATTGCAGAGTTATGGACGGGATCTAGTTGCTTTAAAATCGATGATCTAGCAGATGAATAAACAATGCTGCCATAATCAATTCGCGAACGAATTACGGCACGGTAAAACATCAGCATACAGGTCCTATCAGCACCCCATCGAGACCCACTAAGAACCCTCAACATATCCAGGATTTTATTACATCTTAATTTTAAATCACGCACGTGAGGGCTCCACGAGAGCCTTTCGTCGAGTATTAGACCTAAGAATCGAACGGATGGAGAAGTCCGAAGCTGTATACCATCAAGATATAACGACGGAGCCTGGATCTGTCGACGGCGACTGAAAGCAATACACTGAGTTTTAGCAGCGGAGAATTTAAAGCCAGTAGTTCTCGTCCAGTTCTGCAACCTATTTATTACCAGCTGAAGGGATCTTTCAGCTGTTGCCATGTTTCTGGTGCTTACGTAAATAGCAAAATCGTCTACAAAGAGAGAACATCTGACAGGGGACCGACGTTAGACGTTATGCTATTGATTGCAATAGCAAACAGAGTAACACTAAGTACACTCCCCTGTGGAACACCATTCTCTAAGTAGAAGCGATCTGATAGCGTATTACCAAGACGCACCCTAAAATACCTATTACTAAGGAAGTTTTGGATAAAATACAGAATCCTGCCTTGTATACCCCATGATTTTAAAGTGTTCAAAATTCCCCTTCTCCAAGCCATGTCGTATGCCTTCTCTAGGTCGAGAAAAAAACAGCTACTAGTGTTTGACGCAAGAGAAACGCATTTTGTATTGCAGCTTCCAAAGACACTAATTGATCCACAGAACATCGTCCTTGCCTAAAGCCGCACTGGTCTTTGCAAAGTAAATTGTTGGTTTCAAATACCAAACAAGGCGACGATTTACCATTTTTTCTACCAGCTTGCAAAGAACGCTGGTAAGAGAAATCGGACGATAGCTACTTGCATCAGTTTTATCTTTACCTGGCTTAAGAATAGGAATTACTATTGCTTCCAACCAAGCGTCAGGAAAGTATGTTCATCGAATATACGATTGTATATCTCGAGGAGGGCAAGCCTACCTGACGCTGGAAGGTTTTTGATCATGGAATATACGAGGTTGTCAGGACCGGGAGCTGTGTCCTTCGTTGAAGACAGTGCAGATTCCAGCTCATGCAGAGTAAACAGCCTATTAAGAGGAGAGTCGTCAGAAATACCGATGGTGAGCGGCAATGGTTCCACTGCACTTTGTATTTATTTAAAGGCAGCGTTATACGCCGTAGAACAGGAATAGCTAGCAAAAGATGATCCTAATAAATTTACAATATCGGAACACTGAGAAACTAACTCTCCATTCGGCCGTTTAAGACCCATCAACTCCGTGGATGGTATACGGCCAGATATAGAGCGCAGTTTCTTCCAGACGACAGATGTTGGCGTTGTTCTGCATATTGTTCCGATATATTGCGACCAAGATTCCTTTCTACTTTGTCTAAAAATTCTTGAGCTTTAGCTCTAAGAATTTTGTACCGCTCAAGATTTTCATCTGTCGGGCTTTTGTTGAATCTCCGTAGTGCTTTTAGGCGTGACGCAAAGCCTCCTTACAGTCCTCATTCCACCAAGGAACAGATGGACGTGGTGGGTATGCGGATGATTTAGGATAACATCCTCGGCTGCGTGTAAAATCGTATTTGTGAATTTCTTAACCACTGTGTTAATGCAGTTCACTTCAATGTCTGCAGGTACAAATCTTTTTGCAAATTCTTCCCAATTTGCCTTTTTAAGGATCCAACGCTGCAGGCGTCGTTGCACATGAGCGAAAGTACAAAATGAAATATTAATGGGAGTATGATCACTGCCATACAGATCTGGTAACACCGACCATTCAAACTTTGTTGCCAAAACTGGACTACAAAATGTCAAATCGACAACTGTCCATCCGCCAGTAGATGCTGATAAATGAGTTGGAGAACCGTCATTTAGAAGGCACAAATCTAAGTTTGACCGTAGTCCTTCAATTCGTATTCCCCTTGAGTTACAGGATAAGGAACCCCATGAAGTATGGTGAGCGTTAAAATCACCTGTCAATAAAATCGGTTGTAGCAACTGAGATATTAAATCATATACTTCATGATGTTGGAAATTGTAACTAGGCGGCAAGTAAAGGCAACAGACGGTAACTTTGAATGGAACGGTAATCTGAACGGCAACAGCTTGTAAAGGAGTTATTATATTGACAGACATGGACTGGACAGAGTTGTGAACCAATATGGCTACGCCACCTCTGGCTCTTTCCTCAGTGACGAAATCTGTTCTGAAAATAGAATAACCCCTAAAATTGAAGGTGTGGGATTCATGCAAGTGCGTCTCTTGGAGGCACATTATTAGAGGAGATGAATCTCGACAAGAACTTTGAGATCTTCCATGTGGCTTCTTATCCCATTAATATTCCACTGTATCACATTGCTATTAATTGGAAATGCAGACATTGAAATAAAATAAATTAATATAGCAGCGGGTTCTGTTCGTTTTTATCATTTACTACTTTTGATTTATCAGAGTCTACCGACATCGAATCACTACTGTGATCAACAGACACAGAGTCACAACTGTGACTAATGTCAGACTCTGATGATTTTTTGGTTTTGTTTGCAAGAGGTTTGGTAGTGGAACCTCCTTTAGAAGTTTTTTCCGTTTTCTTTACAGGTTTGTTTACTGTGGCAGAATTTTTATTTTTAGGTCCAACTGTCGGTGGACAAGTGTTTGATTTTTTTTTTAAGAAATACTCTAGACCCGGAGTGGTTTTCTTATCAACGGGCGACGGGAGGTTTCTTAGTACTTGCGACGTTGTCATTAGAGGCTTCGTCACTGGAGATTTAGACTCTTTACATGAACTAGACCCAGAAGTAACTTTAGTAGGAGAAATCAATGAAGGACCTTTCTTAACAACAGGAACCGAAATAGGTGTGACATTGGAGGATAACAGACTTAACAATTGAGCTACTTGATCCGTCAAAACTTTGACAGTTTTGGTTAGCTCATCACAATTCATACAAGATGATATTTTTGGATTAGATGTGACAGCTGCAAAAGATTTTCCATTGAGAACAGACATAGAGCTTTTGTGAACTCTCTTGGCTTCAGAGAAAGAAATCTTATCTTTGGCCATTATCGATAAAATTGACTTTTCTTCTTGAAACTTGGGGCAGTTTGGAGATCGGGCAGGATGCTCACCTCCACAGTTCACACAATGTGGGCTAGCCTGACAACCTTCACCACTATGACCCGCAGTACCGCAATTGCCGCAAACCTCGGGCTTCGAACACGAGGAACTCATATGGCCGAAACCTTGACATCTAAAACAACGCCTTGGGTTCGGAACATAAGGTCTGACCGACAGCCTTTGGTATCCGGCATAGATATACTCGGGTACAGTGGGTTTTCCAAATGTAGAGTATGTTAATAGCTCTGAAGATGAAGTGCACACAAAAATGCTTCAATGACGTTTGGTGTTACAAATCTATGAACGCCAAGGCTTTATTTTATCATAAGAACATAGTTTTGGTTATTCACATATCAGATAGGTAAACTATTTTCTAAACTTTCACAAAACCTGCCAAATTTTTTAAATTTTATTTATTCTAATTTGAAATGTAGAATTAAATGAAGTAGCATTGAACCCATAAATGAAGTTGTACCCATAAATCTTGCAGACACAAAAATTTAACAAATGATTCACCTTAGCTTTTTGTTGAAGT
Organism: Callitettix versicolor; assembly: GCA_022606455.1. Taxonomy (NCBI): domain Eukaryota; kingdom Metazoa; phylum Arthropoda; class Insecta; order Hemiptera; family Cercopidae; genus Callitettix; species Callitettix versicolor. The sequence continues at coordinate 41,436,888 of CM040185.1, read as the reverse complement.
AAATCCATCGCAGCTTTAGTATCACTAAGGGTTTGGCTTAATTCTTTTTCGTCGCTAATGTAGTTCGCATACAGATATTTCTGTCTCGCCCTTTTGATAATCTTGTCATCTATGTCTGTTATATTCATCACGTAAAGAACATTGTAGCCGAAATAATCAGAAAGGACTCTTCGCAAAATGTCGAACGATATATAAGACCTAAAATAAAAAAAGAAATTCTTATTTTAGACACATTAATAATTTTCACTGCATTTATAATACAGTATTCAAAACATACTATGTTTATATTTTATGAAGTTAAAATTAGAAGTAATTAGCTATGGATACAAGATGTTGCTCTGGTCTAACTGAAAAAAATTACATTTTTAAGAAGTGAAGAATACCTGAGAAAGGGTACTCTTCATGGGGAAATTTTACATTCTGTAAAGATCAACATTACTAGATTGTGAACAATTATCTCTTTTTGTTTTGATATCACTGAATTGGGAAAAATAGTTTTTTTTTTGTTTTTGGAGTGAAATGTGGGATGATTAAAGCGGGTTAATCATTTTCCTGTGTGTCGGCACTTAACAGTATTTTTCCTTGGACTTTTTAACAACCCCTTTATATAATATTTGGTATGAATATTTAAAAAAATAAACATTTCTATTTGGGAAACAAGTACTCACATAAATTTCAGCCTATATATATATATATATATATATATATATATATATATATATATATATATATTTAGTTTTTAATGTTAATTGGAACTTTATTTATGATTTTTTTTAGTCCTATAAGATGAAAAACATTATTACTATTACCAAATGTGTCAAAATACAGTAAGGAGTACTGAAATATACACAGCTGTGATTTCTGTGATCAAGAATACAGTTTACTCAGCTGATTCTACTCTTGGTTATTTTTCTTACAGGAGTTTATTTTACCCTGAAGTGATCTTCACTATCAAAGACAATGTTGTTATTGTATAGGTTAATTAATCTTTCCAGTGCTACAGGTTTTTAGCACACACTAAAAACTATTTTTCAACTAGTTTTCAAAAACTATTTTGTAAGGCCAAGTAACGTTGTAATATTTAGCTGTTATTGAAATATTCTGTCTAAAATGGGAAGTGTATTACACAAAGCAGAAAGTGAGTATAGTCATCCAATCACTGTAATAGAATTTTAGCAGGGTTCTTTGATAAAATCTTACTACATTCAAAAAGAAGTCTTCACCAGACATATCTCATAATAGGTATCAGTTGTACAACCAAAAAAAAAAATTCGGTTGATTTAAGTATACAAGTCAAATTAGTCGATGTTTAAATATTTGGCACAAACAAGCTAAGAGTTGTCTATTGGGCTTCAATATTATCATAGGCCTATGTGAACATCAAACCTGTGTTCCTTTTCAATATATCAGATAAAAATCATATACACTTCAAGAGATTTAACCTGCACACAACACATTTTTTTAGATTTCAGTGTTCTGATATGGTTATAGAAAAACTAAAACTTAAACTAAGTTTTTTTATAACAATATGGTTATAGAAAAAACAACATGTAACCATATGGTGTACAATGTCAGCATTAGGCCCTTATTTTGTTTTGACAATGACAGAAATCCTGTTACTGTAAACCAAGAATGTTATAGACAGAAAATCATTTGACCTTTTGAAAGATATTACAAGACTTTTACGTGCTAGATACCTAGTTTTTTCATTACCAGTGATTTCAAAAGGATAGTGCCACCAGTTATAAAACTTTAAACATTGTAGCTATGATTCAAGTAACTTTTGGAAATCACTATATCCATGGGAACTGAATTTCCATACTCTTCACATCCATCTATCTGACACCGACATAACAGGAATGTTGTAGGAAAGAATTTCCCATTAACTAATGAATTACAAGAAAAGATTACATACGTTAGATAGTTGCTCAACTTCTTTTTAGTTGAATGTTATTATGAACTATGTGTAGAGCGAAATAAAGACTATATAAAACGTATTTTTGTACAGCATTAGATATCTCAGTCACTACTGTATTTTTTAATAAGGCAATGTCATGTTAGCACTGTTAACTTTTGCGCAAACTGTATTTACAAATAGTTTTATGCACTATAGTAGTTTAATATACAATAAGATTATAAAAGCAATCACAATAATCTGATCTATTATGGTGGTTAACCAGACCAATTTACACAAAATATGGACTATACAGAGACTAACTAAAACAATATTTAAACATTTTTACTATCATAGACTGTGCCTTAATTTATTTTTAGAGAGTGACTAATCTTATCTCTTGCAATTAAAGGATGAATTGGAACACTTTTTCAAAAATTGAAAGGTTAGGTTGCGAATATATTACCTTTTTTGATATTGTACTCAAATATAATTCTTGTCGTAAAGAAAACAAACAACTAATATTATTACTGATTACCTATTATAAACCACTTTTTAATTACTGTATTTATGGGTCTTAGAAAGAGACTATATTTCTTAGTTCTATCTTTTGAATAGGCTTTAGTTTGAAAATTATAATTTTTTCAAATATTTTACTATTGGTAAATCATATTAGGTAGCATCTTTTTGTAAATTAAATTTTATAATTACTGCATTTTATAAAGAGAACTGAATCCAATATTCAACCAAGCCATGAGTCAAATGTATAGAATTATTTCTATTTAGTTACAGCATTTTTTTTTTTTTTTTGGTGTTTAATGTCTGACTATTGTGCACACTTGGGCTAATGCAGACGATGAGATGAACCCGGGGCCTCAGGGTGAAAGCCCAGTACGCTATCAACTAGGCCTCCGAATTCACATTTTTTAAAAGCAACAATATTAGAAATGATATGGTAACTAAACAGAAATAATTTTATGTATGTACATTAAATTTTAAATTTAGTGAAATAAATTTTTGTTCAACACATTAAACAATATTCAAATTCACCTGGCATGTCCCATATGAGAGGCATCATACACAGTTGGCCCACAACTGTACCACATAACTTGACGCCCATTTTTAGGAATAAATACTTCTTTTTGACGGGTCAAGCTGTTGTACAGCTTTAAGACTGCTGGTGTATCTGTTTTTGCTAAAGACCACTTAGGCTGGCAACGTTTAGACATGATGACTTACCTGAAACAAAATCAACATTATTATTTCGGTACCCTGCTACAAACAACTAATTGTATACAATTCATGGTTAAATATATTTTTCAAAATGTTTTATGTTCAGTATATTTTGTATTATTCTTATACAGAATTATTTATTAAGAAATACAAACAGAATTAAGAATTATAATAAAATATAAAAAAATATAATAAAATAAAAATTATTTTTAGATGAATCAGTTTTGATACCCAACATTCGTTTTAGTGTTTTTAATTTGTATAAGTTTTAAAACTTCAGTTTCAAAGTGTAATGGTAATTATTAATGGATTTTTATATATTTTGAAATATGAGCATAATTCTGTTTCTTGTATAAATAAACTGGCTGTACAGTCTGAAAAATGTGTTAATATAGCCAATATGAACTAAACTTTGAATGATAATGACATGGCTTGAACTACATCAGTTGTGTCTCCCACCCTATTACAACTAACACAAAGACTACTGCATATTCAATACTCATTGCTCAAACTATCTGTGATTACAAGTAAGTTTCGTACCTTTTAAAATCTTATATACTAATATGCTAGCCAAAGAATTATTTTAGCCTAAGTTTGTTATTCTAAATGTTTAAATCTGATTATCAATTTGAAGAAGTGTTAAGCTTTATACTAGATATGAATAATTTGAAGATATGTAATAATCAGCTGAATGAATATTAGCTTAATAATTTTTGTATTCTTAAAAAATCATTTTTATCATATAGGGCCTGGAGTTATAATTTATACATAAAATATAAATGTAGTTTTATAAAAAAAAATATTTACTTGTCCTACTTTTTGGTTTTAAATGGATGCATACACAAAAATTATTAAGCTAATGAGTCTCAATATTTTTTCAAAAATTTATTGTGAAAAAGTTAACCTAACCTATCATATATTCTTGAACCTAAACGTTTAACGTTCTTAGAATCCAAGCTGATGAATGTTTTTATAGACCTATAAAAGTTACGAATTTCCTGCAGTAATATTAAATGAGCAAAACAATGATCTACAAATTATTAAAATCTAGACTACAAATATAACCTTTAAGTACAAATTGATTAAGCCTAACTAACCTAATTAAATAGTTATCATGATATGAGAAGTCTGGATGTAAAAATTGTATTGATTTTCTTACTAATTTACATGTCATGCTGAGCTGCTTATCATAACTTACTTTAATTACATCGAAAAACATTTAAAACCTTATAAAAAGGTAACCTTTTGTTGACATGTGGCATTTTCGTTACCAAATTTAAATAGCTAAAACTTTAAATACAAACTTTCATAAAATGCTATAATAAAACGTAAAACTACAACAACCGAATTAATTAAAGCTAACTTCTGTCTAAATCAGTAAAATAGTTTAATGTTAAAAAAAAATTAAATATTAAATTAACCTTAAAATAAATTCCTAACCCCAATAGTATGAATTTGTCATTTTTAATTTATTTAGGTTATACAAGATTAAAATAAAACAATGAATATTTAATAAGTCAATTTAAAAAAAAAAACCAGTTGAGACTTACTTCATAAACTGAAATATATTAATATAATACGTGACTTATAAAAGCCAGGTAACTACAAGTTGACAGCTGTACCTTGACGTCTGTAAGTAAGAATTGCCAATTGCCACATGTAGCAAAAATAAATTCGTGTAAAACACTTATTATGTACACTTTGTTGCATCATTCTTAAATATTGTCATTATTGAGGGCTCTTCCGTAAACAGTCAGCTTTTTTTTAAAAAGGTAACAAAATATTGTTCTTATAAGAGATACGTCAATTACTGCATATTTATTAACTGCAGTAAGTATGCCGTATTTAATTTTTATTACGTAATTATCAAGCATGTTAATTCTTTTGTTTAATTGCTGAAATACTTATCTTTTTCTTATTTTTAACACGATTAACAAATAAATTTTATTTTAAAGTAAATTTTAATTTTGTACCAGATTTGGACGTCCTATTATAAAATTAATTTTAAGTGCTGTTCTAAATAAGACCTGTAAAAAAATATATTTTATAATTTTTCGTTGAAATTAAAATAACATCAGTTCAAAATAATCACACTAATTTTAAGGAAATCGAAAAACGCCTAACAATACTTGTAATTACAATATTTCTCATTTGATCCATAAGTACTATTAAAGGACTTAACTGATGTATTGAGTCAGTAGTTCAGCTACTGAGTAAAAGGCCTGTGCGAGAAATTCTTATGTAGGAAAATTCCCTTCCAGCTCTCTCCAACAGTCCAGTGACACAGTCTGCTAATATGTGTCAACAAACTTACTGTTCAGCGATAATGAAGAAAATGGAGGGTGTTATCGTAAGAGAAAGGGAATATATTTAGAATCTTAGCAGGGTTCTTTGATAAAATCTTACTACATTCAAAAAGAAGTCTTCACCAGACATATCTCATAATAGGTATCAGTTGTACAACCAAAAAAAAAAAAAAAAATTTCGGTTGATTTAAGTATACAGTAAAAATCTCTCACTCGCACATTTTTTCTCTCTGCCGCACTGGTATTCTTAGAAGGCCGTTTTCTAACCTATATTAGCCTCGAGTCTCGCATTTTGTTAGTGGAATAACATATGTACATTGGGATTAGTAACACTACCTATTTCTTTTATTTAGTATGGTCCTGGATAGTAAGTACAGTATTTCAATGTCGTATTTAGAAGCTTATCTGTGGTCTGCGTCTCGTTTCAAAAATAGAAAGTGTTACAAATAATGTGTTAATTTAACATTATTTTAAAAGAAGAGGTTGTCAAACTTGAAAATATTACATCAAACATAATTTTTTAAACAAGAATTAACGTATAATAAAAAAATATTATGTAGTACAAACCTCTCTCAAAATAACAAGATATTTTAATATTGAAGCATGAAAGTTTAGAAGAACTTCCGTTTACCATTGAATCAACTATGTGCTTCCTGAATTCTTCAACGTGTGGTTCTGTGTCAAAATGGTTATAGTCATAGATATTAGGTAGTGGTTAAATTTGGTTAATTTTGTATTGAGGAACTTATTAATTGATAAATAAAACATCAAAATGTTAAATATACCAGCAGTTTTTATTGATTTGTCTTTAGAAGATCAGGTAAATATTACTTAATATAATTACCGGTAGATAAGGTCAGTGTTGAATAGGCTTCTTGAGCATATGTTGATAAAAGACAATAAACTTTTCTTAGCTTACCTTTATTACTAATAAGAAATTTAAAAAATTAAATTGACCTTCAAATAAAATCTAGCAACAATTTTTACATTCTATCCTAGTAGTAAGAAAAGTATTTTGCACACAATAGTTTTAGTCCTCTTTTATGTAAATATGCTGTGTAGGTTTTCAATTTTTAATTTTTTTTTTTAATAAAGTACTTTATTAAAAGTACATGTCCAAAAGCAATAATCCAAAATATAAAAGCGTGGAAAGCACAGGAAGTATGATTAAAATCGAAAATAAAAGTAACCTTTATAACCTCAAAATTGCTACTGTGCGAAAGTAGATAATGTGTTTTTGATCGCTAAAATGATAAAAAAGCCTTTTATTTAAAAAAAAATCAACAACCTAACCAATAGTTGTTGGGTGGTGAACCTAACTAACATGGATGTTGGGTGATAAAACACCTAAAAAAAAAACTCAACCTAACTGACAAAGTTGTTGGGTGGTGAACCTAAGTAACATGGTTGTTAGGTGATAAAAACATCTATATTATTATTGTTATTTTTAAATACTTAATAGTCAAACTGACATGGTTGTTAGATGGTGAACGTAACACAAAAAGAGGCAAATTGTGAAGTTCATAAATAACAAATGCCATTTTGATATTGTTTTTGTTACAAAAATGAACAAACAAGAATGAACAAAATTTTACCTTAAAATTTAGTAATGTCTGTCCGAATGTGTATCATGCATGAACACTAAGTACATATAGTTAATAACACGCATGACCGTTAAGTCTGTGAATGAAATTTAATATGTTTAATGCAATGTAGTCAGAATATAGTTTGATAGATCTGTGCACAGACATAAAGTTGATTTATATAAACAAAACAACTTATTATGGCACGGATCAATAAAGATTACCTTATTGATGATCTATTCATTTAACCCATAATACTATCTGTGCTATATTTATGTAATAAGTAAGATAAAACTATTACTGTGAAAGGTAAATTAGGTGTCAGTATAGAAACTTCTGAAATAATTGCAATAAAGAGGCAATATGCCACTCATTGTTATAAATTAATTTAAAGGAGGGTTGAATGTTTTTCGTTTTTATTTATAGCTGTTTTATAAACTTGGATACAACATTATTTCCACTCCAGAAAATGAACACTTTTCGATATGGACTTTGAAGGGCTGGTCTTATCATCGTGAATATATCACATTTCAAAAAATTGTTACTCAGTCACTTTTGAGAGCACCAAAAATTTATTTATTGTTAGCCTATTCAGAAAAATGTATTGTTTAAAAAGTTTAATGAAAATGTGAAATCGTTGGTCACATTGTCCTATATTACCATTAATAACAACAAGTATTTTCTTATACCGTTCAGCAAACATTACCACTATTTTTATCAATTAATGTGCAAAATAAATAATTATACAGTTTTACTTAAAAAAAATAAGAATTTTGAGAAGAGAAAAGAAGGTTAGGTTTTCATTGTAATACTGTAGGATATACTGAACTTCTGCTGTTTGATATTCAGTATTAATTTGAGGTAATAATATGAACTGTTGCTAAAGTTTAATAGCTTGGTGCTAATAAGAGGAATGATTAAGGAAATCTTCCTCCCTAGGGATTTTTTGCTGGTGCTTTTTACAAATAATGTGATCATTCAAACCTTTACTTTTTTGTTGAAAATATATGTGTTTCCAATTAAAATGATAAACAAATTTTGAGTTTATGCTATATAATAGACTTGTAAATTAGGTTGAAAACAGATGTATATTCTTTAAAAATTTTTAAACAAGTTAGCAAGGTATTTTTTGTTGATTTTTATTTAATAGGCAAACAACTTTTATTTGAAAAATTATACAGTATTGATTTTATATGTGCTGTATAGTTTATTTTACTAATTAAAACTGATTTCATTAACATCTTAGATTTTTTATTTTATTTTTCAGGCTGTTGAATTACGAGTGTTTTTTAAAAGCTTAGGAGCAGAAATTTCAGAAGAAAAATCTCCTAAAGGAATTGAAGATGACCTCCACAAAATAATTGGTGTGTGCGATGCATGCTTTAAAGAAGGAAATGAACCGGAAATAGAAAGTATTCTGAACGCAATTGTCTCTATGTTAGTGTTGGTAAGTAGTGTTATTGTACTCAGTTTTAGTTTTGTGATTTTTGGAAGAAAACCGACAAAATGGCCTATGTGAATGTAATAAATGTTCTTATGTTGTGTGGGTGTGTGTGTATGCACGAGTTATATGTTTTAATAACCTTACTGATACTGACATGGGTAAAGCTCCACATGAGGCTTTACTTACTTCTTTAAAGTATTATGCCTGTGTTCTATAATAGGAATGTCATCAAACATGCAATAGTTGTATGTTAATGTAGCTGAATATAAGTTTTGTAGAAGGAATTTTCTTATTGATGGGTTTACAATGTCTGTGCTGATATTGTAACATCTCTTTAAAATTGTTAACAGTAAAAGTTAGATGATGAATTATAAAAAAAACAAACTGTCAAGTTAATGTTTTTAAAGGTTGTACAAGGTGCCTTTTTTCAAATATAAATGTTAACAAGAATGGATCAGTTGATGTACACGTATTCTGCATTGCTGCAAAGCAGACTGTACAGTTTGTAATATATGATGTAAGAGTACTTTTTGAAATTTATTTGATGCTCAAACAAAAAGATGATTTTTGAATCATATTCTATTTATTTTTCACCCTTACTGCAACAGGTTGACCAACAAAAAAAAATATAGTTTTTGATTAATTTAAAAAAAATGTTAAATTAAAAAATACTTAAGAACTGAAAATCCTGAAAAAAACATTTCTTTGATCTAATATATTGACATTAGATTTTGTTGTTGTTATTTTAAGGTAAAAAGCATAGTGAGGCTATTATCGCCTACCTAAATGTAAGTGTGAGTGTAAAGTGTTTAAAGTCATAAGTATAGTGTTGTAAGTGTAAGTGTGTGTTAGACTCAAGTACCGCAAGAGACGTCTAAATCCTCTCAATAGGTGCAGGTAGTCTGCACCCTTGAGGGGTACTTAAAAACTTGAGCATTTAAAAGGTCTGACAACTTTGTATGTGTGTGTGTGTGTGTGTATATATATATATATATATATATATATATATATATACACACACACACAGGTGTGTTCAGAAAGTAATGAGAATTTTTTAAAATTTTGCGGGCTTGTTGAGTCCGATTGTCAATCATTTTTTTTCATTATGTTGGTATACATGTCCTTGAAGTATGATAAAACTTTCAGCTGTTTTCATTGTTGACTGTATCTGACATTCATTAAAGTTAGACATGTTTTTATGAGCTTGGAGATTTTTGTTTGTTAAAAGAAATGCATCAAAGAATTTGTATCAAGTTTTGCATAAAAAATGGAATAAAGTGTAACAAAGTGTGTGAAATGTTAACAAAGGCCTATGGTGAGTCTGCTATGAGTAAAGCATGAGTTTACAACTGGTATAAGCGTTTCCAAGAAGGCCATGAAGACGTTGAAGAAGACCCTGGACGTCCCAGCACATCAACAACCGATGAAAACATGGAAAAAGTGAAAGAAATGGTTATGAACAATCGCCGAATCACACAATTAAAGAGGTCGCTGATGATGTTGGCATATTGATTGGATCATGTTATGACATTGTTTCCAATATTTTTTGTATAAAAGCATGGCAGCAAAATTCCTTCCAAAATTGTTGAATTTTGAACAAAAACTGCGCAAATGGAAGTTGCTCAGGAGTCACTAAATGAAGTCAACGATGATGCAGAATTACTGAAACATATTATAACGGGTGACGAAACATGAATTTACAGATATGACGTCGAAACTAAGGCTCAATCATCCCATGGAGGCATTCTGGCTCGCCAAGGCCGAAAAAGGCTAAACAAGTGCGGTCGAACATGAAGGTTATGCTTACTGTGTTCTTCGATATTAATGGCATAGTGCATCATGAATTCCTGCCATCAGGTGAAACGATCAATAAGGAGTACTACTTACAAGTTCAACGCTGTTTGCGTGAAGCAATCCGAAAAAACACCAATTAAAATGATTGTTTTTATCTGTTTCCACAAATTGTTTATATCTGTGGAAAAACAATTCATGGCTTTTGCACCACGATAATGCACCAGTGCATAATCTCCAATGTGGGACTATTTTGAAGGTGACAACATCAATGTAGAAGAATAAATAAATATTTTGTTCAAAAAATTAAAATTCTCTTTGCTTTATGAACACACCTCGTGTGTGTGTGTGTGTGTGTGTGTGTGTGTGTGTGTGTGTGTGCATGCGTGCGTGCATGTGTGTGTGTGTGTGTGTAATATTCATACCTGCTACTCAGGTACTTTTTGTCAGTGCTCTTTTTTTCCTGGATTCGAGCTGTTGGAAAGACCATTTTCACAAAATATTATAGTGATTGGTTATATCATTTATGAGTAAAAGTTGTGTTACAAGACAGACATATGGCACACATGTGAATTTATAAAGATCCCTGAATTTACCTAAGCACCCTAAAAATATAGCATACTTTCATATTGAATTATAAAATAGCCTACTGGCTTCTTTTTAATATACTAGATAAAACTCAAGGTGTTTAATTATTTTTTAGACTTAATTTCCTGTAATATCTACGATTCTGATTGCAGTATGAATGAAATTTATCTGAAACCCATTTATGAGCTTAAAATGTCATCGTATTGTGTAAAAGCTTATTGAGTACTGTGGTTTATTAATGTTTATAGCAAGTATTGTCAGTTTATAAGTTCCTATGTTTTGTATACATGAGTTATTATACTACATTATAATAACTTTACTTACATAGGCAAAGCAATGCTTTAGTACTGGCATACCTGTGTTTTATAGCGGGAATGTCATCAGACATGCAACATTTATATTTCTCAAAAGATGTTTTAGATCAGGAGGTACGTGTGAGTCAAAGTGTGAGTCATTTGTATGTTTTTAGACCTATGGGTATAATAAATAAAACTGTAAATTAATACCATTTTCATCTTTTTATTTCTTCTTTATTATAAGCATGTTATAAATAAACAAATATCTAACTATTAAATATGAAGTTTTCTTAGGAATTTAATTCAAAAAGCCTTTGAACACTTTTAGAAGAGTAAATGTTATTCGTTTATTAAAATATTTAGGTCTGGTGGTACGCCAAAATTTCTCAAAAAGTCAAGTGGTACGCAAGTGCAAAAAGGTTGGGAAAACCTGGATTAGGTTATTTGGAGGATTATTTGAGGAGAAAGGTTAACAAGGAGATAGTGGTTGTATTTACAGAGTTGCTAGAGGAAAAGTGTTTGCATTAACAACAGTTTACTTGTGTACTTATGTCCTATGCTGTAAGATCAGTCTCACAGAACACTAATAACATATTGCATCTTGTGTAGTTTTGGAGTCATTATGAGCAAAGTTAGCACTTAACAAAACTTCTAAAATTAAATAATTTTACCACTTGAATGTCTTGGTAAATTTAAGTGTTACCTTCTATTGAGAAACAGATTGAAAATCTATTTATTCATACCATAATGATTACAAAACAAACTGTTGGGTTAGGAAAATTATATTTTTATTTTAAACTAATCATTATACTAACCTTATTGTATTTTTATATTTTAACATTATAAAATTGTACTTCGTTACAATACTCATCTTAGTACTTCTAAATCAAAAAGTCCTTTAAATTGGTTAACACATTAGCTATCGAAAGTACTATATATGGGATGCAAAATGTTTTTAGCAGGTCTGTCCTAACACACTGTGACTGCACCACAGACTGATTTGATGATATCCAAGACCAACAAAAATAATTTGAGACATACCTACAAGCTAAACGAAAAACTCTACTTACACTTTTATTTTTTTCCTTTATGTCCTATTTGTGGGGAATGGCCTGTAGCTGATTGTCTATTGAGTATAAATTACAGGTTCTATAATGTAGACTGTCTGTTCCAAATGTAAGACAGTGTTGTTCAGTGTGCATTGGGGTGTGAGTAGATAGTTTTTACTTTACTTTTCCTTTTGTTTGAGTATCTTCGGAAGTTTTGAGTAAGGGTATTTGAATATTTTTTGGAAAACCTTAAAAGTCTGGGTCACATAATAGTGTTCACTCTTGGGTTGTCACCAAGTGTTGAAGTCATGAAACAGATATAATAAATTATTAATATTTGTAGGCATTAAAATAGAATTTAACCACCGATTGATCAATTAATTGAATTACTGGTTAGGAGAATTCCAAATTCTAACAAATGTATTATAATTTTATTCTTGACATATATTTTTAATTATGAATGTTTTGATTTTAGATTCCAGTCGAAAGAGCAGAAAACCTAATTCTTGCTTTCAGCGAAAAACTGACTAAAGCCCCAGGACACAAGTTAGGTTTAGTGACACTGCGTGTGTAAGTTACCTATTTATTTTTCCAATTATCTTAGGTGGTCAGATATACCTTATTTCTGATTCCATTGAGCCGCCTCGGTGGCCTAGTGGATAGCGTATTAGGTTTTCATCCCGAGGACCCGGGTTCGATTCTCGGCGAGGGCTTGGCATTTTCATACGCTATAAATCATCCCATCGTCTGCATTAGCCGAAGTGTGCACAATGCGGAAGTTAAAAAAAAAAAAAAAAAATAACACTTTTAAAATTTGACACTGTCAATAAAAAAATATTCCTTTGTAAAGAAATAAAAATAAAGTAATTTTATGTATACAAAATAAACTAGTCAGAATACATTACATTGATGTACTGACGCTTTGATAACACTTATTAAACTGTTGGCTTTTAGGATGATAGCCATGTTACCAAAATGTACATCAGGAAAGTAAGTTAACTGATTTGATATTTATTCTGTTCATATCAAATTAGTTTTTTTCATTTCATGGCAAAGAGATTTATTTTTATTTGTTTACATGACACTACAGGTTTTTTGTACATTTGTATAGTTGATATTAATTTGAAAGGGAGCTTTTAACCTAATAGTAGCGTTAATCAGTGGGTATCATAATCTAGACCTGTTCAGTATATAAGGTTGCAGCAGGTTTTGGATCCAATTAATGCAATTAGCTGTTTTTATATTTTATATTGATTTACCATTTTCATTAGGCTCTGCATCCACTGGAGCAATGCAGTACAGTGTAACTAACTACAACCCAACTTGTTTGTGACAGTTGGATCGAAGTTGTGTCACATGTTCTTGTACCAAATGCAACTCTCTTGCAGCTTTCGACCGATAATTTCATCAGTTTGCTTCAGAATGTTAAGCTGAGCTGTGTGAAATCATAATGTTGTTGCATAGTGGTATTTGAGACAGCTTCAAAAGAGACAGAAATTTTGGTTTAATTCTGTTTTCAAACATGTTCAGCTTTTTTGTTAGCATAAGAACTTGACAAAGATAAAAAATTCAAAAGTTTCTATAGGAAACTATCTGGCAAACTATAATTATATAAGCACGGATGCTTTTCCACTGCTTCCTCTAGTTTACTGCAAAATACTTGATTGCGATCTGATATTATAGACTCTAGAATATAAACCAGGTAGATTCACGTCGCATGAGAGTAGGCAAGCAACTGAAAAGCCAGTCGGTTCGGGGTTAGTAGTTTTCACATTGACAGGTGGAATTGCAGTCGCACTAGTGGACAAGGTACAATGCATTAACAAGTGTTCGACTCTGAAGCGACTCCCGTCCAATGCTTAAACCTTCGCTGGGCGCTCTTATGTGTATCACTCAAACGGGCGTGCTGTGGCAATTTGGCTGCAATGCTTAATTCTGCTTTTGTAACCATGTAAACTAGTTTTAAGTGGACACTGCATTATTTTTTGTTATACTTTGTTTCTAGTTGATTTATTTTAATTTTCAGTTTTTTAATAGTTATATTTATTTTAAAAAGGTTTAATATTTGAAACATAAACAGTAGTTAATGAATACAAACACTCGTATGATAAAAGATTTAATTTTATATAAGAAACATGACAAATATTACGAAGTTCTTAGTTGTTACACTTTTCAAAAAAATAAATTTATAAACAAAAATTTTAAAATTAATATTTATAAATTTAATCTGAGTCAAAGTTCATTGCTTCAGTTTCGTTAAAATAGCGGTTATCTAACTATGATTCTTACAAACATTCTTATTATATTCTTTTCAGACAATTTTGGTTCTGTTATTTTTGTGTTGTCCACAAATATGACAAATAGGTCTACGTGTTTTACTTGAGCCTGTTGATTTTCCAATAACTTATATTTGCCCAAAAAAACTTGAAAATCTTTTGGAAGAGTTAGGATTGTTGCTCTAGCTTTCAAGTGTCCACTAATCAAAGTTTGCCAATTTTTTCAAAAAGTTGAGTCTTCGCTCAGTGTAATCCAAATGGTTGAATTTATAAATTATGTTTGCGTTTATTCCGGCAATGTCTAAATGCTGATAAAAAAGAGCCATTGTCCAATGTCTTGTGCTTTGGGATGTTGAGTAACTGGCACATATTTGATTGACAGTATCAGCGCCACATTTAGTAGCATTATAATCCAAATTTACAATAGACTTTCTGGAATCTTCGTCAACAGAATAGAAACAGAAAAAAAACTAAATTAAAACACTAAACACAAAACTACCTGAAGGGTAACAGTGATTATGTATGCAAAAATATAGTGAGAATAACACTACAGAGCAGTTGCACGGTTGGGCGTACCGCGGCAACTGGGCCACAGACTCTCATTCATGGCTTATTTCCAGACGGACTGAAGATAAGGTGGTATTCTTTTTATACAGTTTGTGTCTTTCAAGGTGGTCTTGACAAATACTCAAAACCCTGAAAACATTTCACCATCGATACCTACCGTAAGATGCGAAAATAAAAGATTGCAGCAATTTGCCGCTGGTGCACCCACTTAAGGGTTAAGTGACATTTTTTAGGTCAGATTGCAGTCGCATTGTGCTGGTGGATGAAAGTCTTTAGTCTACCTGCTATAAAGTAAAGGCATTAAACTATGAGGAAATGCCAATTTGGTATAGACAATTAGAATTATGAAGCATTAACGTGATTTGTTAAATTTTAGATGTATAGTTTTTAAGTTTTTGTTTTAAAAAAAAAGTGTTTACTCCTACATTGTAAGCCTGCATATAATTATATGTGTGTGAATTACTTAACAGGAAAAATAAAATTAAATAACTGAATAATGTTAACAAGAGACAGTGGGGAGTGAAATTAGCGTTGTATGATGATTGCAACCCAAGGTCATGTACTGAACTTGGAGTGGGTTGTCTAAGCTAAACTGTATTCACTCTTAGTTTGAACCAAAGTGCAATTATTATAGATTAAACAATAGTAATTGATTTCCGTTCTGAAAACAAAGTGGCATTGTTCTGCTTAGTTTAAAAACATCCTATAGATAGAAGTATGTCATTGATCACAAAATAGCGCTGGGTGTTTAGTGTGGCAGGTCAGTTTGCTGTGTTTCTGAAATGTACATCTCAGGGTCATAGGTTCAAATCTTGCAGTTACTACCAATAAGCTTTAACCTTTCCAAAGACAATCTCTCGTCCTTATTAGTCTAACTGGCATAAAGTATAGTTGTAAAAAAATATCAGTTAAAAACTATTTTCAATCAGTATAGACAATCAATGTTCTTGCATGCCTAGTCTGATAGTTAACATTATTAGATGTAACCCAGCTAGGGTCCAGTTTGCAAATGTCAGAAGTTAAGAAGTTTACTTGTAAAAAAAAATGTTTTTTTTAAAATTCCTTATTTTTTATAATTATCTATACTCTGACTCATGAAAGAAAACACCTGACTTTAGGACATTATAATGTTCCAGTCGGTTATTGTACAGAAATTTCAGATTCACCAAGTAAAAAATCATGTTCTTTTGTCTATAAATCTATGTTAATTCCATTAATATATTTTCAAATGTCAATTTTAAATTTTAATAAATTTACCGAAAAACATGATTTTCATGCAGTCTTTCTACTACTGGCTACTTTGAAGATTCATAACTTTGTCAGTTTTTACTCCACAACAATGTTGTTTAAGTTCACTATGGTATAGACATTTTTTAATGTTTTTGCTGAATTTAATCAGCTTTTGAAAAAAATTGAAATTACGGTGAATTTCTGTAATTTTACAAAAGTATTACTAGGACTTCCGTTCAGTCACATTTATAATTGTTAAATGAGTAAAAATAATGTTAATTAAACAAAATTTGAATATTAATCTGAACACTTAGCTCACCAGCAGTAGTTACATGATAGGCACTATAGACCTCTGGAGTTGTAAATAAAACTTAAAATTGAATGGTTGTCATGCTGTGTAGGTCTATAGCGTGAGGCACTCGACAGTACTTTGATAAGGTACACCAGTGCAACTCAGCGGTGAGTGCTGCTAGAATTTAATTGAAATTTGGTTTCAGTAACTTTATTCATTGAAAATAATTATAAATATGATTTAACATAAGTCTTGATAATACCGTTGTAAAATTACCAGTCTATTAAAGACTTATTTCAATAAATTTGCTTGGAATGAAATTAGCACTTTTTTAAAAAGATATTCACTGTAATTTCAATTTTCCTCAAAAGCTGATGAAATTCGGCAGAAACATTAAGAAATGTCTGTACCATAATAAACTTAAACAACATTGTTGTGGAGTAAAAACTATCAAAGTTATGATGCTTTAAAGTAGCTAGTAGTAGAAAAACTGTGTGAAAATCATGCTTTTAGTAAATTTGTTGAAATATAAAATTGACGTTTAAAAATATATTAACGGAGCTAGCATAGATTTATAAACAAAAGACGCTTTAATTTGGTGTATCTAAAATTTCTATACAGTGACTGGAATATTATAACATCCTAAACTCAGGTGTTTTCTTTCACAGGCTAGACTATAATGTCCATATAAATTAAAAATGCTTATTGCCCTAGAATATATTACAATGTGTTCAGTATGTTGAAGTTTTAGACATTTGCATTTGGCAACAAGCAATTTTTACAATCCATTTTTAGATAAAGAAAATACTTTATTTTAATTTTAAAAAATTAAGTACTTATATATTTTAGTAGGACTAGATATGTATAATTTATTTCATACATAAGGTTCATCTTGAAATTTATTTAACTAACCACTCTAGTTTAATCAAAGTGTTGTTTTATGCTTTGTTTTTAAACATGTAAAGTTTAATGAATTCAATTTATTTTAGATTATGGCTGTTGTTCCAATCCATAGACAAAAAGTGCCCAATGCGTTATCACGTCTATTACCACTTGGTCCAAATAGCTCGTCAGGTGGGCGAGGTACGAGCAGTATTTAAAGACGTCGAACATTTAAAACAACAGTTCTCAGGATGTCCGCCTTCTAACGAACAGATGCAGAAACTGCTGCGTCTCTTACACGAAGTCTTGATCACCAATAAACAAAGGTAAGGTTTATAGTTATACTTTGATTGGCTTATGATATTTGGCTGCTGACCTGCCCAATAGCATGTCCTACCTAAAACTGTTGGGCTGTTAGCCGAAAAGTACTTAAGTAAATTTATATTTAAATATATTTATCATTTTAAAAATGTGAAAAAAATCGCTCTTATTGTAGATATTGTGTGGATTTATTGGTGTAGTAATTTTTTATTTCAGTCAAATTTTAATTTGAAAAGATTAAGTTCTGATTGAAGAAATAAATTTTAAAACTTTAAGTTTGAACTACAATAAACCACTTTATTTTACTGAATATCCAGATTTGGCTGGTATAGTTATATTCTCTGGTAAATACTGATCATTTTCATATGTCATAACATTTAACTGAATTATGCCATCAACACCAAACACAAACGCATCACGATTGCCAGCCATTTTGACTATCCAGTAAATAAAACTCGAAGGACAAGGTTATATTACTATAGCTTGTGTAATTTCATCTCTGTAACTTAGAAAAATGTGAAAGTGGCAGAAAAGTGAAATAAAATGATAAATCAACTGAAAAATGTAGGCTTAGATGCTATCTATTGGATTTATTTTCGACTATTACTGACTAAAGTGTAGTAATTATAGATCGTTTTACTACATTTCTTGCTAGCAAATTATAATAACGATAGATTGTTATATTGATATGGCTAAAGAACCGGTCAGTCTGCTACATCTCTGAACTGTGCACCTAAAGGTTCTTATTTCAAGCTGCAGTTACTCTTATTGTTTTCCCCTTACTGTTAACTTAATCTCTTGTTGTCATTAGTCTAACTAACATAAAGTATAGATGTTAAGCTTTAAAAAAATATATGGGTAGTAGCTAAAGGGTTAAAAATCCTATGATTTTTTTATATTGTTATTATACTACATTATAATAACTTTACTAACATAGGCAGAGCAATGCTTTAGTACTGGCATACCTGTGATTTATGTCAGGTATGTCATCAAACATGCAACAGTTTTGTTTTGGGAGGGGGGGAATTAACAGAGGCTCTGTGGCCCCCAACACATCAGCGCAAGAGCTTTTTGTGTACCCTATCACTTTAAACCGACTCCACCCTTGATGAGCTTCAAAATTTTGTACAAGGTATCCTGGTTGAACTCTGATCACGTTGCTGAGGTACAAAGAGTCTCCTTCCTTTGGCTTCTAGGACCTTGCGCTCAAGGAATATATATGCTGCAGTTTCAACACCTTGCCTGCACAAATTTGTAGATTTGAGATTTGTAACAATCCTACCTTATGTAAATGATTTCGGATGTGGCCATGTCCAGTGATCATGGCGACAACCTGTCTCAGTCACGTCCTGTTAAACTGAAGAAGTGTCCTTGTCAGTACTGATTCTGGACCTGAGAGAAGGCATTTCCCCAATCAGGGAATTGTTTCCATCATTTGATGTGCTCATCCTGAGACCATTTCCTTACTGCTCCTCTCGCAGTTGTACGACTAATCCCGCATGCGGACTTTGGTCCCACTAGTTGATCACCAGCTCCTCTCTTGGCCATCATGTCTGCTCTCACATTTCCCTCAATCCTGCAATGCCTAAGTACCCATCCTAATTGCACAATATTAACATTTGACAGGACACAAAGGAAGCAGAGAGAATCCAATATCAACTTGGATGTTATTTCTACAGAGCCTGGCTGTCTATAAAAGTTAAAATGTCCTTACCTGTAAGTCATTTCCTTCTTCTAATACTCGATGAACACATGCTGTCATGCACAGATCTCGGATTAGAGTACCGTGCAATACCTACCTAGGCTAGCATTAAATGTTGTCCAGTGGTTTCACATTATTCTCCACATCTAAACGTGATCATGCAGTGATCCATTTGTGTACCATACAAGCTGACCTAAATGTACCTGTCACTTGCCGCTTTCACAGTCCTTTCATGAATGGAGAAGAACTGTGAAAGGTTGAGTAAAGACGTACTGAATGTGTATGCTATTAGATAGCATGTCCAATAGAAAGAGGCTTTTAGAACGTTTTTGACAATCTCCACCGCTAGGTCGCTTCCCCTTCATTCGCCAAGGTTATGAAGCCTGTGTCTTGCTTCCATCATTATGAAAATGTCCAGAGGTAGACAGTTGTGTTACGTTTTTTAAATATATTTTTGTCAGGTTTTCTGCTAGAGTGATAACACATTTATATACAGTGGCAATTAGTTATCATATAAATTGCCATATAAGGGTCCAAGAAAAATCAATTCATAGTTGAATGGTGTTATAGAAATTGTCTTACAGTCGCCACTCGATATTTCATACTAGAAATGACAAGGAAAAAATACAAATTATTGTGGGTGGTGAAATATAGAGTTCAAATTATAAAGGTTGAAAATAGGAAAATTTGAAAATACGAGTGTGTATATTTATTTAACAATGTACAATGTAGTCGATACATACAATAAAGTTTTTTGTCCACAAGAGAAAGAGATTTATATTTTGATCACATTATCACTACTAACAAGTAACAGGAGCTCTACATAAACAGTACTGCACAGTTTCAATAATATGGCAGTGGTGGTGATGTGAACTGATTGTGTGTGTGTGTGTGTGTGTGTGTGTGTGTGTGTGTGTGTGTGTGTGTGTGTGTGTGTGTGTGTGTGTGTGTGTGTGTGTGTGTGTGTGTGTGTGTGTGTGTGTGTGTGTGTGTGTGTGTGTGTGTGTGTGTGTGTGTGTGTGTGTGTGTGTGTGTGTGTGTGTGTGTGTGTGTGTGTGTGTGTGTGTGTGTGTGTGTGTGTGTGTGTGTGTGTGTGTGTGTGTGTGTGTGTGTGTGTGTGTGTGTGTGTGTGTGTGTGTGTGTGTGTGTGTGTGTGTGTGTGTGTGTGTGTGTGTGTGTGTGTGTGTGTGTGTGTGTGTGTGTGTGTGTGTGTGTGTGTGTGTGTGTGTGTGTGTGCACGTGCACATGTGCGTTTCACAATATATTTTCTTGTATTGTGTCAAGAAAATATATTTTTATGTCTTAAAATATATTTTATATGTCAGTTCTGCACAGATTTTATGGTCGCAGGTGTAGGTCTGACCTTGATGGCTCCTCAAGGTGTAGTTCACTTCCTAATGAAACTTGCTAACAAAATTATGTAACTAGATAAATCCTAGTTTAATTTGTTAATATTATTCATATCTAGTGTCAGTTTATAAGTTCCTATGTTGTGTATAGACAAGTTATTATACTACATTATAATAACTTCACTGACATAGGCAGAGCAATGCTTTAGTACTGGCATACCTGTGTTTTACAGCAGGAATGTCATCAAACATGCAACAGTGTTCTGTTAGTATATTTTTTCTTTAGTTGTTTTATCGTTTAGGTTAAGCTCTAATTACTTTAAAATATTTTTTTGTATTAAATGAAAAAATCCATAAAAAATGCAACTAGATGCAGATATATTTCTCAAGTGGCAGATATTTCTGTGTTTAGCAAATTCATTCAATATCATTGATATTGATTTCTTAACTTTTATTTGTTGAAATTTTGGTTAGCAATCACACACACACACACACACACACACACACACACACACACACACACACACACACACACACACACACACACACACACACACACACAAATTGGAATGACCTCTCTCTAAAAGTGATATAGAGGTTAAAGTTAGTGCTCTTTGCAAGGTCCCTTATCATGATGGCTACTCTAATAGCCCATTTTTCCAATGAAAGAATTTATTATAAAAAGAGTATCTGAAATATGTAAAAGGGAATAATATGTGTTGGGTGATTTTTAGCTGTGCATAAATTATCTTGTATACTTACTACATTGTTTTCATATCGTATAATTGATACTAGTAGATAGTCTCCTTCATGTGACGTTGATAATTTATAATTAATTGTAGTATAATTTCATGTGTAAAAATGCAATGTAGCTGTTCTGTCTTCTTCAATATTTTTTGTACTGAAATGCTTCAGTACATGCCCAAAAGCAATAATCCAAACTATAAAAGCGTGGAAACCACAGGGAAGTACGATAAAAATTGAAAATAAAAGTGACCAACATAACCTCAAAATTACTACCACGCGAAAATTGCTAACGTGTTGTAGATCGGTAAAACAATAAAAATACGTCTAAAATGGTTTTTGCGTCAAGAAGTACGATAAAAATTGAAAATAAAAGTGACCAACATAACCTCAAAATTGCTACCATGCGAAAATTGCTAACGTGTTGTAGATCGGTGAAACAATAAAAATACGTCTAAAATGGTTTTTGCGTCAAGAAGTACAATAAAAATTGAAAATAAAAGTGACCAACATAAACCATAATGCTAACTGACTAACGGTTGTAGATAGGTAAAACAATAACGTCTAAAATGGTGATGTGAGAAAAAACTTTTTTTTAAACTTATTTTTTTTAAAAAAACCCATAACCTAACTGACACGGTTGTTAGGCCTAACATGGTGATGCCTGAAGAAAACCTTTTTTTTTAAGAAAAAAATACTCAGTAACCTAACTGACATGGTACTTGCATGGTGAACCTAACTGATACAGATGATGGGTAAAAACCCTGTTAAATTAAAGTAGTTATTAACCACCGTGAGATGGACAAAGCCGTTGTCAGAAAGGCAATTGTAAGCCTTTCAACAGTCACTTATATTCACGCATTACCATGTTAGACCTAACAACCATATCAGTTAGTTATGGGTTTTTTTTAAATAAAGTGTTTTATCATGCAAAACCCGTTTTAAACGTATTTTTATTGTTTTATCGATCTTCAACATGTTAGCGACTTTCGCGCGGTAACAATTTTGAGGTTATGTTGGTCACTTTTATTTTTGATTTTTATCGTACTTCCCTTGGTTTCCGAGCTTTTATATTTTGGATTATGGCTTTTAGGCATGTAATAAAGCATTTTAGTAAAAAAAATATCGAAAATCCATGACAGGCTATACTGCATAATTATCATTTCATGTTGACATGCTGTTTTGCTCTCTTGAATATATGAAGTATTGATCTTATTTAAATAAAACAAATAATGTATTCAGGGTTGATCATGGATTTAAAGACAAATAATTCTGTTTCAGTGAGTTAGCAGCCAAAGTGATGGTCGAGTTGCTTGGTACCTATACTACTGAGAACGCAAGTCAAGCTCGTGAAGACGCACAACGATGCATAATGGCAGCCTTAGCAGATCCCAACACATTCTTGTTGGACCCATTGTTGGCATTGAAACCCGTCAGGTTTTTAGAAGGCGAGCTTATCCATGACCTGCTCACTGTTTTTGTATCCGAAAAACTACAAAATTACATCCACTTCTACCAGAATCACAGAGAGTTTGTGCATTCTTTGGGTAAGTCGGTTTTGTGCTTCAGTTTTAGTTGGATGGTTTTACAGTGACTTAAATTGTTAATGGATATTATTCACTTAGTTTCATTTCTTAAATTGAATTTTTGTAACTAGATTTAGTTGCTTTTATTAATTTTTTTAATGTTTATGATATGTAGATGGAAAAGATATAAATCAAAAACAAGACATAGCTTGTGGTTCTTTTCAGCTGACCCTTATCTTCTTAGAACATGTTTTTCCTCTCCCCCTATGCTCTGTGTTATAAGTTGTTTGTAATACGAGGTACGTCCAGAAAGTAAGTTCCATTTAGTAATAAAATTAAATTGTGTACAGATACAGAAAAAATTATTTATTGCACAAAATTCTATAACTCTTAAACTACTTTTCCACATAACTGCCGAAATTTTGAAGGCATTTGTCATAGTGTGGCACAAGTTTTTGTATACCTTCTTCATAGAAGTTTGCCGCCTGTGTCTTCAACCAGTTGGAAACATTTTCTTTCATCTCTTCATCATTGTTGAAGTGTTGACCGCTAAGGAAAGACTTGAGATGTAAGATAAAAGTCGCTAGGAGCGAGGTCAAGGCTGTACGGAGGATGGTCAAACACGTCCCAGCCAAATCCCTGTAGGAGGTTTTTAATCACATTTGCAGTGTGTGGTCGTGAAGAAAAACAACACCTTTTGACAGCAATCCTCGGCGCTTATTCTGTATTGCGGCACAATTTCCTAAGTGTCTCGCAATAAACATCTGCTTTGATTGTTTGACCACGCTGTAAGAAATCAATGAGTAAGATGCCTTTCCAGTCCCAGAACACTGTGCACATCATTTTTTGAGGTGTCAAGATTTGTTTCAGCTTAACCTTTGCTGGGGATGAAGTGTGCCTCCGTTCCATTGATTGCCAAGCGGCACTTCATTCCATTGGTCAGTAAGCACTTTCAGGGGTGTCGTAAGAAACCCAAGTTTCATCTCCTGTGACTATCTGTGTCAGAAATTCTTCGCCGCCTTCATCATAACGGATCAAAAACTGAAGTGCACTACCCATCTGGTTTGTTTTGTATTGCTCAGTAAGAATCTTTGGTACCCAGTGTGAGCAAAGTTTACGAAATTTCAGTTTTTTGGTAACAGTTTCATGAATTAGTGATCGTGAGATTTGGGGAAATTCCATAGCGAGAGCACTAATTGTAAACTTGCGGTTTTCCTGGATCTTGTCATCAATTGCGTGAACCAGTTCTTCTGTAACCAAAGATGGACGCCCACTTTGTTCTTCATCGTGCACTTCACTACGTCCTTCATTGAACTGTCGAACCCATCTTCTCACCATTGAATCACTCATCTCACTTTTTCCGTAAACTTTGCAAATTTGCTGATAAATTTCAATGGTTTCACTTTCCTAGCATTCAGAAAACTAATCACAGATCTGATTTCACAAGCGGCAGGATTTTCAACAACACCGACATTGTAAACAAGCACAACAAAGCGTACGTGGCTGAAAGCAATCTCAAAATGGCGCACGTTTCTTCTCCTTGATACAGAGCGTCTAACGCACATGTGCAGAACTACGATCGCAGCGCTGCAGCATAGAGAAATTGAAACGGAACTTACTTTCTGGACGTACCTCGTATTAAAACATTATTGAAAGGTGACATGTTACATACACATTTATTATAAAATTTCAGTAATTTATTTCTATTATAATTAAATTAAAAAAAAATTGTTAACTTATGAAAGTAGTACAATATTAAAAAGTAACAATTTTATAAAGTTTAGGTTTCAGTGACACTAAATATTATCAGGGTTTGTTTTTACATTTTTTAAAATTTATTATTCATTTTATTCAAATTATATATAGAAAATATATTTATTATTCATAAGAATGATATTAATTAAAAAAACTTATGAATAAAATTCACTCAAACCAATTAATAACATTTTTTAATGGTATATACTCTTCAAGTTAAGGATATATAATAAGTTCTACATTGTATTCATAACATTCAAATGGAGTCTTTTTGCTTTTTTCGTCTTGTTTGTATGTTTGCACATACAAAACATTTTTTTGTAATTTCCTGTTCTTTCCTCCAGGGTACCTGGGTTGGTCACATGTCGCATAGGAAGTGCTGCGATGTTAAACACAGTGGGTGTTGCTTTGTACTGATAAAAGACAGTTGCACAATCCAGTATCTTTTTTTGATGGTACATAATGCAAAATAAAATTTGCCTGTCACCTGCAACCTTAACTCCATGCATTTTTTAGTTTTAAAATTTGCTGCAATGACTTAAGCTTTTATATATGACCAAAATTGATTTTGAAAAATGAAACTTAATTTTTGGTAGGTTTTGTACAGTTCTCAAAGTGGATTTTTTGGGAGCTGTAGCTTGATCTATACATTTTGTTTTGACACTTAATGTACAAAATTTGAGTAAAATATAACTTAAATTATATAGAGTTGATGTAGAGAAAGTCTAATATTTAAAAAATGGTCTATACACACACACGACCATCAGTAAAACAACTTTTTTAAATTTAAAGAAAAATAGAAAGTAGGTAGTAACAATTACTGTAAATAAATAATCAGGTCATTCCAGATTCCACTCTCATTTACATTCATTGGAATTTAACAGACTAACTCCTGGTTTGTATAATTCATTAAACCGAGGGACTGCTGCATAATTATATTTGCTTTTGAGCAGCTTAAAATCAGTTTATCCTAAAAAGAAAGACTATTTATTGATTTGAAATATGTTTTTCCAGGATTAAATCATGAACAAAACATGAAGAAAATGCGATTGTTAACTTTTATGCAGCTTGCTGAAGGAACAACTGAAATGGGTTTTGATACGATACAGCAAGAACTTCAACTGAATGAGAACCAGGTTGAAGCGTTCATCATTGATGGTGAGCAAACAATTTTGTAGTTACTTAACCATTTATTTAGATAAAGTAATGATAGATTTATTTAACTATCACAGCATTTTTTCACTGATATACCTGCTTATTTATGTTCGGCACTGCCACATTGTCACTCTACCGTAAATATTCATTTTCACTCTTCAACTTCACCTGCTACATATAATTTAAATTTAATCTGTTGTTTTATTTTTTTGTTGTGACGTGTGTTCCTCCTTGTTAGGCACTTTATAAACTTGTACAATAGTAAAATCTCTCTATTGTGGATTTCTATAACAGAAATCTCTCTGTAATAGCAAAGTGTGTTCCGTGCTTTTCCTATAGTAAAAGTATGTATTTGTAACTTTCTCTATTAAGGACAACAAAATTCCAGGAAGCTCTATAGTGGCGAAACACATGCACACTTCCTTCTACCCTATTTCTCAGTATACCGATACATCATTCGAGTGTTAAAAGCAGTGCGTACTCAACTGAAACAAGTATTTTGTGACTAATACATTTCACAAGTAAAGTTGTACTTTATTTTGTTATACTTTTACAGCACTGTGTATTGGTGTCTAAACAGAAAATGTTATCGTTAGATGTGAAGTTTAGAGTTTTGTGTGAGTTAGGGAAAGGTGCAAACCAAGTAGATGTTCGCAAAAATTTTAATTTAGCTAGTTTTTCTGTTGGCACTATATAGAAAAATAAAAATAAAATAAAGAAGGCCTAAATGAAGAGAATAGCTTCAAGAAAATCCAAAAGCTAGAATTTAAAGGGATTTAATGAAGCGGTTCTGCAGGAGTTTTGGCAAAATATTGCCTTTTTCTCACAGTTACAGCATGTTATTCATACATTATTATTTAGTAAATATTGTTTTGTTAAAGACACATCATATAGTTTTATTTCAATAAACTTTGCACTCAATACTTCAATTAAAAATAGTGTATAACACGTTTTACAAAATAAAATCTATTTTATACACATTTTGATTGAGCTCTCTTTATAGCGGAAATGTCTTTATAGCGCCAAAAATTAATGTTCCCTTCAATACCATTACAGAGAGATTTTACTGTATTTGGATTTGTTAATGTCACTGTCAGTTAAAATATTGCCAATGTTGAGTTATTCACATGCTTCAGTTTGCAAAGTGGTTGTGTGTTACATTGGGCTTAGTGAAGGAGATATAACAGTGTTGAAAAGTTATTTATTTAGTTCTGTAGATAGAACCATCATAATCTGAACCCAGTATAAGCAAAAATATTTTTTGTTACAGTAGTGGAAATTTGTACGCTGTTTCTTTTTTTGCATTTAGAATATAGCCATTCCAAAATATCTGAATGTGCAATGTTAAAATACAGAAAATAACCGTTACACGACTAAACTGGGGTGCAGCCGGGTCAAAATAGTGGGAAAGTCGGATTACACTGAGAATCATTAAAAAATGTTTAAAAAGTATTGAATTGAATTTATTACATTAAAAAACTTTGAATTGCATATATTTTTACTAAATGTATTGTACTAAAACATAAACAGCACACGGAATCTCACCACAGTAATAAAGAGCAGTATGTGAAATCATCAAACTTGACAGAAAAAGTTTGTAATTGTTTTTCGTTTACAAACTGTTTGAAATTTTCTTGCCGGTACATCTCGCAATCTCATGAGAAGTAAAATATCTTTTACTTTTTAGAAAACGGTGAATAAAAAAAAATAATACATGAAATGTTACGAAACACACAGGCAGAATTCACTCTAAACATCAACTCTTCCATAAATCTAAAATGATACTAAGATGACGGAAATCAACGAACAGAACAGATTTAAGGGTGGTTGACCTCCCTCTTTCTTTTGAAGAGAATATAGGTCATTGGCTAAGCGCATAAGTGACACGTAGACGTAAAGATTTGACACAAAAGTGGCATGCGGGCATTGTACATTCGTTTTCACAACAAACTTTTAATTTGCTTGAAATATTTTTCTTTGAGGCTAGGTTGGATTAAACAGAAGGTCAGATAAGCAGTACTGTACTGAAAAAAATTCAAAATGTCCTGAAATTAATAAAGTATGTTTATTATTCATAAGAATGATATTAATTAAAAAAACTTATGAGTAAAATTCACTCAAACCAATTTAAAAAAAAATTATAATGGTAGATACCCTTCAAGTTAAGGATATATAAAAAAGTCCCACATTGTATTCACAACATTCAAATGGAATCTTTTTGCTTTTTCGTCTTATTTGTGTGTTTGCATATACAAAACATTTTTTTATAATTTCCTGTTCTTTCCTCCAGGGTACTGGGGTTGGTCACATGTTGCATAGGAAGTGCTGCGATGTTAAACACAGTGGGTGTTGATTTGTACTGATAAAAGGCATTTGCACAATCCAGTATCTTTTTTTGATGATACATAATGCAAAATAAAATTTGCTTTCACCTGCAACTTAATATCTGAGTGACATTTTCATATAAATATTGAAATCAAGAAATTATTTAAATATTGTATTCATACTGTGTGATGATCAAATCATGCATGTTTCACACTGTTTTATACTCTTAACCTTTTCAAAATTGAAAACTTTAATAATCACAACAACATTTTCAAAAATGATACCAAAATAATGATCTGATGTATTAAATAAATAGATTTTCTGACATTTTATGGTACTTTATTTTGTAGGCCTATTATTTTTTCTAAACACCTTTAGAACATTTAAGGACAATACAGTACAATTAACACCTGTATGAACCAGATTTATATGTTTATAATCCATATATGTTTTGATGGTATATATGTGGTGATTCAAACAGTTTAGTAATCCGAACCATCTCCAGTCACAATTACTTCAGATTATCGAGGTTCCAACTATACCTTGAAGATGAAAATGAAAATGATTACATCAGTGAATTAATTAGTGCCATTAGTGATAATTAGAAAACAGTAATAGTTATACATGTGCCTATAACTCCACCAGCAACAAATACAACAAATGATTTAAAAAATAAGCCTTATTGTTAGATTACTTTTATAATAATATACTTACAATAAATGTAAGAAAGTTATACAGATTTCGTTTGTTTTTTCTGGTGAAAAAAACTTGTTAGAGAGAAAGTAGGTATTTCATTGGAAAACCTAATTCAGCAGTGAAAAGACTAAGAAAACAAAATTTTCCGATTGCAGTAATGATTATTCTAAAAAAATTTCCCAACAATATTAAAAATTTTATAAATTAAAAAAGCTGTTTTCTACATGTTGCAAGCATTTTCAGATGGGATGCAAAACTTTGTACACTTGCTGACATTGCTGTAAAAATTACAAAAATAATTTTATTTTGTAAAATATAATATCTGTTGTTATACAAAGAACAAGTGTATAAAATATAGATTGAAATAATATTTAACAAATTATTTCAGCCGTTGACCACTATTAGAATAGAAATTTGAAGTTGTTAAATTAAAAAAACAAGTTTACAATACTTATTGCTAGCAAGTTGCAGTTCCGATTATCTCACACAACATGACCACCAACATTTGGTTACCAAGTTCTTGATTTTTTCTGAAAACGACCTTATTCATTTTTGTTTTGATAATTTGGCTTGTTCTGTGTTTTATTACCACAATTCAAAACTCAGTTTATAAAATGTGACTTAAATTGACTGATAATGTGCAATCTTCTTTATTGCATCATATCACACATATACAGAGTTTTTGTTATTATAAAACATTTAATGAGAAAAAACAAAATTTTGTTGTAATTTTCATAGTGTGTTTGATGTAAAAATGTTATTGTTTTAACATTTGACTATTTCTCTAGAAATTTTTAAAATAATTGGCAGTTTTGAATAATTAAACCTGTTACCTTCTCTAGTGAATTCCAAATTTTTTTAGGTGATGTGACCTAATTTTTTAACTGTCCCTTTTTCAATGTAAAGTTATGTTTATTTTCAATTATAAGTTGTTGTTTTTTTAATTAACAGTAACCCCAAAGCCTTATTTGGGTACTCTGGTTTGGGTGATAGAATTCCGTTAAGTTTTTTTAATTATTTTTTTCTTTATATAAGTTGTAATCCCAAAGGTATTACTTTTGACTTTACCTAATGAATTTTTGATTTTTTGGCTACTTTTGACTTATTTACTAGGTCTAATTGTGTGTTCTTGTGTTAATGTATTGTTATTGTAAAGGTCTTTTTTTACCAATGTATTGTTTACATCACCTGTAATTAATGCACATATAGTAGAGTCTCAAATAACTGTGTCTCGGAACCTTTGGGGTGATAGTTAACAGAAAAAGTCCACCTGTACTTTCTGTTAAAAGTAACACATACAGTCTTTATAGCACAGAATGTTTTATTATTATTATTATGGAAAATGTAGTAAAATTTTTAAATTTTGCATATAACTCTAATTATGTGTAATACAAATTTTACATACATAAGTCTTAAATACAGTAAATTATCTGTACGTAACCTTTTGACAGGTATTCACGTAACATATACGAGAGCACCGCGCACACTACTTAGGGTACTCACGTGACTGTTACATGATTGAATTATAGACTGAATGGTATTATAAATAAATAGTGTGAGAATATTTTTATTTCAATAGAAACATTCATGCATTTTTTTTGGAATTTGTTAACACTATTTGAAGTGTTGTATCTCATTCCAGTATATGATAGGATCATTTACTTTTTGATTATCATTGTTTGCCTAATGTTTTGTTTTGTCTAGATGGTCAGAATTATTATTTATTACAAATTATTTACTATGGAAAACTGTGTAAAAATGTCAGATAACAGAATTAACCTGACGTTAATGTCCTGAGTGATATTTGTGATTTATTACTGTTTTCTTTCTTTCTAGTTTTAAAAACCAAACTGGTGAGAGCTCGCATGGACCAAGCAGCCAAGAAAGTGTACATCTCCAGTACTATGCACCGAACATTTGGCCGAGCACAGTGGCAGCAGTTGAAGGACATTTTGTATCAGTGGAAGTCGAACCTCAGTTCTGTCCAAGAAGGCATGAAATCTGTCGTAGCAGCTCAGATGGAAATTGCAAATGCCGCAAACGCTGCTCAATAAATATTCACTTAATTGTTCTTTACTTTTTTGTACTGTATTTTCTCCTTTATTCTGCTCAATTGGTGTTTGTACATCTTAATTGTAGAATAGGTTTTTAAAACTAATGAGTTAACATTCATAGGAATTTTAACTTAAAACAATAATACAAAGTGATGCACGAATGATCCAAAATTTATTTCAGTATAAGTTGTTTAGATTTATAGTTCTTAGTGTTTTTCTGTATTGACAAACTTTGTATCTGATGGTTTCTGCTCTCTGTAAGCATACTGGTCTCCATTCCAAGATATGTGGAAGATGGAAACTGTGGTTTTTTTTTTAAAGAAACTATTTAACTGTAATGGTTCATGTTTAAAAGAACAAACAAGTGTTTATGCAAACAAGCACAGAATGCGTAAGCTACCAGAATGGTAATGTTAATGAGCCTCAAGGTAAGTTCAAGAAAACCAACAGAACTCGAGATTACTTTGACTTTACATTTTACTTGTGAAGAGACTTATTTCCAAAATAGCCACAAAATATTTTTGGTATAACGAATGGTAATAGTCGAGAACTGCAGTGCAATAACTGAAGATATGATTTTATTGAAGTATCAAGAACATTGAAAGGAGCTCATATTCAAGAAGTCATTTTGGACTTCTTTTTTTGGAATGGAAGATTTTTTAATTTTCTTAATTATTTCCAGCTTATCTAGGTAATTTTATCATTTTGCCGTTATGATTATTTAAATAATTGTGTATATATATACACACACACAGAAACAAATACATTGGATCATTTTGAATTACACACTGTAATTTGTGTGAGTTTAGATTAAATTGTAAAACTTTTAGCGTACATAATTCAAAAATCAATTTTAGAAATTTTTAAAAAGATATTTTGAAACTCTTGTTCCAAGTGTGCACAATAGTCTGACGTTAAACACCAAAAAAAAAAAAAAAAATCTTTTTCTTCATTTTTTAAATTTCTTTGATTTTTGATACTTAAAAATTGTAGTGTTTTATAATATATACCCGAAACCTACAACAATTATAATTATAAAACACAGGAAAAATTGCTCTTATTTCCATATGGTTTTGTCTTACTGCAATGAATCTCTGATCGTTTTTCATCATGAACATTTTTTGTCCAATTTTAAGCATAGTGCATCTAAAACTTAAATAAAATACAATTGTGCAACCTATTTGTGCATTTCAATAGGGCAAATGTTCTTCACAATAACATGTAAAGGTATGTTTGCGTAGGTTACAAATGTATGCAACGACTTTCTAAGACAAAATTATAAAATTAAATTATGGTGATCTGCAGACGCACTAGATTGAAGTTGTTTAGAGGAAAGGGAGCTGTAATGTTGTCATTTTGAAACATTCTGTCTTATTTAAATTTTTGTATCCTACATTTTGCAAATATGTATTAGGAAAAACTACTATTTTGGAAAATTTAGTAAATAAACACACTGCTATTTCTTTGGATGCAGATTTTATATAATTGAATAAAATGAGTTTTTATTGTACATAGTATAACAGGAGCTAGTGTTTAGGTGCAACTGTACAGTTTTTTTTATGATTAACACAGCTGTTTCGCTGACATGATGGAAGCAAATTTCCAAAAAGCAATTTTGTTACCTAAAATTCTTTCAAATGGAAATTTGCTAATAGATCTGCTAACTGCTGAAAATTATGGTTAGGCTTTTTCTTTGTATGTTCATCATTACTACAAATAACTGGAATATAATGAATTTTGTATGACAAGGAGATTTGGTTTATGAGGTGCCACCATTTTGAAATTATGAAAACTTTTATAAAAGGTTTAATTTGGTACAGGTAAGTAGTTTATTTTTAGTATCAAAAATGAAATGGTTAAACTGAATAAAATACTCAAAATAGAACTTATGGTGGTTTGCAATTTTGATAGAAATATATTTACAGAATTTTTCTATTTCTGAAAATTAGTTATGTACACTCATCAAATTAACTAATTATTTGTAGTATTTATTTAATAAAGTTACAGATTACAGTTTTAATTGCTAAATGAAGTAGTTCAAACATCCCCTATCAAAAAAACACTTTACATGGATAATACACAGTGCTATCTGGTGACACTATTTGAAATTAATATTTAATTCTGACTAATAAAAAAAAACAAAGTAGTAGCAATAATAATTCTACCATTTTGTTTTGTTTCGCCTGTTAAAATATTCTTGCTAAAAAAAGCATAACATTAAAAAAATTAAATTGCTTCCTGGTGGATTTATTTGAAACTAACAATATAAACAGAGAAGTTGTAGTAACTAAAATACCTATCAGTTTGTCTTGGTTCGCCCAATAAAATATTCCCGCTGAAAGTGGCACTATTCGAAACTAACATATAGTAAAGACTAAATGGAGAAGTTGTAGAAACAAAAACTCCCGCTATTTTCTCGTTTCGCCCAATAAAATATTCCCGCTAAAAATATATTAACTTCTGGCGGGAAATTTTTTACAGTGAAATAGCACAAATTGGAGGGAATTTTACATTATAAGAATATGAGTTCTCTCTGGTAGCACTATTTGAAACTAACATTTAATAAAGACTAAACAGAGAAGTTGTAGGAACAAAAATTCCCGCCATTTTGTCTCGTTTCGTTCTTAAAATATTCCCGCTAAAATGTATTAACTTCTGGCTGGAAAATTTTCACGTGAAAACAGCACAAAAGCGGGAACTTCTTATTGCAATTATTAAGAATGAAATCTCTCTAGTGGCATTAATGGAAACTAATTTTTATTTTACTAAACAGAGAAGTTTTATAAACAAGGTTTACAATTCATTGTTTAATTAAATTACTGTAGTGTGCTGCTACCTGGATTCAATTTCTACAAACAATTTTTGTTTTTTTTTCTAGAAACAGCTGTCAAAAAATCATAATTTTGCTTAAGAGGGTTATAAATCAGTTCTATATACGTTTTGTAATTATTATAATTGATTTTTAGATTTAACAGTAATTTGTAATTGTATTAATCAAAGAAGCATTTTTTTTTAATTCATAAGAAACAGAGTAAAAACTTTATGTTGGAAAGGACAATGAAATGAGGTTATAATAACCTTACTTTTATGTTATAAAGCAGCCACATTTATATTAATTAATTTAAACACAAATTATAATTACACTGCATTTTCTGATTAACATTTGTATTATCATTATTAATTAATTAATGTTTAACTGTTTTACAAAATAAAAAATGTTTGATAATATTATACTATGTATAAACTGTTTCTTGAAAAATCTTATAGCATTACTCTTGGGTGGCTTTTTTTTTAACGTCTGACTATTGTGCACACTTGGACTAATGCAGACAATGGGATGATTTATAGTATATGAAAATGCCAAGCCCTGGCCGGGAATCGAACCCGGGTCCTCAGGGTGAAAGACTAGTATGCTATCAACTAGGCCACTGAGGCGGCTTTCTTGGGTGGCTGGAGTTGACAAAAGAAAAAGTGCAGATTAAAAAAGTCCTGATGATGATATTTATTTTTAGCAGGAAACTGTAAACAGAAAAGAAAGATTAAGTTCCTTGTCCTTGATGGTAGGCATTTTATTTTAGTAATCTTATTATCAAACAGTCCTTTTGGACTAAGTTTTGCTTCATTATTTAAAATGAAAAATTGAATAAACTCATTAAAAATAAGCTCAGATTGACTATGAAACATTTGAGGGGTGAGATGGTGGGGAAATATTCATGGACATTGAGCAGTATTAAAATCTTACATGTTCAAGAACTGCTATGTGTAGCTGACGTAGAATCAGTGATAGATGTTGACCCAAAACTAAACAAGATGATGCAGGAAATGTCATAGACATCACTACAAAGGTGCTCATGAAAGTGTTCTGATAAATCAACACAGTTTGACAAGCCTTATTCTCCACGAAAGCTACATTATTACTGTTAAAAAATTTGCGAATATTAGGTAGACTATGGAAACTTTTTCTTTAATGGTTAACAATTGGTTCCAGTTGCTACATTCTTACTGATAAATAAAATTTAAAATCGGATATACAAATTGAGTATGATTCCAGCTATTTAGTTGAAAATATCGTGCAGAGAGAATAAAACAACAATGCCTTAGGTTACTGTATTCATCCCTTTGTCCTACAGTTCTTAATGGTCTTTGATCCAATATTGCTCGATGTCTAAGAATATTCCAGCACTTGTGTTAATAGCTACAGCATTTTAGAACTGAAAGTCATCTTGAATATATTTTTAATTATGTTCAATCCCCTGTTTTAAAAAACTAAGCAAAAATTATTTCAATAAAGTAATCTTAAAAAGATTGTGTGATATTAGTGTATAGTTTGCTTTATGAATAATAATAATAAACTAAAATCTTATTTAATGAAAGTCGGAACATAAAAAACTTGTTGACACAGATTTACAGTAATACTAGAGTTTTTATAACAGATATTTTATTTTCAAAGAACAACCTTTTGAGAAGAGATTAAAAATAGAATATTTGTTAATAAAAAGTATAATTCCAAAACCTAACCTACAAGATGCAGTTGTATGAATATTGGTAATTTTTATATTGTACACAGCAACTTAGAACAATGAAGGAGAATCTGTATTATTCATTGCAGATTTTCCTGAAACTAAAAAGAGGAATTGTGCTACAACGG
Source organism: Callitettix versicolor (assembly GCA_022606455.1). Classification (NCBI taxonomy): domain Eukaryota; kingdom Metazoa; phylum Arthropoda; class Insecta; order Hemiptera; family Cercopidae; genus Callitettix; species Callitettix versicolor. Next base: position 41,401,182 of record CM040185.1, on the reverse strand, counting down.
ATCCCTTCACAAGTGGAGATTCCCGGAAATAAAAAAGCTGATGAATTAGCTAAAAAAAGTTAAACATTTTATAAGCAAGAAATAGGACTGTTACAACAGCTCATGAGAACAATGGACAGTCAGATAACTAAAAGGAATGCTGAAGGCAAAATTTAGAGTGAAATAATTGCAGACTGAGAATCAAATAAAGTTCACTCAGTTGATAATTTTCTACTCGATACGGGTCACGATTGCCATGATGTCCACTTTAAGAGAATAAATGTTTACAGATCCAAAGAATGTATCCTATGTCATGAGCCAGGCTTCAGAATGAATACAGAACACCTTATACTCTGCCAAAGACTGAAAACAAATTATGGGATTTCAGGAGACACCGTGCAACTGTATTGGGATGCTAGAAAATTGATGGACTGTGGATCCAGGATAGCAATAAAAACAATAGTTTAGCTAAATTTATAACTTGGATGGCTGAGCATATCACCTGAATAATAAACTGACTGTGTTTTAGAAACTTGCCTCCTAAATATAGTTTACTCAAATTTCTTAATAAAAAAAATCAACTTTTTTTGTTTACAGTTAAAAAACTTTGTGTCACAGTTTATAAAAAAAGTAAACCCTTATCTGTACCAAAATATTTTTTCCGATTTACATTGTCACTGTTAATTTATTTCATTTCAAAATTGGTACACAGAGTTAAGTTATGACTCTATATTAATCTACCAATTTATGTATGACTAAAATTTAATTAGTTAATCCTCATGGACTATCCATCAAGCCATTGCATTTGCTCAAAATACCTTATGTGTCAGTGGACACTGTCGGCCATATTGAATCTATTCCCTCAAGACGAATGTTAGTTAATGATACATATTACTGAACTATTTGTTAAGATAAAATTATTTTTGATACCACATTTTAAAGATCTTGTACATGGGAATATGGTCTGGTTTTTACATTTTGCAATTTTTTTCCCTGCAATTTTTGCACCTGTATCTTTAAAAACAAAAACTATATCTTTTAAAATAATGAAGAGTCTTTTAGGGAATAGATTTAATACAGCTGACAGGGTCCGCAGAATCTTGAATGCTACAGTTTCCGTCATATTCAAAATAACTCCAAATCAGTTTGTTATATGTTTGTGTTTGCATCGACACAAAAATGTAGAATGTTAACAAAATTAATCAAGTAACCTAAAACAGAGTAAAAATAAAAATCATGTATTTCTCTCATACATATTTTACCTTCCTTGTTATGTTAATTATGATAATGTGTTCAAAAACACGAAAAATTAACATAGCTAGTTCTTAACAATATAACCTAAAACTTATTATAGCCTATCAGCTGATCAATGGAATCATCTGATCGTTACGAATTAAGAACGATGTTAATAATCGTTATAAAATCGTTGTCGTTAATAAAACTGACAACTGATCTTTTACTATAACTACCAATATAAATTTGTGCACTCGCATTATGCGAATCGCAAAATCCAGCATCACAACCAGCCCTGAAACATGATACATGTTAACAAACTATTAATAAATTTCGAGTTCCTATGCAATGTACTGCATGCATTTTGTTTTGAAATCGGAAATAATCTAACGTAGATACAATAATTTTAAATTGACACCTAATTTTGAAAGTTCCGCTATTATTACATAGCGGATCTTTCAGAAGGATTGTGAAAATTTTATGGAATTTACATTTGGATTTTAGAATCCTCTATTCGGTGTTGCCGACAATCAATAATGGAGTAAAAATTTCCTTTTTTCTAATTGTTGTAAGCTATGGTGATGTTCTTTATGTTATAGGATAGTTGCATGGGCTGATTTTACCGATCTTACTGTAAGATGAATAAAGAAATCATTAAACTTGACAAAAATCAACAAATATTTTAATTTCGCCAAAACAGCTGAGTTCGGACAACAGATGCTTTAACTTATGCCAATTTGGAGGTTATGTTTCTTACGTAACTAAACTTTTGTTTCAATCCCGTTTCTAATGCTAAGAGTTTATGCGTGCTGCAATGTATATTCTTTAAATTAATCGAGTTTAACAAAATGGCGGTCAAAAAAATGTAAAACTATTATTACAAAATAAAAATACACTGTTTGTTTATATGCTGGCTGACTTAATACAATAGCTGTTCTTAGACTAAATATACCTAAACTTTGGCCCAGAGTCGTGTGCGTAATAAATCTAACAGCGCATTCTAGTGGCACAGTCACTGATTAAACTCATGAGGTTAGACTAATGAAATCCCCGTGCATAATTATATACTGGCTTTCATCCTCTACCTCCCCCTCCAAGTCAACACTTTGAGAAACTTCTGTAATAAATGTGAAACAAATTGCACGACACACAACCAAATTGGATGCGTCTTCACAGTTCCGGCAACAATACGGAAATAAATCTGAGACATATAATCTAAACAATCCGTATAAGGCGTAACAAATTTCAGTAAACAATTTGGAATACGAGTTTTGGCTGTGAGAGTTTCTTTAATATTTTGCTATTTACTGTTAAACAATATTTAAATTCACAGGATTTTAAAACCTTCATAGGCCTATGTGACCATAGTTTGAGTAAAACTGAAGGAAAAAATTAGAAAATTATCCCTCTTTCGTCAACCTAATCTCGATTTTTTTCGATAAATGAATTTGCAGCCTACCTGGCTACGATGAGTTAAAATTAGCTGTTCATCCCAGAGTTTTGTTAAGACTTATCTTAACGCACACAGCAAACGGACTGACTTTAGGAACTACTAGAATTAACTTAAATAAAATGGCGGATGTTTATCTGCAGGTCTGTTTGCCCAGACGTATGTCTTTATGTTTTATTGAAGGCTGCAAAACCTGACCGCCATCTAGTTAAATTTTAAATTTCAAAATACTAACTTATGCAGCATTTAACACTGATTACAATGGCGAAATCAGCTTTTCAGAATAATTCAATAAAAAAACGTTAAGATTTTCTGAAATAGCCGACTGATCTAGACGTCAGGATCGGCGCCAATTCAAGATTCCTCCGGATCTAAGATCATGATGGCCGTTCCAACAACATTATTTTCCACTGCAAATTCACTAATAATGTTGTTTTGCTGTCGTATAGAAACAAATTCCAAAAAAAGTAAAAATAAACTAATCATGTTGTAAACGGACATTTAGATGCATACACTGAATGCATACATTTATAGGCTTACTACTTATTGCACTGCGACCTTTGTAGATATATAGTGCCTCCTCTCTATATTCTAGAGATGCCCAGTTAAGACACCTTCTCTAGTCCTAATCTCTTCATAACGTCTAGGATTTGGAGAGGATTCAAGGTTGGTAAATCCCTCACTTCCTCACTTCTAATTGTTTTTTCCAGTTCCTTATTGAGGTGCTTGCAAATCCCTCTCAGTTTTTCTTTCTCCCCCTTATTACGGAGGTTCTGCTCCAATTTGGCCAACCTTTTTGTTGTGCTGTGAGATCCCATTCCATTTTACATTCTTACTTATAGGAACACCCACAGGTTCCGAAATGAGGTCCGCCCATACAGAGCCCCGCATGCATGGATATCCCAAGACTCTGTTTGATACACCATTAGGCCGGTGTAATTCACTCGTAGAGTAGTGAATCTGTGGCTTAATGAATAAGAGTATTATGAGCTAGAGGTAAGGTGGGATTGCCAAGCTCATCAGCTGCTCACTTCAGTCAATTCCTTCCGTCAGCAAAACCTGACTTTAAAACCAGCAATAAAAATTGCTGTCATTCAAAATCTATTTTAAATTCCCAAGATCCATTTTTCTATTTTTAACGAATTTGAAAGTTTAAAATGTTAATATACATAAATGTACATACTATGTATGTAGCAGAATAACTTCCAAACTCAAACGGTATACTTTGAAGCGCTATACATACCTACAATTTTTTCTAACTACCATATCATAACATAACTTTCTCTCTCTAAGTAGGCCTGAAATATAAACTGAGAAACTAAGCAAACATCGGTAGGCTAATCGACAAATAAACCTAAAAAGATTGAACATAACCTAACCTTGAAATTAATTTCAAAACGTACAGTTTTTCATAAATGGTTATATATCCCTTACGTAGTGGACCAACAAGTTCACAATAAGTAAAATCATTGTGCCAACAATTGAATATTAAATTTAAAACAATCTTACATTAAACTTTCAATTAATCTAACCGGACGAAAGAATCGCTCTGCAATTTTGATTACGGTCTCGAAGCGTTCTCTTGATTCAATTTCATAATCTAGACTTAATAAAATAGATTGCTCGTAAATTTCCGCGGCGAGTAAAAACTTTGCGAGCACTTCGCCGAGATTTAGTAGGCCGTGTTGAAAGCCGCGTTGCCAGGCGTCCCGGACAGACGGAAATAAAACATCAAATCGTCGCGGGAAATTGGATTCAAGAGTTCAAAACATTTTAATTAATTAAATCCTTTCTTGCCCCGTTTGGAGGGGGGAGGGGGTGCGAAACTTTTCAAAGAGCTCTACGAATTTATGGTATCCAGAAGGGAATGTGGAATTAAATTCTTGCTACTTGGCGTTTTATTAGTTCGCAGATTTACCAGCGTTAGCGCTAGTGTAACGGAAACCTCTTTTTGTTTGATTCGATCGTTTTTGTTTTTACGAAAGTTGGAAGTAAATTATTTGACAAAATTTATCGCTAACGCTAAGTTCATTACTTTATTAATTTAGCGCGCGATAACGGAAATAAAATTAATAGGTACAAGAAGACTGCACAAACTTTCTCTAATATCTTCAACTGTAAAGGTAACGATTGGCCTACATTCAGCCCATAAGGAAACAAACAAAATAATTTTCTTCCATATTTCTTTCAAAAGCACTGTTTTTAGAAAAGCATGAACACAAAAATAAGTAGATCAAAGAACACTAGTAGACTTTACAGTATATTTTTAATTAATTGCCTGGCCACCGCTCCGCGACAGAGCTTCCTAACCTTTTCCGTCAATTTAACCGATAACCGTAATATTTACAGAAAATATTACTGGACCAACTTTATTTTATGTTCTTTCTCCGTGAAGAAGTCAAAAATAATGACAGGTCTTGCCGTTCAGCCAGTATCACAGTAAATAGAATGTATACTAGTCATTGTTAAATCAAAGGCCACCATCTTGAAACTGAAATGAATGGGAAAAGATATTAACACACACGTCGTTCGGACTTTATACAAGGCATCTTCGTACCAAATTTTAAAACAATCAGTCAATGCGTTTCACCAAAACGTCGTAACAAGCAAACAAACACACAAACCAAAAGCATTTTGAAGTTTTGCGAACCCAATGAAACTAATACATTTAATGATTTAATACTTTTATGATTCATTTTAGTATTTTCAATGAAATGTGAAAGTTTAAAATACCAATATATGCAGATTTTAATGCTGTTTATGATAGTGAAATCAGAGTTTCAAATAGAGAGGCAAGATAAAAAATTAGTTTTAAAATTTGGGTCCAATATGTCAGCAAGACAGCTGGGTGCTGTAATTATTCTGTATATTAGACAAGCGTTATGTATATTAAAAATATGATTTATCGTGACTTATGCAAATGTAGTTAGAAAGAATATATACAATGTGTACTAATGCATGGATATAGGTACCTATCATACAGTACTGCTGTTCAAATTGTATCTTCAGAATTGAAGGCGTTCTAATGAACTACCTTATTTTCCTGCTTCATCTATATGCGTTACGTGAAGACGTCTAATGACGTCTCAATGAAGCAGAATAATTTTATTGTCGCCATTTTGAAATATTATTTTATCATTAAGCCTATATGCAGGATGAGGAAAATATATGACTATGGAGAATCGATACTGATATATCGATACGGCGGAAGTAATAATTTGTAATTTAGCTTGGGCAAGTACAGAGCAAACATTTTTTTCAAAATGGCATCCATTTGAAGTATTAAGTAGTAGTTCAGAGAACAGTAGACCTCGCATCATTCGTAATTAATTTCCTGGCCACCGCTTCACGACAGCGTTCTGACGCGCTCGCAACATTTCCCCCCCCAATTTAACCTGTAACCATAATACTTAAAAGGAAAACGTTACTGGACCAACTTTATTGGAAATTGTATGCTTTTTCTCCGTGCATCAAGAAGAAGAGTTTGTTTTGGAGAAAGTCGCGTGTGAACCACAAAATTTTACCCTGCCATAGTACAGATACCGAAGTTTATAGACAAAATATTCCGTTATAGGTTCTTAGAAAGCAAATACATTTCCAAGTTTGAAGATGCTCACGCATTACGTTTAAAAGGAGACGCGAAACGGACAGAAAAATTATGAACTAGTTTTAATTAAAACTGAAATCAGCTTAGTCCATCCTATTAAACTCTGTAATATTTAAAAAAAAAATGTTGCATTGTTTTTAAAACTTGCCGAATTAATTGTTTGTTTTACGACATGGATTTGATCGGACAATTTCACTTTACAGGTAATTTCGACCACAGTTTAAAATCACTTCATAAAGTTGTGGTTAATTAATTGTTTGTTTTATGATATACATTTGACAGGACAATATCAGAACCCAGAAAATATCGACCACAGTTTAAAATAATTTCATAATGCTGTGGTTAATTAATTCTTTGTTATATGGCGTATATTTGACAGAAGAATTTCAGTTCCAGAAAATTTCTACCACAGTTTAAAATAATTTGATAAATTTGTGGTTAATTAATTGTTCGTTTTATGACGTTGGTTTGATTGGACAATTTCAGTTCCCAAGAAATTTCAGTTGAAAATCATTTCATAATGTTGAGGTTAATTAATTCTTTGTTTTATGACGTTGATTTAATCGGATAATTTCAGTTTGCTGGAAATTTCGACCACAGTTAAAATCATTTCATACATTTATGGTTAATTAATTGTTTGTTATATGACGTAGATTTGATGGGGAATTTAAGTTTCCAGAAAATGTCGACAACAGTTTAAAATCATTTGATAAATTTGTGAATAATTGATTGTTCGTTTTGTGACGTAGATTTAATCAGAAAATTTCTGTTTCCAGGAAATATCGACCACAGTTTAAAATCATTTCATTAAGTTACGGTTAATTAATTGTTTGTTTTGTGACTTAGCTTTGATCGGAAAATATCAGTTTCCAGATAATTTCGACCACAGTTTAAAATCATTTCATAAAGTTATGGTTAATTAATTGTTTGTTTTGTGATGTAGATTCGATCAGACAATTTCATTTTCTAGGAAATTTCAACCACATTTTAAAAATCATTTCATAATTTTGTAATTAATTAATTGCTTGTTTTATAACGTAGATTTTAACGCAAAATTTCAGTTTTAAAGAAATTCCGACCACAATTTAAAATCAGGTCTATCGTCTCTACTAAGCTCGATTCGAATAAAGAAATAGATGCCAGCAGTAACTTCCCTATTCTATTAATTTAGCTAATCGAAAAAGCAACTAAGATAAAAGTCGGTCTTATAATAATTTCACTTACTTCGGAGAAGAAACTTTGCCGCCTCAAACTACCCCCATTGATCGTACCCGCCCCTAAAGTAAAGGGTGTAATAATAAATGTGTTGTTGGAGAGATAAATCTGAAACCCCTCGACTTAATAATGTGCTTGATTAATATTATAATCAGTGCAACAGTCTTCGGGCAGGTGGAGGTTTGTTTTCTGGTTGTGCGTAAGATGGGAAACGTGTAAAATTTCTGTTACAACAAAACCATTCCACGTTTTACTTTAGAAAAAAAATAGAGTACAAGTGGAGACGAAATAATTTTAGTAAGTAATGTCTAATTGAAAATCGAATTAAAGTAGAAACTCAGGCTGATTACAACCGAGTGTTTTGAATTTCAAAATAAACATCAATTAAACTGAGAAAAGTTACTTTTAATTCCGGTCATTGAGCTGCTACTGCTACTGCCACCTAATTTCGAGATAATAATTTAAAGTTTGTGTAACGTCAAAGGTTTGTCAGGTAAAGTGACTACACTGCTAATGTAGTCACTTAGCAGTGACTACATTGTCATTGACATGTAGTAAAACTATCCACGGCTATAATGCTGTAACAAAGGTGCTTCTAACTAAACCTTCACGCAAACGAATTCCGAGGAATCAAAACTACGGTGGGAGAAGCACAACTCTTGTAGCTGCGATGACACAACTAACAGGGATTGTGCTTCAAGACTATAGATCAAGATCCTGGAGAAAGGACAAATCAGAAAAACCACCACACTCGTTACAGGGCAATGTGATGTGAAGGCTCACACGAACAGGATATGAATTTACCATGGAGAAACCGTCTGAACGTTTTGCCGAAAAGAACAGGAAACTGCAGGCCATATGATTGTGAAGCTCTTGTCAGGAAATTCAGAACATAAATACTGATGATAGTGTTAAATTGAATTTTGTGTAATGTTAGAAGGACGTCAATGATCTGACACGTGAGGTGATATCATCTCACGTGTATGTACGTCAATCTATCAACAGCTAAGGTGTACGGATCCGTGATTACAAAGCTGTGTAATGTTAATAGGACGTAATGATCTGTCAGGTGAGGTGACATCATCTCACTTGCAGGCACGACAATCTATCAACAGGTAAGGTGCAAAGATCAGTGATTGCAAAGTCTGTGTATCGTTAGTAGGACGTCAATTATCTGTCAGGTGAGGTGACATCATCTCACTTGCATGTACGTCACTTTATCTATCTATATCAAATAAGATATAAGGATCCGTGATTACTGATCAATGTTTGTGTAACTTTAGTAGGACGTCAATGATCTGTCAGGTGAGGTGACATCATCTCACTTGCATGTACGTCACTTTATGTGTCTATATCAAATAAGACACAAGGATCCGTGATTACTGATCAATGTTTGTGTAACTTTAGTAGGACGTCAATGATCTGTCAAGTGAGGTAACGTCATCTCACTTGCATGCACGTCACTTTATCTATCTATATCAAATAAGATATAAGGATCCGTGATTACTGATCAATGTTTGTGTAACTTTAGTAGGACGTCAATGATCTGTCAGGTGAGGTGACATCATCTCACTTGCATGTACGTCACTTTATGTGTCTATATCAAATAAGACACAAGGATCCGTGATTACTGATCAATGTTTGTGTAACTTTAGTAGGACGTCAATTATCTGTCAGGTGAGGTGACATCATCTCACTTGCATGTACGTCACTTTATCTATCTATATCAAATAAGATATAAGGATCCGTGATTACTGATCAATGTTTGTGTAACTTTAGTAGGACGTCAATGATCTGTCAGGTGAGGTGACATCATCTCACTTGCATGTACGTCACTTTATGTGTCTATATCAAATAAGACACAAGGATCCGTGATTACTGATCAATGTTTGTGTAACTTTAGTAGGACGTCAATTATCTGTCAGGTGAGGTGACATCATCTCACTTGCATGTACGTCACTTTATCTATCTATATCAAATAAGATATAAGGATCCGTGATTACTGATCAATGTTTGTGTAACTTTAGTAGGACGTCAATTATCTGTCAGGTGAGGTGACATCATCTCACTTGCATGTACGTCACTTTATCTATCTATATCAAATAAGATATAAGGATCCGTGATTACTGATCAATGTTTGTGTAACTTTAGTAGGACGTCAATGATCTGTCAGGTGAGGTGACATCATCTCACTTGCATGTACGTCACTTTATCTGTTTATATCAAATAAGATACAAGGATCCGTGATTACTGATCAATGTTTGTGTAACTTTAGTAGGACGTCATTGATCCGTCAGGAGTGGTGACATCATCTCACTTGCATGTACCAATATCTATCTATCTATATCTATATCTATATCAAATAAGATATAAGGATCTTTGATTACTGATCAATGTTTGTGTAACTTTAGTAGGACGTCAATGATCTGTCAGGAGTGGTGACATCATCTCACTTGCATGTACGTCACTTTATCTGTTTATATCAAATAAGATACAAGGATCCGTAATTACTGATCAATGTTTGTGTAACTTTAGTAGGACGTCATTGATCCGTCAGGAGTGGTGACATCATCTCACTTGCATGTACGTCACTTTATCTATCTATATCAAATAAGATATAAGGATCAGTGATTACTGATCAATGTTTGTGTAACTTTAGTAGGACGTCAATGATCTGTCAGGAGTGGTGACATCATCTCACTTGCATGTACGTCACTTTGTCTATCTATATCAAATAAGATATAAGGATCCGTGATTACTGATCAATGTTTGTGTAACTTTAATAGGACGTCAATGATCTGTCAGGAGTGGTGAAATCATCTCACTTGCATGTACGTCACTTTATGTGTCTATATCAAATAAGATATAAGGATCCGTGATTACTGATCAATGTTTGTGTAACTTTAGTAGGACGTCAATGATCTGTCAGGTGAGGTGACATCATCTCACTTGCATGTACGTCACTTTATGTGTCTATATCAAATAAGACACAAGGATCCGTGATTATTGATCAATGTTTGTGTAACTTTAGTAGGACGTCAATGATCTGTCAAGTGAGGTAACGTCATCTCACTTGTATGTACGTCAATCTATCGTCAGCTAAGATGCAAGGATCCGTGATTACAGATCAAAGTTAGTGTAAACTTACGGGAACGTGTAATCGAGTTAGCAGGACGTCAAAGAGCTGCCGGTGAGGTCTTGTTTGCACTGCTAATGAGTTAAACCTAAACACGCTCGGGTCCGGACAAATCTAATTATAGTGAAAATCGAACCTCGCGGGTATGGAGCTCTTTCCTTTGTTTTATACATTAATGAATTATACTGACTCTTTAAAACTGGAACGGACGTTCTGGCTTTTAAAAAGGTTTATTTTGCTTCGTTTTTATTCAAAGGTCAACTGAGTGTACTTAATTATTTGCGAAAAGACACACTGGGAATAATTTACGTTGTTACATTTGTGTTCGTTGTATTGAAAAAAATAAGTATTAACTTTACAATGAGAAACATTATAATGTACTTATCTTAACAGCTATGTGTGTGTGTGTGTGTGTGTGTGTGTGTGTGTGTGTGTGTGTGTGTGTGTGTGTGTGTGTGTGTGTGTGTGTGTGTGTGTGTGTGTGTGTGTGTGTGTGTGTGTGTGTGTGTGTGTGTGTGTGTGTGTGTGTGTGTGTGTGTGTGTGTGTGTGTGTGTGTGTGTGTGTGTGTGTGTGTGTGTGTGTGTGTCCCACACAAACATACATAAAATCTCTCTATTTTTTATCTCTTTATAACGGAAATTCTCTCTATAACGGCAAAATGTGTTGGTCCCTTTCCATTCCTATAGTAAAAAATTTCATTTTGGCTATTTGAATTGAGGCTAACAAAATTTCAGGAATTTCTTATAGTGGTGAAACACGTGCCATCTTCCTAATCTTCTACCCTATTTCTCAGTATGCCAACACGTCGTTCAAGTGTTAAAAACATTGCGTGGAGCGTCAACTGAATCGGCTGTTTTGTGACTACATTTTATAAGTAGTGCATTATTATTTTATACCTTTATAATACAGTGTATTGGCGTTTTAACGGAAAATTTTATCGTTAGGTGTAAAGGTTAGAGTTTTGCATGAGTTAGAGAAAGGTGTGAAGCAAGTAGATGCTTGCCGAAATATTAATTTAGTTAGTTCTTAATAAAAATGAAATAAAGAATGTCTATAATGGAGGGAATAGCTTCAAGAAAATTCGACAGCCAGACTTTGAAAAAACTGATGAATCGGTTCTGCAGTAGTTTTGGCAAAATATTGCCTTTTTCTCATAACGAAAGTACTGTGTGTGCGCGTGTGCGTGTGCGTGTGTGCATGCAGAGCGAGAGAGAGAGAGAGAGAGAGAGAGAAGAATAAAATAGATAGATTTCTTTACAAATGAATCGTTTTATGCACAGCGTAATTTGATTCAATACTTTATCATAGGCTATGCACGTAAAATATAATCGTTGCACGTAGCTGTCTCGCTGACGTGATAAAAACAAATTTCTAAAAGTATTTTCCTTTACCTTACATTTTTTTCGAAACCAGCATGACAATTTGTATATATTTAAACTTCCAAATTACATCGAAAATATGAAAATGAACCCTGCCTGCGCGTTAAAAATTTAAAAATTAAAAACGCTAATCTATTCAATTTTCAACGCTGATTACTACTGTGAAATCAGATTTTCAAAAACATTTGCGCCGAAAAAGTTTCGAATTTTTAAACATTTGAAATCGCCGCCGTTTTGAAATTGTAGCATAAGCTTTTGTTGTTTCGGTAAAATTGTCCAAGCTATTTACCAAAATCGTTTTTTGTGCCATGTTCGAATCAAATCAGACTGAAATTACGAACACACACACACACACACACACACACACACACACACACACAAATTAACGACCTTTTAACATTTTAACGACCTTTTAAGAAGTTGTAAAGAGGTCAGGATCGGTGCACATTTCAATGCCCCGAGTCTGGATCTTACCATAATATTTGCTTCAATAGCCAATTTTTTCAATGTAATATCGCTAAAAAACGTAATAAATTAGTTTCGATTACAAATCCGGCAACATGACTTTGTATGTTTATTAGATATGTCCATTAGATATTCACGAACTAATAAACACATCGAAGTTATGTATTATATTACACGTTATTATTTTACGCAGTTTCCAGCCAAATGCTTTCAAAGTGATACAAGCTAACCGATTTGTGTTCTTTTATATTAATCTAGAAAATAATATCTGACCCACTGTAGTCGTTACTACTGACAATTTATAGTTTAGTTGCCATACAGAAAATCTATAAATTCTCTTCCTGGATCCCCTAAAACTGGTTAACGATTAGCGCAGTTGTCGATAACCTTGTACTCCAGATAAAAATAAAACAGTCCTAGAGAATGTTCGCTACCAGCAGTTTTCTCAAAGGTAAATTTTTCATCGGCATAATTATAAAAGAGGCCAGACAAAGACACGGCGAGGCGGGCACGTCCCCAGGGGAGACGCAAAGTGCCCCCTTAATATTACAACAACGCTTTCATCGCAAGCGGAATGCAACCATTTTGTCTTATTTTCTTTTACAAAACAAAGGCGCCGTGGGAACTCGAGAATAAAATTGAAATACGGTCGTAAAATATTTTTAGTCGAGAATTCTTTTTCGAGAAATCGATTTAAACACGTTTGTGGTAAACGCAAAGAGAAGGGAAAGCGAATTTGTAAAATTAGTGTGTAAGCTGACTTTTCTAAAATCAGTGTAAATTGAAAATTGACTTTTCTAAAATCAATTTAAATCGAAGACTGACTTTTCCAAAATTAATGTAAATCGAAGGCTGACGTTTCTAAAATCAGTGTAAATCGAAGGTTGATTTTTCTAAAATCAGTGTAAATCGTAACCTGTTTTTTCTGAAATCAGTGTAGATCGTAAGCTGACTTTGCTAAAATCACTGTAAATCGGAAACTGGCTTTTCTAAAATCAGTGTAAATCGTAACCTGTTTTTTCTAAAATCAGTTGATCGTAAGCTGACTGCTAAAATCACTGTAAATCGAAAGCTGACTTTTCTAAAATCAGTGTAGATCGTAAGCTGTTTTTTCTAAAATCAGTGTAAATCGAAAGCTGACTTTTCTAAAATCATTGTAAATCGTAACCTGACTTTTCTAAAATCACTGTAAATCGAAAGCTGACTTAAATCAGTGTAGATCGTAAGCTGACTTTTCTAAAATCAGTGTAGATCGTAAGCTGACTTTTCTAAAAATCAGTATAAATCTTAGGGTGACTTCTTTCTCTGTAAATTTTCAGGGGTTCGATTTTTGTCTGTCTCTACATAACCGCAATATGCATGACTGATATCTAGTAATTCAAAGAACGTAGGCCTCGCAGTATATTCTTAATTAAATGCTTGACCACAACTTCACGACAACGCTCTGACACGAAACTTTTCTTCCAAATTAACCGGTAACCTAGTATTTAGGAATTTCTGGTCCGATATTATTGAATATTCTTTCTCCATGAAGCGGCCAAAATTATGATAGGTCTCTGCCATTCAGCCGGTATCACAGGAAATAGCCAGCAACTACACTTGTCATCGTTAAATCAGAGGCCGCCATCTTGAAACGAAAGTGAACGGGGAAAAATCTTACACAAACGTCGTTCGAGTTTTGTACAAGGCTCCTTCGTTCCATATTTCAAAACAATCGGTCAATACATTTTGCCAACACTGCGTAACAAACACACAAACCAAATACCAGACAATCGATTTGAAACCTCGATCGCTCGGCTAATGAACTAATGAACAGTAATTAATTTAAGTTACATATAATTGGAAATGTTGAAGAAACTTGCAATTGCGTTTTGTATTTAGGTTACACTCAGATATTTGCCATTTAAAATCTGTGCATAAAATACACAAAGTGTTACACAATCTATTGATTACATTGTATGTTTAAAACTAAAGATGGCAGGAGTAAAAACCTAATACACTTTTGTGTAAGCTAAGCAATTAGAAAAATATTTTTATTTATCTTACCCTTTTTGCTTTCACTATTACAATCAGTATTAAAATATGCATTTTTTTGCATTTTAAACTTTAAAATTACATTGAAAATACGAAAATGAACCCTGACCGCCGTCAAAAAATGTCTTAATGACTGAAAATTCAAAATGACAATTTATATTGATTACGGTGGTTAAATTGCGTTAAGAAAATAATAAAAAAAGCAAAAAAGTTATGTAATTTTAAGGAGTTGAAATGACCGCCATTTTGAATCTGTTGAACGAATCTTGGTCAACGAACTTGTCCAAACTATTACCATTATCGATTTTTGTGCCACATTTGAGTTAACTTGGCTAACTCTAAAGTGTAAAGCAACGTTGATGGAGTGAATAACACCGGCCTCGCTAGCTACCTGTGGGTGTTCCTCCAAATAATACACTTTATGGAGGGACAAGGACCGGAAACGGAATTATAACTGAGCATCTCAGGAATACTGAAAGTGGGGTACAATATAATATACAAAGGCCGCAGTGCAATTGAAGCCTCAGAAATTCATTCATTCATTGACTAACGTGCTCTACGTTTAAGGACACAAGAGAAGCAGCCGGAGCTGGAATTACGGTTCTGAATATTCAAACTGTCCCAAAGATGCGCCGGCAAAGTTTTACAGAACGTCCCGTCCCCGGGGACTGCCGGCCTTTGTCACGTCAAAGTTTCACAATACTGCCAGACATGACGTATTGCTGGTGGCGCAGGAATATTCTCCGATCTGTCGTGTATTTCATAAAACTACTGGCATGAAGTTATGAATATTGAACGGCGAAAATTGTGTTCAACAGCTGATCAATAACAGCTGATCGTATTAAAATTAACAGTAACTTTTATTCATTTTGTTTCGCCGGAGTGAATTGCCAATAGTAACAGGATTTAATATCATATAAACGAACATTATAAGTAATATACAGACGATTTTGAATTTAACAATAAAAATACAAAAATTAACACTTAACTGTTATTAAATGTAAGACACTAATTTATGCAGAATTTATCGCTGATTATTATGTGAAATCAGTCTTTCAAAAAAATAAAGTCATACAATTTTTTAAGATTTCAAATAACCGCCACTTTAAAACTTGAAAGTATTTTGCTTAGTTAATAAACTAGTAACAAAATCGATTCTTGTTCTAAGTTCCAATCGAATCGAACTACATTTCCAAAAGCTAAGAGTCTCGCTCTCGCGCTCTCTCTCTCTCTCTCTCTCTCTCTCTCTCTCTCTCTCTCTCTCTCACACACACACACACACACGAGGCGTAACAATTAAATAACCGGACTGGTGCCACAAAACATTTTATTGATCCATAATTATATTACACATTTATCCCCTTCAATATACCCCCTTACCGATCCCTACAACGCTCCATTGATCACAGCAGAGCTGTAAGTCCGCTTCTGTCAGCTTGTTGAGAACCTCCGTCGCTTTTGCTTTCAACGCTTCCACATTGTGAAACCTTGTCCCCTTAAGCTCCGATTTGATCTTAGGAAATAAAAAGTCACCGGGGTCAGGTCGAGCGGGTACGGTGGGTGGTCCATCACGGTGATACTGCAATTCGCAAAGAACGCCTTCACAGACAAGGCTGAATAGACAGGCGCATTGCCCTGGTGAAGCATCCAGGAACTGCTCTTTCACGAAGGGCTGTTAGAACCTTGTTACAATTCTACATTTCTTTTAAAAAATAATTATCATGGCCTTCAATTCTGATTGGCTCATTTTCACGTTTTTCCTTGGTAAGGTGGGGCTCTTTCAATGCCGATTGACGTTTTGTTTCAAGATCGTAGGTAAAACAAGCCACGATTCATCACAAGCAATCACTAACAATTCTGGATCATTAGCACGAATGTTCACACTCGATTCCTTTTGCTCTGAAGTGAGAAGTTTTGGCACCAATTTTGCGCAAACTTTCTGCATGTTCAAGATTTATACAAAATCTGACGAACACTTTTTTTTTTAATTCCTGAGATTTCACCAAGAGCTCGAACACTCAGACGACGATTTGCGCCGATCAATTTACCAATTTTCTGGATATTCTCCGTTTTTGAAGATGAGGGTCGTCCAGGGCGCGGATTGTATTCAGTTCTTTTAGTCCCTCCTTAAACTTTTTAAACCAATCAACAACTTGTGTGCGCGATAAACATTAACTTCCTTCAACATGGCATAAAGCTTCTGCAGCAGTTTTTTCCAGTTTCACAAAAAACTTGAGGTTAACTCGCTGATCTATCTGAACACTGCATTTTTTCGACGAGACGCTAGCGCAAGGACTTGAACGGGCGATTGATATAGCTCTCATCTACTGAGCTAGTGATGGGTTGCTATTTAACAATCTGTTATTTTTTAGCTGCTAAATGGTTTTAGCATTAGCAGACTGCTAATCACACTTAAAAATAACAGATAATAAACAAACTGTTAAATAACAGGGTTAGAGCACACTGCTTCCGACCTGCTACGGTGCTAACTGCTAACGTAATTGCAGCTGATAACATCTACTGCCAACTGTTAAACGTTGAAGCTGCTAATCTAACTGTTGAATAGCAGGGTTATAGCAGACTGTTTCGGACCTGCTAACTGCCAACGTCTACTGCCAACTGTTGAACCTGTTAAACGTTGAAGCTGCTAATCTAACTGTTTAATAGCAGAGTCATGGCACACTGTTTCGACTGTTCCCGACCTACCAACTGCTAACTGCTGAATCTGTTTAACGTTGAAGCTGCCTAACAGGAAACACATTGTCAGTGTTTCTTTCCATTAATTGTTTTGGCTACTGTCCTGAGATTCAGATTGCATAGCAGTATCATATTTTTCTTTGTTAACTGTAAATTTAAATGGGTGTGTTTTTTATAAATAATAAATGTAACACAAGTCGTACTTGTACTTTTAACATTCTAAAAATATTTAGCTTAAAATTATATTTTAAAACATAAGAATTATAGATTAACAAGTAATTACTTGTCCTTCAAACACTTATTTTTCGATTTTTCACACAATTATAATTACAATAATATAGTATATAATAAATGACTATATTATTTTAAATAATGTGATTATAACAAAAATAAACATTATCAGAACCATTATGATAGTCTATAATAAAATACTTGAAATAATACCTAACAAGAACATTTTTATTTATTAGGAACATGACTAAATAAGAGAAATATAAAAAAAGATAAGACTACATAGACAGTCTAATTGTATTAAAATACAATAATATTTTTAAATAACATTTTAATTAATTACAAACATTGAACATGACCCTAGTCAAATTAAAATTAATTTAGTTTAATTTTTCAAAATTTAAATTATTATTGTATCATAGGTTTAGAAAATGGTGTTACAAAATATATTTCATATTACTTGACAGTGGGTGAAAGACAAACAGAACAAAATTAATTGCATCTTTGATTTTAGCGTGTTCATTGTATTTCTCAATATCATCAGAGATTTATTCACAAATCCTATAGACAAATTAATAGTGCAGGAAGGGTAGGACCTCCTTCTGCACCCTCACTGCATTTGCTTAGCTGTCAAGATAAGGAATAAAGAATAAAGTAATGTGACAATATTATTTAAGCTGCGTTTTCCTGCTAAGGTCGTTGTTAGCAGTCTAGAAAATTAGCAGTTAGTAGTTGTACCTGTTATTTTTAACTGCTTATTCTAATTAGCATTAACAGAATTAGCTGCTAAACAAAAATAGCGCTTTTGCCCATCACTAGACTGAGCGACGTGCAACCGTGCTTATCGAGCTCGGGGTGACCAACAAGCACCGACATGTTCAAACCTGCCGCAGTGAGCTCGTTGTTTGTCGATAACAGCACCAATCCGGTTATTAAATTGCCATAATCCGTAAAGGACACACACACACACACACACACACACACACCGAATATTCTTTCAGTTAGCTAAGTGTCGTAAATTAACAGATGTAGTTTGAACTATTTTGATTAAGTGATTCAAATGTAACACTTAAGGATACCAAAAAATGTACATGTTGGTCTGTTTTCTCCGAAAATATCCTTATGAACGCTAATTTACGCTAATGATCTTGTTGGCGCAGTCCTTAGTAATTTTGCCAAAAATACACCCGGCAAAGATACCAGATAGCGCCTGTTCTTGCAGCTCGCGAGGACCGCAAGCAATAAATTTTCCGCAGACATAAGAACCAATCCATCACAGCGTCTCATTCGCGCTTCTCAAAAATGTATAACTTTTCCTCGCGGGACGTCGCGGGCACAATGAAAAATGCCGACGCGAGAGATATTCATCAATCATTCCGCCCATCGTACTTTCCACTTTAAACTTTATCTGTAATAATTATCGACAAGCGTTAGTCTATCGTTGGTTAGACGTTAGGCTCTGGGAATTAGGTAGCTGTTTTAATAAATTATCTCGGAACAAAGTGAGTCTTGTATGGTATAGTGAGTATCGATTGGAAAATAAACTTTTTTTGAGCAGCCTTCATGGTAAAATCCAGACATCTATCCTGACATCTAGGTCACATTATGAGGGTAGTTAAAAACTATACATTTATATATGTGTGTGTGTGTGTGTGTGAAATACTCCTCGCGGGACGTCGCGGGCACAATGAAAAATGCCGACGCGAGAGATATTCATCAATCATTCCGCCCATCGTACTTTCCACTTTAAACTTTATCTGTAATAATTATCGACAAGCGTTAGTCTATCGTTGGTTAGACGTTAGGCTCTGGGAATTAGGTAGCTGTTTTAATAAATTATCTCGGAACAAAGTGAGTCTTGTATGGTATAGTGAGTATCGATTGGAAAATAAGCTTTTTTTGAGCAGCCTTCATGGTAAAATCCAGACATCTATCCTGACATCTAGGTCACATTATGAGGGTAGTTAAAAACTATACATTTATACATATATATATATATATATATATATATATATATATGTGTGTGTGTGTGTGTGTGTGTGTGTGTGTGTGTGTGTGTGTGTGTGTGTGTGTGTCTTAGAACGCTCACATTCGCACTTTAGTCCGATTTGATTCAAACTTGACACAAAAATCGATTTTGTGTAATAGCTTGGACAAATTTGTGTTAATCAGAAAAAACTCGTTTAACAGCTTCAAAACGACAAAAATTTCTAAATTTCGAAAAATTCTTAACTTTTTTGCGTCACATCATTCTTAAAATCTGATTTCACAATCGTAATCAGCTGTAAAACTGCAAAAATTAACATTTCCAATTTTCAACAATCGTGGTAATTAAGAAATTTTATTTGACGTTGGTAAAGGATTTATTTTCGTTTTTCTAGGTAAACTGAAATTTGAAGTGCTATTACATGCAGATTTTAATGCTGATTGTAATGGCGAAATCAGAATTTCAAAAAGTAGCAAGATTATAAAAATGCAATTACAAATTCGCTTGCAATCAGGTCAGCAAGACTGCTGCGTAACGCGATTAGTACCTCAGGAAAACGTAGTCATTACTTTCAATAAAAAATAATCACACGCAATTGTCACGCTGGCGCAGTGGAACCAAATTTCTATATTTTTTCTTTTTACATAGGCTATACGTTTTTGAAAATCTGATTTCACCAATATAATAAATCTACATATTATTAGCGTTTTAAACTTAAAAACTGTCAATCAATTACAACTTTTAAGTGTCAATTAAATTGTTTGTTGGCGAAGGTGGATTTTTATAAAAATGTTAAGAAGAAAAGATTGATTTTTTTTAGTTTGGAATTCCCGCCATTTTAAAAAAAATGACCTGATTTCTCTGGGTAATGAACTCGTTCAAACTGTTTGCAAAACGTTTTTAAAAAACCTCAATAAGTGATCTATCAGTAGGATAGAGCTCATGTCAAGATCTCTGGTACATACACGCACGCATGCACATACACATACATACATACATACACACACACACACACACACACACACACACACACACATATATATATATATATATATATATATATATATATATAACACTACACTTAAGACTTTACACTCACTCTTACATTTAGGGAGAGACGATAATATCCTCAATGTGCTTTTCGTCTAAAAATAAAAAAAAATAAAAATAAAATTAAATTAAAAATATACACATATTTTTAAAAAAACGTGAAAAATAAATCTAGAGGAAAGTATCTACGTTCAGATCTCTTGTCTGGGTCTTACCACGATGGCCGTTCCAAATAGCTCATTTTCCAATAAAAATGCGCTAAAAATTATCGTACAGTCACGCTGTATTACCGAACAACCAAATTAGACCGATTTATTTGAATGACTGTTTGCGAGGGCGGGGGCAGCATGGCATCAACTCTTGTGTGTAAGTAGACGAAGAGCGGCAAGTTTGTTTAACGCAGTACAAGTGGCGTGCAACCTGCCAGAACGCGCGCTGCTGCACAAGTGGCGTGCACGTGACCAGATTGATGTGCCTATAATCCATTACACCCCCCCCAATCACATCCACTATAATACAATTACAACATACTCTACTGAAATTAGGTTAATGGATTTTCTAATTCTCATTGTGACTTTAGAAACGGTTCAATACGATTGTGTACCATTAAATTAGGAGTTCAGTGGGAACCGGTTTCACGATCAGGAAACAGAATGGATTAGGTCCCGAGAAGGACAAGTGATACTGGTCTTAGCTTTTTACTTTTTCAGAGAATGAGCTACTCTGACTTTGTTCAAACTTCAAAGAGAACATTTATATTAAACGCCCAAAGTAGGTCTAAGTTAAAATTAGTGGTTTAAAAACAAAACGTAAATCATATATTTTTTAAATTATTCGAACAAATTTAAGCAAGATTATCCAAATTACAGCCGTTTAGGGACTTAGACCGGGCGCTCACTAAATGCGGAGCGGAGCGGAATGAAGTTGAACGGCAACCAGAAGCGGAGTTCAGTTAGTTTAGAGAACGTTTGTATCTTTTAAATATAAATATTTATACCTACTATAACGGATTCTAGGAAACTATTATGTTCAAAAACCATAACGTAGGCAACGGTAGCCTAGGTAACGAAAAATAATAAGTTTGGGACGTGGTCAGTGTGGAGGGGGGAAGCGGAGTCAGCTTCAAAACCGATCTAGTCATATTGAATGCTATGCGAAGTGGAGCCTAGCGGCGCCGCTTAACTCCGCTCAGCTCCGTTACGTTTTCAGTGACTGTGTTTACATTAAAAACAAAATGTTAGGTTTTGGATGTGTAGCCTGCTCCGTATTTGGTAGCCACCAGGCCTTAATCGTCAATTCTCTACAAAAATTGATTTGTACGCTATCAGCAAAAATTAATAAAACCAGCAGTTGATTTTTCAAAATCAACTAACACATGGTCTAAAGTTCTCATTGCAAATAAAGAACGATTTCTTTGTTAATGTCCATCATTTATTCCAATTAGACTTTTTGTTTTATTTTGTTGTTATATAACAACTAAGTTAAATATAACTTATGAAGTAACTTTTCCGTATACAGTAAGTACTCGTAGTTAACAATGATATTGTTGGCCTGACTCTAATCTAGTTTACAAGAGTATTTTTAACACACCAAGAGCTTTTCAGGCTTTGGAGAACCCCACAGGCGTTGAGGAGTGTCAGCACTTCTACATTCTCGTGTGCTTGCAATCTCAGTCGCGGTATCGATTTTTTAAAATCAAGGTGGATGTTGTAATTTCTCACATACCACACTGCTCTGCAGATTTGCCGCAATACTTTGTTTTAGTTTGATCTTTATAGATGCGCATAAAGCGCATAAAGTTGGCTTATATGGTAGCTCACACTAAACGAAAAATTTAGATTTGCAAAGTTTTGACCAAATAAGGGCTTTAATTTTTTAAAAAGGTTCCGTCGGTCAATTATTTTAGTCTTTTAACACAGGCAATCAAGTAAAACAAGATTTTTAAACTGAGGGGATCAGAAAAAATATTGTAGACCTAACAGTCTAGTCCTTAGACCACGGGTGGAGAGAGTTGTCGCTCTGTGACAGTAGGCGACAGTATTCCAGGCTGAGGTAATATCCATGACTGTGTCCCGAAAAATTTGGGACGGGAATTTAAGAAAACTCGATGTCATATTTACACCGATAGCAACCAAAAGCACTTGCGGTTCCCATAATTTGGTTCAAGCTGGTCTGGGAATATGGGAAAAACCTCAACGCCCTGTTCTTGGGAAACTTGGAGGGGTTAAAGGTAATGAGGAAGCGGACAGATTGGCTGGACTGGAGTTTATTGGGTACGAGTCGGTTATAGGGATTTGTCTGTCGTTGGCCGGGTCTGCTATTAATACGTAGATGAACAAGCAACACCAAGCAAGATGGGACGATCATCATGGGCGTTGTCATTGAAAGGTCCTCTTGGAGGACTTAAAGGGGCATCAGATAACTTGGACAGAGCACAAATCAGGAAAATCATCGGACTAATTACAGGAAACTGTGGTTTAAGGGTGCTCATGAAAAGGATAAGAATGTACCAAGGAAACAATGTGTAGGTTACGCAAGAAAAG
This sequence comes from Callitettix versicolor, assembly GCA_022606455.1. NCBI lineage: Eukaryota > Metazoa > Arthropoda > Insecta > Hemiptera > Cercopidae > Callitettix > Callitettix versicolor. The sequence continues at coordinate 41,378,175 of CM040185.1, read as the reverse complement.
GGAGGAAACTGCAGAACACATCATTTATGATTATGAGACTCTTGCCAGCAGGAGGCTAAGGGTTTTTGATTTCTAGGACCCTGAGAATCTCCAGCAGGAAGAGTCAGTTGGATTACAGGACACCAATCTGCTGAACTAGTAGGCCTACTTAAGAGGTTAAGTTGCACAATAGGTCCGTCGATCGCACCTGGGTGTTTTTATAATCTCTTCCTTTCGTATTTTAATCTAATCTCATAGTCGCGCAGTCGAGGTGGTTAAGACACCGGTCAGTCTGCTGCGTCTCCGAACTGCGCACCTTAAGGTAGTGGGTTCGAGACTGCACTTACTGTCGAAGCTCTACCCTTTCAATTAAAGCACATCCTCGTTCTTATTAGTCTAACTGATATAAACTGTGAACTTTAAGAAAGAAAAACAATCATTATAGCCTACCACGTACAATGAGGAAGAAAAATCTAGATCTTAAAATCAAATCACAAATCATAGATTGTTGGAATCTATACAATATAGAAATAGATATTAATAATATAACGGCAAAGCAAAAGCAGCATGTAAGATTATCACAGAACAGTAGAAAAATTATGTTACAGAAACCACACTCATTTCAAAACACGATAAACAGCTCTTGACAATTCAGTTTGGATAACCACGTGCTTTGGGTATTACATGAAACATTAACGCAGGGGGTGGTGTAGGGTGGGGGTGAAAGGGTCGCGTGCCACCCCCCACAGCTGCTCGCTGCTTCAACTGGACAGCTCGTACATTTCATATTTTACAACCCTTGTCGATGTTTCCCAGCACGCCATGCATTATATAATAAAGGAATTTTCTTTCAAAATCACTTTACAAACCTTATCTTTCTCTATTATATAATAGGTGAGCCAAAACAAGTTTAAAAATTAATCGAAAACATGATGCAAAACTTTGTTCAAATTTCTCTCGTACAATTTACATTAGTACGGTAATACCCCTTCTTAGATTTACGAGATTTTTTAATCGTACACAAAATATACGATAATTTCCCCTCAAGTGTGTTTCACCTGATGTTTCCTTGTCATTTGTAAGCCTGTATCTTTTCTTTTGCGATATTACTTCTACAAGTTCTTATCGTTTCTTTATCCTTATCGTATTTCATTTTAAAGTTTTTTTTCATCAATTACAACTGAAATTATGTTATTTTTGTAAATTAAATCTGTTCTATTGCCTATTAAAAGCGACATGATACGCCAAAATTGTTCTTCTCCTAGTCGAATCGTTATCATAAAAAACATTTTAAATACATTTTCTTACGTTGTCTTTGTTTTTTTAAATGTTAAATCACAAAAACTACTTCTATTTGAATATTTTGGCTCGGTAGTCGAAGTGGCTAAAGCATCAGTCTACTGCGTAACTAATTGCGCACCCAAAAGCCGCAATTGCTCCCGTTGCTTTTCTCTTACCGTTGACACTGATCCTTCGTTTTCATTAGTCTAACTGGCATAAAGTATGAACGTTAAGCAAAAAAAAGTGATTTTCCAATAATTAAAATACGTTTCTGTGAGAATTCATTTTTTCATTTTTATTGTAAATTACAAAAATATCGCATTACGTTTACGACCTTATTAAACTTTAACACCTTTTTAGAGATCCGCTTCCATTACGTCACGAGACAGATTGATGTTAAAAAAACTGTGCACGTTTATATTCCAAAAACAGAATGTTTTTTTCAAAACTTCGTCAAACGAAAGACTTAAGCCGAGCGCCAACAAAGAGCACGACAGCATGCAAAGTCCCGGTTACCATGGTAATTTCATTTCGATTGACAGCGCTCCGATAATCCTACGGACTATTAATATCATTGCTTTTAATAATATCACAGACGGGATACATGAGCAGCATCGCGTTGACATCGGATTTGAATAATTTCATTTGCCGCCTAATTGTTTGTCACTGGCCAATCCTGTACACAATACACGTTAAAATTTAATAATACAAAAATTACATTTAAACACTCCGCCCCTAGGGCCGCGGTGTGTTATACGTTCATCTAATTAATGCTAATTAGTTAACGAACGTAGTTGCCGATTTCGATAAAACCGATACGAAATTTTAAATTTTGTTACCAACCGGTGCGGTTTAATCGTAACTGGCGCTCGGAAATTAACTGATCAGCTGTTTGTACGCAAACGAAATTGCGACAGCTGATTTTCGCTAGGGTGATCAAATAGGGTCGTGTCAAAATGGGTCAAGCGAGAAAATGTTGTAAGTTTAGAAGCAAAATTGCTAGTTTTAAGGTCTTCCGTGATCATATTTGTTCTTCTATTATGCTGTTCTAGGAAAACCGCCGTAACTCGAGTGATTAGCGCGAGAAATGAGAAAGTTTTTTAAAATACTTTTAAAGTTATCCATATCCATACCTTACGCTTTACGGCAGTTCTAACTAGCTCGCAAAGAAAAATCTTATTACTAAATACCTACTCTCTATTATTTTAATGTATCACACGCATGCGCACTTATTGCTTTATCAGCAGGTCCTTAAACCAGTATGGACTGACAGTATTCAATTGTGGGGTGGAGCCAGTCAAAGTAATAAAAATATTCAAAGTTTTCAAAATAAAATACTTCGTGGTATCGTTGGTGCTCCTTGGTACATCCGAAATGACAACTTACATAAGATCTTGAGGTTCCAACTGCCGACAATGTCAGAAAATTAACTCGAAATTAACAACACATCAATGTCGAGACCCTCCAGCTACTCAACAACGATGGCTTAGTCAGAAGACTGAAAAGAGTAAAACCATTGAACTGGTGCAATTCACCCATTTACAAATAGGGTGAAAATAATACTGAACTGACAAATTCGATTACAACAGCAATTGAAATTTTACTCAAGTTTTTAAAATAAAATAAGACTAAAAATTACTCAGCGCAAGTCCTGTCTGTCTGTCTATCTACTGTAATCTAAAACTACTGAGTGTAATAGTTCAGTAGCTTTTTTGTTGGTTTGTTGTTTGACAAAAGACAAACATTTTCTAAACTACCTGATATAGTTTGACTATTAAAACGTGTTTAGAAATCTGTAAGTTCTTTTGACGGTAAATATGCAGTGTAGGTTGTTTTCGATTTTTCTGTAATTGTCCGATATATGTATATATTACAATTACAGAAAATTATACACACACACACACACACACACATACACACACGCATATATAGGCCTATATATATATATATATATATATATATATATATATATAATATTTAAGGAGCTTTCAAAAAGTGATCTAGAGGTCAGCATCGGCGATTATTTCAAAGTCCCAGATCTGGGTCTTACCATAATGATTTTCCTCTCATTTTCCAATGGAAATCCTCTAATAACTCTTCCCTAAAATCGAACTTAAAGTATTGTGGTATTTAATTTATAATAGGCTAGTCTTGCTAAGGTGGCTCATAGAATAATTAACAAACCGATTATTTTAAAGAGAGAGAGAAATAATAGACAAATCTTTAGCATTTATTTGGCTACTCGTGGATTACATTTTAGCAAAATTTCATCAAAATCGTTCCAACTTACTTTGAAGGAATCGTATTTTAAACGTTTTTGACCAAACGAGGGATTTAAAAAAATTTTTTTTAAACAATTTGAGACATACGGAAAAATCTAATTTCAACGTCGAATTTAATAAAAATCGATCTATTCGTTAATAAAAATCATCGTGTCCAAATACTAAGATTAGCTAACTCAAACCAGAATCTAAACGTGTTTGTCAGCCCAATTAAAATTAACGAGAACATGGCCATTTTATTATTTAAAAATGTATACATCAATGCCTGCACGATACTCTGTCCAAGAGATAAAATAAAAAAATAAAAATAACCAGGACATGACTTTAAATCAATCGCCCCCTTCCCGATGTAATGTCAAAGCGCGCCCCTTGGGGGACAAGTGCGCGCCGGTTCTCACATAAATACAGCTGATTACTTGACAATTAAAGCGACGCCGGTGCTGCTCTCTGGAGACGCCGCTGGGAACTGTGCTCCGAACATCATCCCACCCCAGCAACAGTAGGCCCTACCAACCCTATCCAGTTTATTACTTAGCAATATGTCCTTGGATTTAGGGACCTTCTGTTTTTTTTTTAATTTAAAATCATAAAGGGGCCAAAAAACCGAGTATAAAAAAAACTTATAAAAAGAAATCTGAATGTGTTTATTCTTTGTCTATAAACATAATAAATACAATAGATATTTTACTTAAGTAGAACTCCATTAGTTCAGCCGATTGAATAATATTAATTCTATTGGTTTTATCGTTATAATTATATTTTTAGGTAGATAACATATGTTTGTGTTAAAAGAGGATTGAAAAGAAAATTAAACTACAACACCACTTTTTAAAGTGAATATTTCTTTACGCACGGTAAGACAAATTTTGTGGTACAGTGAAATCGAATTGAGGATAACACAATTGAATTAAGTTAGTTTCTGAAGGAAAATGAAGTGAATTTTTCTTCACGTCCGGTACGACAAATTGTGTGGTACAGTTAAATCGATTGAGAGTAAACAACTGAATTAAGCCAGGTTATTAAGGTAATTGAAGTGAGTACTTCTTTAAGCCCGGTGCGGAAAATTGTGTGGTGCAGTTAAATCGAATTGAGAGTAACAACTGAATTAAAAGTTACTAAGGTAACTGAAGTGAGTACTTCTTTAAGCCCGGTAAGGAAAATTGTGTGCTGCAGTTAAATAGAATTGAGAGGAACAACTGAATTAAGCTAAGTTATTAAGGTAACTGAAGTGAGTACTTCTTTAAGCCCAGTACGGAAAATTGTGTGGTGCAGTTAAATCGAATTGAGAGTAACAACTGAATTAAAAGTTACTAAGGTAACTGAAGTGAGTACTTCTTTAAGCCCGGTAAGGAAAATTGTGTGGCGCAGTTAAATCGAATTGAGAGTAACAACTGAATTAAGCTAAGTTATTAAGGTAACTGAAGTGAGTACTTCTTTAAGCCCGGTAAGGAAAATTGTGTGGTGCAGTTAAATCGAATTGAGAGTAACAACTGAATTAAGCTAAGTTATTAAGGTAACTGAAGTGAGAACTTCTTTAAGCCCAGTACGGAAAATTGTGTGGTGCAGTTAAATCGAATTGAGAGTAACAACTGAATTAAGCTAAGTTATTAAGGTAACTGAAGTGAGTACTTCTTTAAGCCCGGTAAGGAAAATTGTGTGGTGCAGTTAAATAGAATTTAGAGGAACAACTGAATTAAGCTAAGTTATTAAGGTAACTGAAGTGAGTACTTATTTAAGCCCGGTAAGGAAAATTGTGTGGTGCAGTTAAATCGAATTGAGAGTAACAACTGAATTAAAAGTTACTAAGGTAACTGAAGTGAGTACTTCTTTAAGCCCGGTAAGGAAAATTGTGTGGCGCAGTTAAATCGAATTGAGAGTAACAACTGAATTAAGCTAAGTTATTAAGGTAACTGAAGTGAGTACTTCTTTAAGCCCGGTAAGGAAAATTGTGTGGTGCAGTTAAATCGAATTGAGAGTAACAACTGAATTAAAAGTTACTAAGGTAACTGAAGTGAGTACTTCTTTAAGCCCGGTAAGGAAAATTGTGTGGTGCAGTTAAATCGAATTGAGAGTAACAACTGAATTAAAAGTTATTAAGGTAACTGAAGAGAGTACTTCTTTAAGCCCGGTAAGGAAAATTGTGTGGTGCAGTTAAATCGAATTGAGAGGAACAACTGAATTAAGCTAGGTTATTAAGTCACTGAAGTGAATTTAACGCCCACAGCAATACTTATGGTGCAGTGAAACTGAATTTAGAATAACGTAACGAAAATTGACAAACGAGTGACAAGTACAAGTCATTAACCTCATTTAAAGTTGATTTCGGATACCAATATAAAACAGAGTCATTAACAAGTATTCACTTCAAAGTTGCGTAGTTTCTAAGTACCATTTATTTTTTTAAATATATTATGTACACTTTGCATGAAAATAATTAGTTTGTGATATTTGAAAGAATAAAACATATAAATTTAGGTGATTTTTTAAGGTTAAAATAGGGATTGAACAAACACACGAAATCATTAATTAGTTTATGTTCTGAATTTGCAGAAAACTAAAATTTGATTTAGCCTATATATAGTTTTTAGATAACTTTATGTGATCTAGTATACATATTCCTACGTTAATCTTTCTAATTTTCAAAGCAATCTGAGTAGCCTATATTTGTATCTTCACAGATAAAATTTACCAATTTGCCTTACAATCGTTTACCCTGGTAACATATAGGTTTTCTACCATAGATAAAACGTAATTTTTTTATTAAAAAAATATCTGCACATAAAACTATGTTAAGCTAAAAACCATTTTTTTAAAAAACTATAAAAATTAAACTAAATAAAAAACGAGTTTTTTAATAGCTTATACAAGTTCGTTATTCAGAAAAATTCATCTAAAAGCTTAAAAATGGCGACCATTCAAAATTTAAAAAATCGTAACTTTTTTTTGCACTTTAAAAAAATCAATGGTTTCACCAACTTAATTAGCTTTATAATTTGACATAGATTAACGTTTACAATTCTAAACATCCATTTAAGTTATAAAAATTAATATGACGGCGGGCATGGATCATTTTGGTAAGTTTAAAATGCTTTTTATGCAGATTTTAATCTTAATTGTGACGAAGAAATCAGATCCTCGAATTATGATAAATAATAGGTTATATCACTAGAAATTAGCAGTCTATCCATTAAGTCAGATAAACAGTAATGTGATTCTTAAGTAAGATCAATATTCGGACGAAATCTGTTGAAAAGATTTTGTAAAATTTCCCGGTTTTTTGAGCGGTCGTTTACAGGTGTTTTAGAAAGTTTGGGTAATACTTTTTTGTGCACTTTAATCAATGTGATACATTTATTTTCGGAAAAAAATAATAATCTGAATCTAAAGCAAACTTTGGTGATTGTGGAAAAATACCAAGCTTTGATGGATCGCTTGGTTTTCAAGTTCCCTGAGTCCAAATAGTGGTTTTTAAATTGTTTAGTCCCCATTCTCTCTCTCTCTCTCTCTCTCTTTCTTTCTTTCTCTCTTCTTTCTGTGTGTGTGTGTGTGTGTGTGTGTGTGTGTGTGTGTGTGTGTGTGTGTGTGTGTTTTGGCATGCTTACGCTCGCTATTTCGGTGCGATTTGATTAAAATCGATTACGGTAGTAGCATTGAAAAGTTCGTTAGCCAGTAAAATTTAACAGTTTCAAAACGGCGGCCTTTCAAATTTTTAAAAATATATCACTTTTCTTGTTTTTTAACGTTTTTGAGAGTCCCATGCCACCACTCTAATCGGAGTTAAATAGTGGATAGCATTACATTAGCATTAAAAATTTCCAAACACATAACAGATTTATTTGTTCATTCATTTATGGTTCATTTTTATCGTCGGCTCACATTCGAGTGTCACCATGACAATTAAATACATTTAGGTCTTACCATATATTTTCCAACGGAAATCAGTAAAAATACCATCATTACGTCATAACACTAAAATGCACCCGCCAATTAGTCGAAAATACACAATTAAGCTAATTAAAAAGAAAATTAATTTATCAGTCCAACATTACAGAGATTAAAAGTCACTCTAATTAGCCTATATCCATCCGTCCGGAAATGCTCAGCTCCTTGCGCCAGTATTTGAAAATGTTATTTACGGTTTGTTGCTAATTATCTTGCCGGAAGAAAGCTTCCAATTATATTGTGTTCTGTATTTATAAATGGATTTTTAGAAAATTAATAATATTCTAGCCTTCAAATGCAATTAGAAAATTTAAAACGATAATTCATGCAGATTTTAATAATGATTACAATTCGGAAATCGGATTTTCAAAATGTAATATCACAAAAGAATTTATAAATGCCGTAATTTTTCAAACAGTTAAAAAATGAACTTGTCAAAATTGTTTCTAAAATCGGAAATTGAATCAAATCGCCATAAATAAATACATTAAACTCAGTTTGGTATACCACTAGCCCAGGTGTCATTAACTCCATCAGATCGGGTTGCTAAGCTCATCAGATGCTTGTTCACTCCTCCGTTAGAAATTGTACCATTGACGCAATCGGATTACTTTCGTTTTACAACTCGAAAAAAAACAGTTTTGAAATACAATAATTGGCATATATATATATACACACACACACACACACACACACACACACACACACACACACACACACACACATATATATATATATATATATATATATATATATATATATATATATACGTGGATAGTTTATAGGCCTACAGATTTTTACTTACGCTAATGGTGAGATCAGATTTTTTGTCCACATGTTCCATTTTGAACAGTTATTGCCTATTTCCATCCGTCCGGAAATGCTGTGCTCCTTGCCCCAGTGTTTGAAAATGTTACTTTCGGATTAGGCCCTACAATCGGATTACTTTCGTTTTACAACTCGAAAAAAACAATTTTGAAATACAAAAATTGACGCATATATAGACTACAGTTTATAGAGATATTACTTACGCTAATGGTGAGATCAGATTTTTTTAAAAAGTTTAAATTAAAAAAACAATTAAAAGGCCTAACTTTTCAGAAATTGAATAAAAGCCATTTTGAAACGAAAAACGAATTTCGTTGGATAGACTACCCATACAAGCTATTACCAGACTCAATTTTTCTGCTAAATTTAATTTTAGGTCAAAATATGGAAAAATTTGTTTAACTAACGTTATTCTGTGTTTTAGTTTTTGGAAATTTGATTCCATCACTACAGCGAAACACTTGAGTGACCGTGATTATTGTTATTACGTATTATTAGAGAATTTCCATTGAAAAATGAGCTTTTAGAGCAGCCATCATCGTAAGACCCAGACCCGGAGCCGTGCGCAATTTTCGATTCAATTTTAACGCGAATAGACTATCGATTTTTTTAGTCTGAAATAACTATTGTATCAGCGTTAAAAAGTGCATGATTTCCTATTTTGGGTTTTGAAAATTAGTTGGAATTTTTAATTGATTTCATCATTGTATTTTTAGTGAAATTTGAAAGTCTACATTGCCGATATTAGCAGTTTTGAGTGCTGTAATCACAGTTTCAGAAAAAAAGTAATATAAAGAAACAAATCATTTTTTTTTAGTACCTAATAGCCTAGTAGTCTAGTAGTAAAAAAATAATAAATTATTGACAATAAACTTTCTCAATAATCGCTCTCGTAATAATCGTCTGTTTCTAAACAAAATTCAGGTTCTGACGGTAAAGGCCACAGGTATTTTTAAAAAACGGTTCAACAAATTGTGTTTAAATAATGTCGTTGCTTTATTACAGCTGAGCAGAAAATAAAAGAAACTATTAACAAATTTAATGTTTTTTCCTTATGACGATGTTATTGGTTGATTTTTTTAATTAAGCTCTAAATGGATGATATGTAAAAATAAGGTAGGGGCCTAATTGGGTCTATTAAACAATTTGTTACAAATTGGAATGCAATTTTTAAAATACACTGTAATACAAATGTAAAAGGACATAAAAACAGAAATATCATGTTTTACATCGAAACAAAGTATCTTTGAAATAACTTCCATTTTATGTTTTTAAAGTCAAAATATATAGCCTACACTAAATATTTAAGAATAAGTTACAACACTATAGCCTTATTTATTTAATACAGGCAAGTGGTACTGTAAATGAATCCGGTATTTATAAATCACTCTGAATAAAATAAAATGTTTGAATATATGTAATTTTTTTACGAGCAGTAAATAATTTCGTGTACAGTTTTAAATCAGGGTAAACTGGAGACACACGAGCAAGCGTATACCGACTGAAACACGAAGGAATATAAGAACATTAAAACAAACCCAAAACATACGATCGGGTTTAAAAGACAGAACGGCAAAGGCGACCCTTATGTTATCTTTCCATTGGAGATATTGTCAACTTCTGTTCCCGACTTTCTGCCTTAAAAATCTTTATTAGTACTCCGAAGGGAGAGGCCCGAAGAGTAGAAGGGGGTCGGAAACAGCGTGACAAGGGCGAAGAGGGAGGGGGTCGTGTCGTATTTACACAATGATGCTATCAACCAATGGGCTTCCCGTCTAGGGGGATGCGAAAAGCTACGTGAAAATGTACGGGGATTGGTTTAAAGGGAGGGGATGAAAAGAGAGGGTAGACCGTAGCGCTATCCTCGTCGCACTCGCTGCCCGCTATACGTCGCTCCGCCTTTTATCTGAAACCTACCCCCTTCTGTCCACCCCCTCCAGCCCTCCGCGATTAGGCTTAGCCTACTCTTTTCTATATAACAGTTATTGAATTAGGGGTTATCATTTGATTTCCGCGCTAGGATCCAGTAGCATCCACAGTTGTCCCTAAATATTTCTCATATAATATCAATCATCTTTCCTCACTTCTCCTCCCGGTTTTTAAGATTCAAACGTAATTTTCGATCTAAGAGTCGTAACTGTATCGAAGCCGGGTTTGATTCGATTAGTCGGTGTCTGCCTCTTCGGAGCTACGGAGTCGCTAATTGGTTTAGTCCTAGGCCTTTCCTTCGCTTATTAATAAATTCATTTAGTGTTCGAGTGAAACCGGATTACCCGGTAAACGGGCTACGAACAGTGTCAGTGGATTTAAAACTTTTATTATTAGATTTGTTTCGGCTTGCGGGCGAGAGCCATGAGATGACGCTTGTGAAAGCGATTTTAAGAGTGTTTACATTTTAAAGTTGGAAAGTTTTCGTTTCACCAAACACCGACCATTGATTTCCGACAGTTCGCGACGTTCCCCAAATACCGTGACTCTCTCTTCAAGATGGACTACACGTACTTGAACCAGGCCGCTGCCAGTTTCGACGCGTCCAGCTGTTCTTTGACCGCCCCCGGTATAGACCCCGGCCTTGGACCGTGCTCCTACGGCGATCTTACCTCCTGTTCGCAGATGAGCTACAGGTACACGGCGGCCGCTGCATCTATGGCTAGGAGTTATAACCCAAACGGCACACCGATGGGGCATCACCTCGCCGGGGCCGGCGGTCAATGCGCGGTCATGTCCGGAAGACCGCACCATCAGGACCACAGACCTCCAATGTTCCCCGCGGCCATGAATTTGCAAAGTAAGTAATGTGTTCATTTACATCTTTAGCCAATATTTTTTTCTTCCTAGAGTTTTACAGATTTCTATAAAAAACGTATGTAGGTTTAAAACTATCAATATTTTATTTATTTAACTTATAACAAGTTTCTAGAATATTTATTAACATTTTTAACCCATTATTAAACTTAACCTTTAATTAAATCGTCAATTTCAGTTTCTAGAACAAACAAAAACTGCAAATCGACGATTAAACTCTTATTAACTTAACGTCCCAATATCGGTCAACTAATATTTAATTCCACTTTACAAAATTTACAATGCCAACGTTTCATTTGTGATTTTTTGTTGTGCTAATTTATTTTAATTATGATTTAACTACAATTTCAAAATTTTGTTTATTTTAGTTCTTCGTATGATTTTATTCGAAAGTTTAAGTTTTATTAATACATTTTTAGTGTTCACAAGTAATTTTCTCCAAATTATTTACTGGCAATAACAATATAGGCCTAACTTATGAATTTATTTTAGGCCTTAATTGCAATGGGTTCACGAGTATTAAAAATTATGATAAATAGCAGTTCAGATCAAGAATTAAAAGAAGTATTATAACTTTAATTTCATTAATTATTTTCCGGATGAAAAATTCAAGATTGGATTTAGGTTCAATAAAAAAAACGTTGTTTACATTTTAAGTATAATTTCAAAGTCTCTGCTCCATACTTCCGCTAGGAGTGTACCACTTTTCCCAAAGAATTAATAACCTACATTACAGAAAAACCTAAAGCAGTAACAATGTAACTATGGTAACAAAAAATTAATAGTCAACATAACCTAAAAATTATAATATAGGCCTACGTTGATCATATGTTTGAAAACAGCCATTTTTCGCAATTAATCTTTCTTTAAAGTTAATGAGAGTTTAGTTGGAGGTTAGGCTACCTAATAAAATATTTTTTAGAAAAAGAACGTAAAATTTAATTATACATTATGTCAATCTTATATTTACTAGTGGAACATTAAATAAATTTGTATAAACCGAGATTAAATTACACAGCAGTAAGACCTAGTTTTATTGGGGCATTTAAAACGTCACATCATTTTATAACTTTCATTTTAACTTATCAGCTGTTTTCACGTTTATCAATATCATCTGTTCAATAACTCAAAGTCTGTTCGGCAGATTTCGCTGTAATATTTATTAATCAAAACGTATTCGTTCAATTGCATTAGACCTGCATTAAAATTTATTTGCTAGATTTCGAGTAATTGTGTTTATGTTGAAAACACGATCTCTAATAGATTCTAATTATTCTTAAATTCATAGATTCATATAAAGTAAATTTTTGAAACAGACATAATTTTAATTAGAAATATAATTTAAACTCGGCATTTTCGGTACCAGTATAAAAAACCGAAAATTTAATCATTATTATGTAAAACGTTTTCATAAAAATGTTTACCCTCTTACTATACAAAGCTAGTTATAGAATTTGACAAGTGAAATCGTTTCTGGGTATATAAGTTTCAACGTCCTGAATCCAAGAAAAGTGAGTTACGGCAAAACGAGTTGTCAAATTTCGATGAAATTTAGCACGAAGACCAGTTATAGTTTTCACATACCGTGGAAAGGTTTCCATTTTTCGGAGATGTGTTAGTTCTGAACGATTTTGATTAAATTTAGTTCGAAAAAATGTTTTAAAATAAAACTTGTAATCGCATCTCTAAGAAATCCCATTCCCGGAGATAAACGGAAGTTAATAGCGATAAAATATAGCCTAATTTTTCAGAATCGCTTACCTGAAATGTTATGTAAGAAATTTACATTTCAGAAATTAGTCAATTAGGTCTGATCGTTTTCGGAGATTGTTTAAAAATTTCTTCGTAAAGCGTTAAATATTGGCGCCTCTTCGCTGACGTAATGGAAGCGAATTTTCAAAAAGTTTTTATCTAACCCTCGTAAACAGCATTGATACATGCACATATATGCATTTTAAACTTTCAATTTACATTGAAAATACAAAAATGGAACCTGACCGCCGTCAAATTAAATTTCTTAAATTTCAACGACTAAAGATTATTCGTTTGATAGTGCCATTTTTTGGTTTAAAAGTAGGGGAACAAGAAGGAGTGGGTCAACAAACCTTGTAGGTAGAAAGTAGCTTATAAAAAGTTGTTTGTAAACAGTAGTTTGGGAAAAAGTAGGCCTAAACGTGTAGAACTCGGGGAGTTACCGACAGAAGTGAAGAAAAGATATGTTGTTAATAATATCTTTGCTGAATATATAATTAGTTTGAAGATATGTTTAAAAATATTTTGTTTTGCTTAAATAAATAAATAAATACCTGAACCTAGCTTAGATATCATTTACTGTAGTTATAGTAAACGATCAGTTGTTTTATGTTAATTCGTAACGATCAGCTGATTTCACTGAACAGCTGATAGGCTATAACAAGTTTCAACGTTATGTTGTTAAAAACTAACAATATTAATAACAATTATTATAAACGTTTATATTAATTTCGATTGTATTATAAACCATTACAACGTGCACGTGTTCTTCGACTAAGGAAAAATACAGAAACCAAAGCAACACAACGTTTTCATATAATACACGTGTTATGTTATCGAAAAAGAGGAAGAAAAAGCAAGAGACAGAAATAGAGGCATGAAATTCGTTTATTCGTTCGTTTCAAATTTCCTTTATATTTTTCCGTTCGGCAGACTTTTTTTTCTATTCACTCTTATCGCCAAAGCTAACATTAAAAGCTTCGCTTTAAAAATTTGTGTTTTGGTTGTTGTTTTTTTTTTTTTGGAGTCAGACAACACGTTATACTTATTGTTAGGCCTAATAATAAAAACGGCTTAAACTGTGAATGGCTAACGGCAACATTGAGAAAGGAGTTTTAATTGAAAATCAGAACAAAACGAATAAATCTCGTAACAACTATCGACATGTTTAAACGAAATATAAAATAAATGTTGCATAATCATTAAGCAACTTTTTCAAGTCCAATTAAATTATTTAAGTTATATTCCAGTACTAAAACAAAACGTAGAACTAGGAATAGGTAATTACCTGAATAACCCGGTTTAATTTCTATAAATTTGATTTTATTAAGTTTTATTTTATTTTTGTTATTGATTACAAAGATTTATAACAAGCTTGTGTACCATTTGTGTAATAAAAGCAATTTACTGAAAAAAAAAACTGCGACAATGATTGGGGGTTTATTTTTATTTTTTTTTGTTGAACTTACTAAGAAATAGTGACAAATTATAATACGACCGAAATTTGAGAAAAGACAGAAATTAGACGGAAAGATTTTTAAGTCAGTTTTCAGTTTATTTATAAACTGACGTAGCGCTCGTCATTTATTTATTTTTTTGTGAGGTAGGAATCTAGATGTATTTCAGGAAAAATCATTACATCCGATTTTCAGGAAATCCAATTTGATATTTGTGGGCAGCACTAGAGACTAAACAAATCTGACGACAATTTCAGTACAGGTCTGGTATTTTTAATACAATATTTTACTTTTTTTTGAGGTCATAACAGTATACGACATAAGCCTTATAAAGAAAATATCATTTTGGGACCGCGAAATGAGTCTATTCTGTAAAATACATTAAAAATAAAAGTGTGTGTGTGTGTGTGTGTGTGTGTGTGTGTGTGTGTGTGTGTGTGTATGTTGCTTGAAAATGCGCAGAAGAAAATGTTTCATTTGTTGCTTGATTTGGTCTTTATTGAGAACCATCGAATTTAGGACCATTAAGTCCTCTCTTCTACTTAGCCTCTATGTAAAGAAACCCAAACAATAGAAAGAGAAAGAGAGAGAGAGAGAGAGAGAGAGAGAGAGAGAGAGAGAGAGAGAGAGATTTGTCACACGAGCACACAAAATCTCTCTCTCTCTCTCTCTCTCACACACACACACACACACACACACACACACACACACACACACACACACACACACACACAGCTGGAGGTTAAATAAATTAACTGACACAAGTATGTATGAATGCCCTTATCTTGGATATATTTTTTAATTTTCACCAACAAATTATAATAAATCTCTTTTCTGGTAAAGGGTTACGGGTTTAATAAAAAACTGATAAACCCTTTCGATAAATGTTTTGCAAAAAAACTTATAATTAAATAACCGCGGAAAGCAGATGTGTTGCTGAAATGATGGGAGCAAATTTCCGAAAAGTAAAGATATAATATTTGTTTACCTTAAAACTGTCTTGAAAATAATTTTCCCACCAAAACCAGCCTTCAACTTAGCATTTTTAATATCCAAATCATACTTTTAATATGAAAATAAACACTGAGCTTTTCACACTGTTCACGACGGTGAAATCAGATTTTCAAAAACGTGTAAGGTATTAGAGTTATGATTTTTTCTTAATATTCCAAATTGCCGTCATTTCGAAAATATTGAAAGGATTTTTGCTAAGGTTGTCCAAAATTGAATAAAATTGAACCAAAATTGCGAACGTTATGCTAACATACACAAAATTCTTTCAGCGGTCACATAAACTTGACGACTCCTTAAAGTGTTTGTGACCCCTTAAAGTCACGATCGATCGGCGTTTATATCAAGGTGCCGGGTGCGGGTTTTACACGATTCCTGCTCCAATAGGATATTTTCCAACGGAAATTTTCTGAAATTTTTGTTAAAACCATGGATTTTAATTTAGTTTAATTTAATTAATTTTGGAGACCTATTGATAAAAACAAAAATGAATCCCGACTTGGAGTCACGGCTTGTTTTGGTTTTTCTATTTACTCCACCACAGCAATTATCAGCAAATTTTCAGTGGAAAAACGAGCTATTTGAGCATCGTGATAAAACCCAGACCCGGTTATTGCATTTCACAATATTTTGGTAGTAGCGTAGACAAATTTGTTAATCAGCGAAATTCGTTCAACAATTTCAAAACGACGGACCATTTCAAACCACTAAAAATTCGTAAAATGTTCCGTCTTAAATTTTTCTTGAAAGTACGATTTTCTCCATAATCAGCGTTAAAAACTGCATATTATTATTTTCAGTTTTTCAAAATTCGTTAAAGTTACGAAATTGTTGACAGCGGTTAGGGTTCATTTTTGTATTTTCAGTACAAGCCTGATTTTAAAGTTTAAAATTGTAATATTTGTAGATTTTAATGCAGATTATGATAGTGAAATCATTTTAAATAGGGTAAGATCTAGTAAAATTCTTTTGAAAATTCGCTTCTATCACATCAGCGAGAGTGCTGTTTGTTGCTATTATTTTAAAATTCTTGTATGACACAGCGATCTGAGTTATACACCTTAATGCATGACCAAAATCTGATGAGCCGATTATGAGAAATTTTAAGTTTTTGTTTACAGCACCTAAGACGGATTTTAGGGGAGACGTTCAGGCGCATACGTGTCACCTAAAGGTTACAGTTCAGCTGAATTCGATCAAATTGTCAAAACTGTCTTTAAGTAAATCTTATAAGCACTAATTACACATTTTAAATATTTTTTAAAACAAAAAAGAATTTAAAAAATAAGCAAATAATATAGACATTGAGAAATTGCTGACATGTGTAAAAAAATTATCTAAATTGATTATTAGATAATTTATATTGAAAAAATGAGCGATTAGAGCGGCCATCATGGTAAGCCCCATACCCGGGACCTTTAAATGAGCACCGATCCTGACCTCTATAGGCCCCTATCACTTTTTGAGGAAGCGTTAAAGTTTATATATATAGCCTATATATACTCTGTGTGCGCGTTTTAGCATGCTCACGTTCGCAATTATTATCCAATTTGATTCGAACTTCGTACAAAAATCGATTTTGGTAATAGGTTGGACAAGTTCGTTTAACAGCAAAATTCGATCAACAGTTTCAAAATGGCAACCTAAGTCGGATTTCATCATCGTAATCAACGTTAAAACAGCGTATCGAATTTTCAAAATCCGTTGAAATTGAGAAATTCGTTGGCAGTGGTCAGGGTTCAATTTCGTATTTTCAACGTAATTTATAAATTCAAAAAGCTAATATATTCAGATCACAATGCTGATTATTACGGTGGAATCGGAATTACAAAAAGGGTAAAATAAAAAAAACATATTTTTGAAAATTCGCTTCTATCACGTCAGCGAGATATCTGCGTGTCGCGGATTTGTATTTCTTTTCTCCTCGAAGATAGTGCACAGACATACAGACATCTACTTTTGGAAGCTGAGAACTGAAAACAGTTCAATTAAAATCTTAAAGTTGATTTTTCGGTGCAATCATCAGACTTTTAGGTATCTTTCACAGCGATAAAGTAAATGCCTAAGAAATACAATTATTTTAAAATAACAGATACACTTGTAGGCTATATTTACGACACAATGTTGGAAGGGCGAGTGATTCACCCACCCCTTTGTGCGGAGGAAGTTAAATTATATGCACAGACTTTATTTTTGTAGCACCAAACGTCTTCGGTTTACGCTTGGATTTTCTATGTTGATACCATTGAATAGATAATCGCTTTAAGCAATATTTCTCGCCGACGTGATAGAAGCTAATTTCCAACAATGTTTTTTTTGTGAAAACGTTTCAAAATAAAATTTTAAACTTTTTTTAAAAGACTTGAGAAATTTTCTTACAAATATTCGTTCAACTTATTACACATAGCCTGCGGACTACAGGAATGAACAACCAAACTTATTAGTACCCCAAGCAAACTAGATTTTCCAATACAGAGACATTAGTGAATGTAAATACCCAAAAAAGAAGTTAAACGCTTAATTGATGGCGTTAAACAAACTGAATTTTCCTAAGGTTGACAACAATTGGCAATACTGTATCTAAAAACACATTTAACGACATTAAAAAAATTATATTTATAAAAAACAGGGATATTATTGAATGTAAATTGGCAATATTGCATCTAAAAACACATTTAGTGGCATTAAAAAAATGATTTACAAAAGCAAGAATATAATTGAAAGTAAATTGACAATACTGTATCTCAAAACACATATATAGAGACGTTAAAAAAATACAAAAACAGGGATATTATTAAAAGTAAATTGGCAATATTGCATCTAAAAACACATTTAGTGACATTTAAAACAATAGATTTACAAAAACAGGGATATTACTGAACGCAAATTGGCAATACTGAATCTCAAAACATGTATATAGAGACGTTAAAAAAATACAAAAACAGGGATATTATTGAACGTAAATTGGCAATAATGCATCTAAAAACACATTTGGTAACGTTAAAAAAATAGATTTACAAAACCGAGATATTATTAAAAAAATTGATAAAAATGCATCTAAAACACATTTGGTAACAAAAAATAAATTAGATTTACAAAAAACAGGGATATTATTGAAATTAAATTGGCAATAATGCATCTAAAAAACATTTGGTGTCATAAAGAAATTAATGAAAACTGAAATATTGTTCAACTTAAATTGAAAAATACTGCACATCAAAAAAAATTTTTGGTGGTAGTAACGAAAAAAGTTTTCTAAAAACTGGTACTTCAATAATTTTAAATTGGCAACTTTGCATACTAAATAAACTTTTTTTATATTAACGTAACCAAATTTCTAAAAACTGACACATTATTAAACATAAACTGGCTCACTAAACATATATTTTGTAACAATAACGAAACCATACTTATAAAAATGGTATATTTTTAAACGTAAATTTGCAATACTGCACGCTAAACAAACATTTGATGACATTAATGAAACCAGATTCCTAAAATCCAGGATATTATTAAACGTAAATTGGCAACACTGCAAACCAAACACATTTGGTGACATTAAACAAACCAGACTTCAAAAAATAGGGATGTTATTGAGCGTAAATTGGCAACACTGAACACTAAACACACTTCTCTCAGTGTTAGAACACAAGTATTCCATGGTTAGACACAAACTGAACAGGTTTTTTTGGTAAACCGTTTTATAAGAAAATAACTTGGGCCTAAGGCGATAATCAGGTTTGTTCAGTCAACCCTCTCTTTCCTCTTCCACCCCTCTCTTCAAATTAAATAATTTAATAAAGAAAGTTTATAGTGAATAATCCACTTGCAGCGTCGAGAGAGGAGGGATCCTCCCTACAGCCTTTTCGATCGTTCCTTTCTGCGTTTGGCTTAGGATGTCTCTTGTTTCAGTTTGACAATTTAAAATAAAACAGTAAAGAATTTGTCAAACCGTACGAGAGTGCTCAGGGACTATACACTATCAGAGATAGACGTTCGAGTATTACGAGTTCAGTAGAGAACATGTAGGCTTTATACTTAAAGGTCTAAAAAAAAATAATAATAAAATAATAATAATAATCGATAATTGTGCAATGAGCTGTTTTGATGACGTAATGCAAGAAAAATTACAAGAGTACAGAAATTTAACATTAGGCCTACATATTTCGTAGATTTAAAGAAATTATATTTACAAGAACAATGATATTATTGAACATAAACTGGAATAAGAATTAGAAATGCGAACGGTATAGTGTTGATAAGCAGCGCGCGCGCGCACACACACACACACAACAGGACCCACAATCTGAAATTTTACGTTTCAAATTTGTCAGCAGTTTTACATTTTTTAAAATAAAATCTATCTTTACAGTTAACCAAGATATTTTGCTGAAATTTAGTACCCACATTTTAATCAGTGCAACAAAACAAAAAAACAGTGATTTATGCATTCCTAAAACGGTGGATGTTTAAAATTATTTATAATGAATTTCTCGAAAACAGTTAATTTTGTAAAAAAATATACTTGAAATAATTGTTTTCGTTTTTACAACAAACATAGATGATCCGATCTTAATGTTTCAAAAATAAAAAATTACAACGTTAGCGATGAAACTAACCTAAAACAATACATTCTTAATTCCATAATGTCCACAACACTCAGAAATTGCGATAGGCTACAAGAGAATTTTGCGAGAATAAGCTATTCGAATAGCTATCGTGGCAAAATCTAGAACTAAAGAAACATCTAGTTCCGAAAAAATAAACCAATATTTTATCTTCTAGAAATCATGAAAATATGAAGAATTGTTAAAATAGACATCAAAATTTGGAACCATCGATATGTTTTTCAACAAAATAATAATTATCCATTTTAGATTTAAAGTTTAGACGATAAAGGATTTCTACTTATTTTGTAGACATTCGTTAACGAAAGGCTGTAAAGTTTTAAAAAAGTTACCGTTCTTGTTATATTTGTATTTAAATATTTAATTATGTGTCCGCCTGCTTGAGCCCCAACTTAATTTCTGTAATAAAATCATAAATTCAAATGTTATTCTTTCCTGCGCGACAAACGTGCGCAGCAGACGGTTACCAAGGAGATTAACTCCTTGTGGGACAATTAGTCCATCTGCGTTACTTTTTAGGTTATTTTTTTGAAAATGTTTCGATATGCTTATATTCGTATTTTAAAATAGAAATATACTTCACGAACCTTAATGAAATTTTTAATTAACTTTATCTTACATTTTTATAAAATCATAATTGACGTAATAAACGTTAAAAAATTGTATTAGATATTTTAAATTTATTATTTTTAAAAATATTAAAAGTTTTAAATGCTGATGCTGATTTCAATGCTAATTAAAGAAATATAAGTTAAAAGAAAGATTTTTGAATGTCCAAAGTTTTAAAACGGTTGAACATTTTTACAACATACTATGCTCATTCAGTGCTCCAGGAACTGGGTCATCTTACATACCTTGATATTTCATTAGCTTATTTTCCAATAGAAATAAAACTATTTTTCGCAAACACGCTTAATTGATTTGAACTCGAAAGAGCAGTGCTAAGCCAAACATGTTTATTACACGTTTTGATATTACACCTTCTTTGTAGTTTCAGTACATTATAAATACATTTTAATTAGGCTAAATGTTAATTTTTCTCCTAGTGCGACACGGACTCAATGTTACTTCGACACAGATTAAATTCGCTCGGAAGTTAAAGCGTAGGACTAGATTAGATTCGAAATGGATGTACCGAGTTAGACCTAAGGGGTCTTGAGGTCGGCACGGTAATCACAGAAGACAAGAGCTTAGCCAGCGCCGGTAATTAAGCCAATGATATGTGTTGCACCGTGTTGGGGCCGGCTTGAGTAAACCGCACTGGGATTAGCAGTTTCCGTCTAACCCAACCTCACATCCAGTACACAGTAATATCTTTCCCTGTTTTACTTATGTTTCGAATTGTTATTTTAAACGAATTATTTCAAATTGTATTGCAATTAATGATGTATTAACTAATTTTATTTGTTTTAAGACTCTGTGCATGCCGTTGGCCATATCGAATCTATTCCATATAAGACTGAAGTTAACGAATACTGATTTCTCCGATTTTCATTAGATGAAATAATATTTCATATCTCCATTTAAAGGTTTAGTAGGCAGGGAGCGTGGTCCGCTCTTTATATTTGTGTTAAGTTTTTGCTTTTTGCTTTCAAAGTTACAGCAAAGAACTTTTAAAGCAAAAAGTATATACAAAATATAAAAACCGGATCACAATTCCACATACAAGATCTATAAAATGAGTTATAAATGTAATTCTATCTTGTTAATTATTATGTCTTTAATTAACAGATTCAGTTAGACTAACGAAGTCTACAGTAATAGCATTATACTACATAAAAGTAAACACAGATAGCATCTTCAATGCGCTTAACCTGTGCGTTTAAATGTTTTGTTCAAGTGAACAGGAATTTTGCAATATTTAAATCACCTTACAATTACAACCGTCAAATAAAGACAATTCAAAAGCACATATATTATTTAAACTATCATCGCCTACAAATACTTTCAGTCCTGAAGGATTGAACCCAAAACGTCCTCAGTTAGCCAACCAGAAACGGTACCCAGTCAATTTGTAATACCGAAATTATTATCAAACGACTTTTTACATTTCCGTTGTAACTGATTCGAGTTATGAATCTTTCAAATAATGTTCAACATGTTTTACCCTTTGAATAAGCTTTCCAACTGAGTTAATTTTAATTAAAAAAAACTTTTGGGCGATTTTATTTAACACAAAGAAGATTTATGTTTAACACAAGATGTTTACAGACGCCAAACTCCAGCAAACGTTGTTATTTCGTTTCGCGATGAATTTCCAATATCGCATAATATTTGTGACATGTCTAACAGGGACAGAGATACCCACATAAATCATATTATATAATAAAAATATATAAGTAAACCTAATAGCGGATTTAGCTGTAAAAATTTCAAAACAGAATTTTCGGAATGCCACTATTTTCTCAATGAAGCAATCTTGTTAAAGTGTGACTCCTATAATATTAAACGAGCAATCTCGATATATATATATATACCACATACCAAAAGGATATATATATATATATATCCTTTTTTCTCAGAAATGACTAAAACGATTCCGATATAATACTGGAATACACAATTTTAGGTCTCAACAAATGGTTCTAGTTGGGTCTCGTCTTTGGAAACATAAGTTTTAATCAGAAAACGCGTTTAAAACGAGGCGTATGAATATCTATCCAAAATATAATGACAATGAAAAAAACAATTTGAATTTTTACTCTTCAGTCAGCTGATTCTCAACTATTGTTTATTTATAATCAGAATCCAATATATTAATTAATTTTCTCTAAAATGAAATAGTTTTTATTAAAGAATTTTTTTAATAAGATGGTAATAATTATTGTCAGTATAATATAAATATATATCGTGTGTACGTGTGTGTGTGTGTGTGCGCGCACACACACACACACACACACACACACTTTATTATAATTTCTAACAAAATAGTGTTCTTTTGAAATAAAATATATAAACAGGTAGCTGATTTATAATAATGAAAATACAAATTGAAAAAGCAATATACCAGCGTGACACACATAGTGTTCATCAACACTGCATATCAAGAGAAATTAGACGTAAAAACATAAATACTTTGCAGTCACTTTTGTATTAGCTATTCACACAGCGAAGACTTGCTGTATTAAAATGCTATATTCACCAATTCTCCCCCCCCCTACTAGCCCTCATTTACATAGTAGGAGATGTCTTTGCTTCTGTCTGCGAAGACATGTAAACCAGGTGTCGGTCGAAAAAGGAAGTCGTAATGTTGCAATGGATAATTCGAAATAATGTTTATTTCACATTCAAAAATAAAAGATATATATACGAGGTGTGTTCAGAAAGTAACGAGAATTTTAATTTTTTGAACAAAATATTTATTTATTCTTCTACATTGACGTTGTCATCTTCAAAATAGTCCCGATTGGAGATTATGCACTTGTGCCAGCGCTTCTTCCAATCCTCGAAACACTTCTCAAACTCGATATTTAAGATAGCTTTAAGTTCTTTCAGAGATGCGCTTTTAATGTCATCTACGGCTGTAAAACGACGGCCCTTTAAGGTTCTCTTTATTTTTGGAAATAGGAAAAAGTCACACGGAGCCTGGCGAATATGGAGGTTGGGGCATCGTTACAGTACCGTTTTTGGCCAAAAATTCACGAACAAGCAATGAAGTGTGAGCTGGTGCATTATCGTGGTGCAAAAGTCATGAATTGTTTTTCCACAGACCAGGGCGTTTTTTTCGGATTGCTTCACGCAAACAGCTTTGAACTTCTAGGTAGTACTACTTATTGACCGTTTCTCCTGGTGGCAGAAATTCATGATGCACTATGCCATTAATATTGAAGAACACAATGAGCATAACCTTCACGTTCGACTGCACTTGTCAAGCCTTTTTCGGTCTTGGCGAGCCAGAATGCGTCCACTGGGATGATTGAGCCTTAGTTTCGACGTCATATCCGTAAACCCATGTTTCGTCACTGTTATAATACGTTTCAGTAATTCTGCATCGTCGTTGACTTCATTTAGTGACTCCTGAGCATCTTCCATTCGCCGCTGTTTTTTTTCAAAATTCAACAATTTTGGAACGAATTTTGCTGCCACGCGTTTCATACACAAAACATTGGAAACAATGTCATGACATGATCCAATCGATATGCCAACATCATCAGCGACCTCTCTAATTGTGATTCGGCGATTGTTCATAACCACTTCTTTCACTTTTTCCACGTTTTCATCGGTTGTTGGTGTGCAAGGGCGTCTAGGGCGTTTGTCATCTTCAACTTCTTCACGGCCTTCTTGGAAACGCTTATACCACTCATAAACTCTTGTTTTACTCATAGCAGACTCACCATAGGCCTTTGTTAACATTTCACACACTTTGTTACACTTTATTCCATTTTTTATGAAAAATTTGATACAAATTCTTTGATCCATTTTTTTTAACAAACGAAAATCGCCGAGCTTATAAAAACACGTCTAACCTTAGTGGCTGTCACAGACAAAGTCAACAATGAAAACAGCTGAAACGTTTATCATACTTCAAGGGCATATATACCAACATAATCAAAAAAAATGTTTGACAATCGGACTCTTCATGCCCGCGAAATTTAAAAATTCTCGTTACTTTCTGAACACACCTCGTGTGTATATATATATATATATATATATATATATATATATATATATATATATATATATATATATCTTACAATGACATAAAATCAAGCAATCTACGTAAGTGTTGTGTCCGTTATATTCTCAGAACTGGCTATTACGGTTATAATGTAATTTTTGAATATAATACTTTTGGACTCAAAAAAATTATCTTGATGGGTTTCATCTTAGGAAAAATAGGTTTTAATTAAAAACGCAAACAATATGGGCCATTTGAATATTTAAGTAAAAATGTAATATAAAATTTCAGCAAAACTGATTTCGGTCACCAGTAGACTACTATTCATTACGCTTACGGACTATGGAGTATTTTTTAAAGGACAATTTTGTTTCTGGAAGGAAGAAAGTGTGACACGGATTAATGAAAATATTATGCCTATATTTTAAAAACTTTAATTCTGCGAAACTAATATATAGGCTACTTTTGACAGGAAAAATGTTGATAAACAAAATATTGCGTACCAAAAACAGACGTTTTTATAGAACACACACTAATGGGCATCATCGGTTTCACAGTTTGTTGAGAGACATGGTCAACTTCAAAGTTGTTCAGTGAGGATAGTAAGGGTATAATTATCTTATAGGCGTTTTGTAACTTCGAAAAGAGTGAGCTTGATATGTTTTAAAAACATGACACAAAACTACATGATATTCGTTATAAATGTTTAGGAAAAAGGAAATATACATTTTTAAGTTCAAAGATTTTAAAAACAATAAAGTTAAAGTACTGAATAGACTATTTTTTTGAAAAATCAGGACTTGAAAATCTAGCAAATTCCTTAAAAAATCGAGATGTTGGAGCAGCGATTGTAGGTCCTTACTTATGATTTACTAATTTGTAAACGTCCTGAAAATTTCACATGACAACGGTAAGACGTAGACAAAAATTTTAAATTACATATAAAATTGCAGAACTTTTCGTTTCTGATGATCAAATCTCAGTTCAGAGCAACTGTGTAGCTGGTATGGGTAAAAAAACCAGTATCCAGTAAGCCTACGTCTTTATTCGAACGCCATTTCGGTCATTTCATAACAATACAATATGCCTGTTTTGAGTATTTATTTGAAACCAACTTACCAAGACGATTAAATCGAATATGTGGTTACAGATTTTCGATATCTAATTTTCTAAATGTTCGGAAATTTAAACATATGAATTTTCCGCTTGTGTGTGCGTGTTTAGTCATTCCCTCTGATTTCATTCAAACTACGCACGAAAATTTACTTTGCTAACAGCTTAACTCGTTGCTGAGCAAAATCCGTCCACAAGGATTTTTTAAAATCTTTTTTAATCTTACATTTTAAAAGCCGATTCCATTATCGAAGTCGGCGTTAAAATCCGTAACGTTTAGCATTTTTTATTACTAAATTACTGTTCGCATATCGAAACACTTCGGATAATTGGCTTTTATCGTTTCAGCAAGATAGTTACGTGCCGTAATTATTGGTGTTGCCTGGAAGACTTTAATTTGAAACGTATTTTTCTCTTGAGCGAACCCATAACACAAATAAACATTTCGTAAAAAACTTTTTTTAATCTGATATTTTCTTCAAAATATTTTTGCTGTACTACTCAAGAAAGAGAAACTAATTATATATTTCACGATTCACCCATAGAATATTACTAATTTAGATAAACAGTTAGTTTAGATAGCGATCTGTAATTTGCTTACATCAAACGACCATTGTTTCCCACCGTTTCCTAGATCTTTCACAACGCCGTTATTAAAATAACAATTCATTCGCCATTAAAACGTCGCGCGCCCCGAACCTGTATAATTGCAAGAAGAATCGCGTAGTCTGCTGTGCCCCTCTCAAGAACTAGGGCCGCCATTTTCTGCCGTCTATTGATCGTCTCCAAGAAGCGTCGAACATGTCATCCCTATTCAGGCTCATCCCATAACTCGCCGTGAACGCCCCGCAACGCTCTAATGGAGTAACGTCTCGTTCGATTCGCTCCCGATTAAAGTGAACCTATTGTTATGTTTAAGCGTTTAAGAATCGCCGTTTGAATCTTTGATACGCGCACGGGCGCTTACTTCGTTAAATGCAGCTTTGATTCTTGGAAAATTACACGGTGAAATGGTTAAAGATTTTCTTGGTTTAAGATTGAATTTTGTACTAATAGGCACTCTGACCGGCAACACTTGGTCATTTCATCAAATGATTGTACTTTCTCTCTATGAAATAATTGTGACACGATTTTCACAGATGAATCCGATTTCAAAATCCGTCAATCTGAAAAAGTTATTTTCATTGGGATCTATTTCGATCTTAGGAGCTTTTTGTGTCTAAAAGTAATTGCACAGGTTTTGATGAAATTTGGCCTATAAAATTAACCTGTATTTCGTGGTCATTTTAAAATTTGTAAAACAATTGTATCAAAAACTCTTATTCAAACATCCAAAAATTGAAATTTTTTTAGACATCATATATTAATACAATCCCTATCTATAAGCTAAAATAACTTATCCTGACTGATTCATAATCAACACACAGCCAAAACTGCAATAACTGGGGGCTTGAAATGTTGAGAGTACATCCATCTGTAACGTAAAGGCATATTAAAAAGAATTTTTTACAACCCAAAGGAAACATTTCACCCTTTAAAGTTCTTTTTTCCCTCATAAGACTTCATTATTTTTGTAACAACTGTTCAATAAAAACAAAATTATAAAACTTAGAACTTAAAACTAAGAACAACTTAGAAGAACCATAGCCACTCTATATTATTTCATAATAATAGCAATTATGTTTATAATAATAAATGATTTTCTTTATAAACTCAAATCCTTGATTTCCTGACAACTGTTGTTTCTCTTAAAATTCCTTGAAATACTTGAGAAAAAAACAAAAAAAAACAGAAAACATTTGCTATCTCTGATCTTCAGAAGATACGATAAACAAACAAATAGCCTAGGCTACTACAAACAAAATAACAAATACTATAAAGAAAATATAAAACAGTTTAAAATACTTATTTTAAAACTGTTGATCATTCCCATTCATTACTTATAGAAATTTTCGCCTTTTATAACCCTTCTTAAGAGCTTACTTAAAAATAAATATAACGTTTCATTCAAATTTCAAACCAAGACCTTTAAAGTAAATCTTCAACCATCTTTCTACGACTTACCGACTGACAATATTTGAGAGACTTCAAAATATCATTTTCAAATTTCACCTTACAGATTTATATAGTAACAAAGTTGGACTCTGTATGGGTGGACTTCATTTCCCTAGCTACTTGTGGGTGTTCCAATCAGTAACAAAGAAAAATAGAATGATTGGGATCTCACCGCACAACAAAAAGCCGGGCAACAGACAGACACAGACAGACAGGCAGGCGGACAGGCAAACAGACAGACAGACACAGAGAGACACAGACAGGCAGATGGATAGACACAGACAGAGAGACAGACAGATAGACAGACAGACAGAAGACAGATAGACAGACAGGCAGACAGACAGACAGACAGACAGACAGACAAATAGACATAGACAGACAGACAGACAGACAAATGGACAACAGAAAAGACAAATGGAGCAAAACCTCCGTAAATTGGTCAAGAGAAAAAAAATTTAAATTGAATTAGCAGAACAAGAATCTCAATAATGAACTAGGAAGTCACCAGTTAGAAGTGGTAGGATTTATCCACCTTGAATCCTCTCCAAATCCTAGACTTTATGAAGAGCCTAGGACTGGAGAAGGCGCAGTAACTGAGCATTTTTGGAATATAGAAACGAAGTGTAATAGATCTAGAAAGGTCGCAGTTCAGTAGCAACCCTATAAATTCATTCATTCATACGGTTCGATTAAACCGAAAAAACCAAAATAAACCCTGTCCTCCGTCTGAGTTTTGTCGAGATAACTTTTGAATTAGATTTTTATTTAAAGTAGATCACTGAATGTAAGAACGACTGTACACTATTTGTTTTTCGCTTATATGTAAAATAGTAAGTTAATTATTTTGTTATAATAGCTTTCTAGGATAAGGTAGACTTTTAAAAAGAAGTACATTAATTCGGTTTAAATTATTTTCTCAATGCTCTTTTTTTGACCGAGCGAATGGAAGACTTTGATTCAACTCGACCTTTCGACATTTCATTTATGTGTTTGTCGTAGTTTTGTCCAAGCGCATTGATCGATTGTTTTGAAATTCAGTATGAAGGTATAATGGCAGGAAGACAAATGTGTAAAATTTTTCCTTATTCATTTCTCTTTCAAGGTGACAGTCTCAGAATTAAAAATTATAAGCATAGTTGCTAGCACTTTCTTGTAATACTGGCTTATGCTTCATTTGCGATAAAGAAGCATATAATACTTACATTATATGCTTCTTTATCACAAGTGTGACCTCTCTAGAAAGAAAGAGCATACAATTTCCAGTAAAGTTAGCCTAGTGACATTTCCCATAAATATTACGATTACCGGTTAAGTGGCGGAAGCGAGTCAGAGCGCTGTCGTGGACGGGTGGTCAGGCAGTTGATTCAGAATATAATGTAAGATCTACTGTTCTTTGAACTGCTTAAGCAGAGTTGTAGGCAATAATTTATCATTATTTGTGTTTTAAGATAAACAAGTACCTTGATTGAAACTTTTTAATGAGTTACTGCAGCGGCCATAATGATAAGACGAAAATCGGGGCCACATAGGTTTAGGTGTCGCTAATTTACGTAGATTCGATTTTAACTTGGACCAAAAATCGACTTTTTGGACAAGTTCATTACCCAGCAAAATCCGTTCAAACTATTTTAAAATGGCGGGCGTTTCAATTTTACCCTTACAAATTTTGATTTTACCCTCATAATTACCGTTGAAATCTTCATAAATTAAGACTTAAATTTTTTTTCGAAATCTTTTCAAAATACGAAAAATGACCACGGCGATCAGGGTTTATTTTCGTATTTTCAATATAATTTGAGAATTTTAAATTAAATTACATGACGATTATTATTAAATGCTGATTATTGTGGTGGTCATATTTTCAAAAACTTGCAGAAAAAGAATATATTTTTGGGAATTCTCTTCTATCACTTCAACAGGTACGATTATTTAACAAAATACCGTTTAACAAAAATAGGTTAATTAATTTTACTTGTTGAAAAAAATTTTATCTACAGTAAATAAAAGCAATGTTTCTCTGACTATGCGAGCGAGTTAAGGTACAAATTCATTCATATAACTCGAGTAAATGTTAAAGGCACACGTTGCCAGCTAAATGGAGCGATGCCCAGATTGCGAGTTTGACAAATCGTGGCCAATCCTTCGCTGGAAGTGCCCACATTTATTATCCACCTTCCAATCCTCTCTAATCCTAGACTTTATAGAGAGCCTAGGACTGGAGAAGGCGCAATAACTAGGCATTTTTGGAATATAGAAACGAAGTGTAATAGATCTAGAAAGGTCGCAGTTCAATAGCAACCCCTATAAGTTCATTCATTCATACGGTTCGATTAAACCGAAAGAACCAAAATAAACCCCTGTCCTCAATCTGAGTTTTGTCGAGATAACTTACAGATTAGATTTTTATTTAAAGTAGATCACTGAATGTAAGAACGACTGTACACTATTTATTTTTCGCATATATGTAAAATAATAAGTTAATTATTTTGTTATAATAACTTTCACTAGGATAAGGTAGACTTTAAAAAAGAAGTACATTAATTCGGTTTAAATTATTTTCTCAATGCTCTTTTTGACTTCGAGCGAATGGAAGGGCTCTGATTCAACTCGACCTTTCGACATTTCATTTATGTGTTTGTCGTAGTTTTAGCCAAGCGCATTGATCGATTGTTTTGGAAATTCAGTATATGAAGGTATAATGGCAGGAAGACAAATGTGTAAAAATTTTTCTTATTCATTTCTCTTATAAGGTGACAGTCTCAGAATTAAAAATTACAAGCATAGTTGCTGGCACTTTCTTGTAATACCGGCTTATGCTTCATTTGCGATAAAGAAGCATATAATACTTACATTATAGTGCTTCTTTTTATCCTGAATGTGACCTCTCTCTCTAGAAAGAAAAGAGCATACAATTTCCAGTAAAGTTAGCCTAGTGACATTTCCCATAAATATTACGATTACCGGTTAAGTGGCGGAAGCTTAGGTGAGAACGCTGTCGTGGACGGAGTGTGGTCGAGCCCAATTGATTCAAGAATATAATGCAAGATCTACTGTTCTTTGAACTGCTTAAGCAGAGTTGTGAGCGAAAATTTATCATTATTTGTGTTTTAAAGATAAACAAGTACCTTGATTGAAACTTTTTAATGAGTTACTACCAGCGGCCATAATGATAAGACTGAAAATCAGGGCCACATAGGTTTTAGAATTGTCGCTAATTTACGTAGATTCCGATTTTAACTTGGACCAAAAATCGACTTTTTGGACAAGTTCATTACAGAAAAATCCGTTCAAACTATTTTAAAATGGCAGGCGTTTCAATTTTACCCTTACAAATTTTGATTTTACCCTCCATAATTGCCAATTGAAATCTTCATAAATTAAGACTTAAATTTTTTTCGAAATCTTTTCAAAATACGAAAAAGCGACTACAGCGATCAGGGTTTATTTTCATATTTTCAATATAATTTAATTTTAAAATTAAATTACATGACGATTATTATTATTAAATGCTGATTATTGTGGTAGTCCTTATTTTCAAAAACTTACCAGAAAAAAAGAATATATTTTTGGGAATTCTCTTCTATCACTTCAACAGGTACGATTATTTAACAAAATACCGTTTAACAAAAAATAAGTTAAATTAATTTTACTTGTTGAAAAAAATTTTTTATCTACAGTAAATAAAAGCCAATGTTTCTCTGACTTCTTGCGAGCGAGTTAAGGTACAAATTCATTCATATAACTCGGAGTAAATGTTAAAGGCACACGTTGCCAACTAAATCGGAGCGATACCCCAGATTGCAGGATTTTGAGCAGTCATTAGCCAATCCTTCGCTGGAAGTGCCCCACATTTATCCTATCGCCGGGCGCACTGTTTGCGTCATGAAAAATGGAGACGCGACCATCGGTTGATGGAGCGCAAAGCTTTATAAGTAAATCCTCAGAAAGTCGTCTCGACTTTCCGTCTGCAAGTGGAAACATTAGGGGTGATTTTTGTCGATCTGCGCAAAAGAGCTTTTCTGCAAATATGGATTCTTTAATACCAGAGTTGGTATTGTAAACTTTATAACAGGAAAGCTACAAAGCGCTATAGGAGCAACCAAACGGAATAAAAAAATGCATTATTCATTGAATGATTATTGAAAAATTATTTAACAACGAAAAAGAAAAAAACATAAAAATGCACACTTAAATACATTAAACACAGTATTATTTATCTAAATTGATTGAAGAGTGAGGAGTACAATATATTTATATATATATATATATATATATATATATATATATATATATATATAGAGAGAGAGAGAGAGAGGCCGCCTTGGTGGTCTAGTGGATAGCGTACTAGGCTTTCACCCCGAGGATCGGGTTCGATTCCCGGTGAGGAATGCAGCATTTTCATACGCTATAAAATCATCCCACCGTCTGCATTAGCCCAAATTATTGCACAATAGTCAGACGTTAAACACAAATATATATATATAATATATATATATATATATATATATATATATATATATATATACTATATATATATAAGAGTAAACCAGAATATTTCGCTCATTTCAAGTTTAGGATACTTAAAATGGGTTTAAAAATTTAAAAATAGTTTTTTAATAATTATAATTAAACACTACTATGTAGGAACTGTGTGGTATTTGTTACGTTTTTATTACAGAATTATTTTCTAGGTAATTAATTAATTTACATAAATGTTGAAAAACAGAAAATACACAAAGTAGCAAGGGTTATTTCGCTCACTAGGTGGGGCTATTCCGTCTATGAATGTTTCGTCTAAATTCTACATACATTTTCCACAAACGAATTGTTTTTTACCAACAGCACCCACACAAATTTCGTGAAACCATGTTTCACAACTTTGACACTTTATCCAATCACCTTTACGTCTTGATTCTTCAGATAAAAACTTATGCCCTCAAAATCCACAAGGAACGTTGTCATTATCATCAGAAGGCAATGCTTTGGGATCGTCTTCATTGGAAGTGAAGTCTTTACAAATTAATTTGGTGGACTTTTCCTCTTTTTTTGGAACTTTTCCTCTTCTTGGAAGTAGGCCTATTATCTCGCTCTTGTTTTAATATTTTTTTGTTGACGGTCTCTTGATAACTTGTGTTTGATAAGAGATGTCTTGTGTACTGTTGCTGTCTTCGTTTTCTCTTCGACTGTTTCTTTGTAGGAGTAGTTATAATGGTTTGAAATGGCGATAGTTTATTGATGTTTATATTTTTAACTACTTTTTATAAAACTTAAAAAGTCACAACATTGTATTTAGCCCTTCGGCTCGTGCTGACAAACCTTTCGGCTTTCTTAAAGATAAACCACGGTTTCGCTATAAATCCCGACCAGTCTTTCCCAGAAGTTCACAAGATTTTTATCCGAAGGATGTCTTAATCCTCTCATTTCAGCAAAAGAATAAGCTGCATTTCTCATTTGCATGGGAGTACACTGAATGTAAGAACGACTGTACACTATTTGTTTTTCGCTTATATGTAAATAGTAAGAATTATTTTGTTATAATAGCTTTGTGATATAGGTAGACTTTTAAAAAAGAAGTACATTAATTCGGTTTTAAATTATTTTCTCAATGCTCTTTTTTTGACCGAGCGAATGGGAAGACTTTGATTCAGCTCGACCTTCTTTGACATTTCACTTATGTGTTTGTCGTAGTTTCACAAGCGCATTGATCGATTTTGTTTGAAATTCGATATAAAGGTATAATGGCAGGTGGGAACAAATGTGTAAAATTTTTCTTATTCATTTCTCTTTCAAGGTGACAGTCTCTAGGAGTAAAAATTATAAGCATAGTTAAGTAGTATGCTTTCTTGTATTACTGGCTTATGCTTCATTTATGATAAAGAAGTATGGCAATACTTACATTATAATATTCTTTATCACAAGTATTGACTTCTCTAGAAAGAAAGAACATACAATTTCCGAGCAAAGCTAGCTTCAGTGACATTTCCCATAAATATTATAGATTACCGGTTAAGTGGCGGAAGCCGAGTCAGAGCGCTGTCGTGGACGGGTGGTCGAGCAGCTGATTCAGAAATATAATGGGTAGATCTACTGTTCTTTGAATCTGTAAGCAGAGTTGCAGGCAATAATTTATCATTATTTGTGTTTTAAGATAAACAAGTACCTTGATTGAAACTTTTTAATGAGTTACTGCAGTGGCCATAATGATAAGACGAAAATCAAGGGCCACATAGGCTTAGGTGTCGCTAATTTACGTAGATTCGATTTTTAACTTGGACCAAAAATCGACTTTTTGGACAAGTTCATTATCTAACAAAATCCGTTCAAACTATTTTTAAAATGGCGGGCGTTTCAATTTTACCCTTACAAATTTTGATTTTACCCTCATAATTACCATTGAAATCTTCATAAATTAAGACTTAAAATTTTTTCGAAATCTTTTCCAAAATACGAAAAAATGACCACGGCGATCAGGGTTTATTTTCGTATTTTCAATATAATTTGAGAATTTTAAATTAAATTACATGACGATTATTATTAAATGCTGATTATTATTGGTGGTCATATTTTCTAAAACTTGCAGAAAAAAGAATATATTTTTGGAAATTCTCTTCTATCACTTCAACAGGTACGATTATTTAACAAATACCGTTTAACAAAAATAGGTTAATTAAATTTTACTTTTGTTGAAAAAATTTTATCTACGGTAAATAAAAGCAATGTTTCTCTGACTATGCGAGCGAGTTAAGGCATAAATTCATTCATATAACTCGAGTAAATGTTAAGCGCTACACGTTTGCCAGCTAAATGGAGCGATGCCCAGATTGCGAGTTTGACAAATCGTGGCCAATCCTTCGCTGGAAGTGCCCACATTTATCCTATCGCCGGGCGCACTGTTGCGTCATGAAAAATGGAACGCGACCATCGATTTGATGGAGCGCAAAGCTTTATGAAGTAAATCTCAAGAAAGTCGACTCGACTTGCCGTCTGCAGGGTGGAAAACATTAGGGGGTGATTTTTGTCGATCTGCGCGCAAAACTTTTCTGCAAATATGGATACTTTAATACAGAGTTAGTATTGTAAACTTTGTAACAGGAAGCTACAGGCGCTATAGGAGCAGCAAACGGAATAAAAAATACGTTATTCATTGAATGATTATTGAAAAATTATTTAACAACGAAAAGAAAAAAAAACATAAAAATGCACACTTAAATACATTAAACACAGTATTGTTATCTAAATTGATTGGAAGAGTGAGAAGTACAATATATTTTATATATATATATATATATATATATATATATATATATATACTATATATATATATATATATATATATATATATATATATATATATAGATATATAGAGAGAGAGAGAGAGAGAGAGAGAGAGAGTAAAAACTATAAAAGTATGACTGTTAATTGATTGATAAACGAATAAAGGATTTTTAAAAATACTATAAACAGTAAACACAATAAAAGAACAATTATAAATTAATTGAGAAACGAAAAAAAGAAAATATTAAAGAAAAATTCATACAAATAGAGAAAAACGATTACAAATTGTTTAAGAAACGAAGGATACAAATTTTTTTTTTTAAATCACGCAAACACAGTAAAAGTACGATTACTAATTGAATGAGAAACTAATAGAAAACATTAGAGAAAAAAAATTTAAATAGAGTAAACACAATAAAAGTACGATTATTAATTGATTGAAAAGATTTAAGAAAAAATACATGTAAGTAAAATAAATATGTAAAAGTACGATTATTAATTGACTGAGAAACAAAGAATAAAAACCATTAAAGGAAAAATACATGTAAGTACAATAAATAGAGTAAAAGTACTACTATTAATTGATTTAGAAACAAAAAATAGAAAACGTTAAAGAAAAAATACATGTGAGTACAATAAATACAGTAAAAGTACGATTATTAATTGACTGAGAAACAAAGAATAAAAACCATTAACTGAAAAATATATGTAAATTACAATAAATAGAGAAAAGTACTACTATTAATTGATTTAGAAACAAAAAAATAGAAAACGTTAAAGAAAAAAATACATGAGTACAACAAATACAGCAAAAGTACGATTATTAACTGACTAAAGAAACAAAAGAATAAAAATCATTAAAGGAAAAATACATGGGCATTACAATAAATAGAGGTAAAGTGCTACTAATAATTGATTTAGGAAACAAAAAAATAGAAAACATTAAATAAAAAGTCAAAGTATGTAGGAGCAATAAATACAGTAAAAGTGCGATTATTAATTGACTGAGAAACAAAAAATAGAAGTACATTGAAGAAAAATACATGTGATTACAACAAATACAGTAAAAGCATTAGATTATTAAAATTGACTGAGAAACAAAAAAATAGGAAGCACTAAAGAAAAATACATGTAATTACCAATAAATACAATAAAAGCAACAGATTATTAATTGACTTGAAAACAAAAAAATAGAAAAATTAAAGAAAAATACAAACCTTTCAAAATCTATACTAAACATGTTGCAGACATCTGGAATACCCCTGAAACGAAATTGCCTGAAGAATGGACAACAGCAATAATCCCATGCATTACACACAAAGGAGAATAGATCAGATCCGACCATTATCGGAGGTATATCTCTACTTGATATTACTTATAAGATACCTCTAAGATTATTTATACAAAAATTAAAAGAACAACTTGAGCCTGGGGTGGGAAAATATCAAGGAGGATTTCTGACCAGGAAGAAGTCTTAAAACTATCAGTCTTAAGTGTATCCACGAAACATCAAAGAGTTTGAAATAAGAAGTGAGTCATCACTTTTGTTGACTTTAAAAAGTCTATATTGACAGTATCACGTAAGTCATTGTTAAAATTAAATAATTTTGGTCTGCAACGAAAAACTCATCAACCTTGTTGGAATAAACTCAAAGAATACGAAATCAGAAGGATAAATTGCAGAGGTGAATTATCTGAACAATTTGAGATCCAAACTGGACTTAGGTAGGGAGATGGTCTCTCACCATTGTTGTTTAACTGTGCACTGAGAAATTTTCAAAGGGAGAATAGAATAAAACACGCAAACATTAAGATGGGCATAAATATCACACTTAATTGTTTAGCGTTCGCAGACAATCTGCCTTACTAGCGAGCGGCGGTAGAAGAGGCTGAATTCAGATCGTTGAACTGAAAAAAAGTGCAACGAAAATCGGGCTACAAGTCTCGTTTGAAAAGACGGAAATGATGCCGACCTTCCGAATCGAAACACCAGCCATCCTACTAGGCAATGGTAAAAAAATTAAGATTGTGAATACTTAAGTTTAACGTGCATTTTGGGAAAATTATAGCCTGGAATACAGACGAGAAACCATCGATAGACAGCAGAACATACAAACTGGAAACAAGCGCAACGACTCACCTGGCCAACCTACATAAAATAAATCGCTCTCAATGACGCTAGTGAAACGACACTTCAAGTTGGTGTGATTAAATCAACAATCAGTAATCTGCAGAAAGTAGATAGAAGAATCATCAGAACAATCATTAATAAGAACACACCAAGTGAATGGCCAATGGAGATTACTACCGAATGAAAATGGAATATCGAGAAAAAGTGAGTCAATAATAGACACGATGCTGGAAAAGATAATTGCGAAAAATACATGTAAGTACAATAAATAGAGTAAAAGTACTACTATTAATTGATTTAGAAACAAAAATAGAAAACATTAAAGAAAAAATACATGTGAGTACAATAAATACAGTAAAAGTACGATTATTAATTGATTGAGAAACAAAAAAATAGGAAACATTAAAGAAAAAATACATGTGAGTACAATAAATACAGTAAAAGTACGATTATTAATTGACTGAGAAACAAAGAATAAAAACCATTAAAGGAAAAATACATGTAAGTACAATAAATAGAGTAAAAGTACTACTATTAATTGATTTAGAAACAAAAAATAGAAAACATTAAAGAAAAAATACATGTGAGTGCAATAAATACAGTAAAAGTACGATTATTAATTGACTGAGAAACAAAAAAATAGAAAACATTGAAGAAAAAATACATGTGAGTACAATAAATACAGTAAAAGTATGATTATTAATTGACTGAGAAACAAAAAAAATAGGAAACACTAAAGAAAAAATACATGTAAGTACAATAAATACAGTAAAAGTAAGATTATTAATTGACTTGAAAACAAAAAAATAGAAAACCTTAAAGAAAAATACAAACCCTTCAAAATCTATATAAACATGTTGTAGACATCTGGAATACTGACGAATTGCCTGAAGAATGGACAACAGCAATAATCCAGCCATTACACAAAAGGAGAATAGATCAGATCCCAATTATTATCGGGGTATATCTCTACTTGATATTACTTATAAGATCTTATCTAGAATTATTTATACAAAAATTAAAGAACAACTTGACCAAGAATTGGGAAAATATCAAGGAGGATTTCGACCAGGAAGAAGTCTTAAAATTATCAGTCTTAAGTGGATCATGAAACATCAAAGAGTTTGAAACAAGAAATTAGTCATCACTTTTGTTGAATTTAAAAAAAGTCTATGACAGTATCGTAAGTCATTGTTAAAATTAAATAATTTGGTCTGCACCGAAAACTCATCAACCTTATTGGAATAAACCTTAAGAATACGAAATCGAAGGATAAATTTAGAGGTGAATTGTCTGAACCATTTGAGATCCAAACTGGACTTAGGGAGGGAGATGGTCTCTCACCATTGTTGTTTAACTGTGCACTGGAGAAATTCGTGCGAGAATAGAATAAAAAATGTCATGCAAACATTAAGCAAACATTAAGATGGGCATAAACATCACACTTAATTGCCTAGCGTTCGCAGACAATCTTGCCTTACTAGCGAGCACGGTAGAAGAGGCTGAATTTCAGATCGTTGAACTTGAAAAAAGTGCAACGAAAATCGGGCTACAAGTCTCGTTTGAAAAGACGGAAATGATGCCGACCTTCCGAATCGAAACACCAGCCATCCTACTAGGCAATGGTAAAAAATTAAGATTGTGAACAAGTTTTAAGTATTTTGGGAAAATTATAGCCTGGAATACAGACGAGAAACCATCGATAGACAGCAGAACATACAAACTGAAACAAGCGCAACGACTCACCTGGCCAACCTACAAAAATAAATCGCTCTCAATGACGCTAGTGAAACACACTTCAAGTTGAAGATTAAATCAACAACTGATAATCTGCAGAAAGTAGATAGAAGAATCATCAGAACAATCATTAACAAGAAACACCAAGTGAATGGCCAATGGAGATTACTACCGAATGAAATGGAATATCGAGAAAGTGAGTCAATAATAGACACGATGCGGAAAAAGATAATTGCTTTTTTCGGCCATGTAGAAACTAGACTGGCGAAACAGCTATTTAGCTATTTCTGGAAGATTAAAATGCAGAATAATTAGTTCAAAGAGATCCAGAGTGATTTAGAAGAGTTAAATTTGACGGTGCCTCAAATTGAAGGTAGAGCAGAGAAGAGGATTCTAAGGGGTAAATATCTGCGATTTAAGCTAACAATATTTGAACGAAATACCTATACCATAACTGATGAACAAAGAGCAGCCCGGTCGGACAGGATGTAGAAATTTTGGGAACGGAAGAAGAGCCTGAAACGCTAGTCTCTCAAAGCGTTATTGATCTTGAAAGTGAGTGGACTGATTAAAGTGCTCCAATAAGGGCGTAAACTATAAAAAAAATAATTAAAAAAATACATGTAAGTACAATAAATACAGTAAAAGTACGATTATTAATTGAATGAGTAACAAAGAACAGAAAACATTAAAGAAAAAGTACATGAGAAGTGCATTAAAGAAAAAATACATGAGAGTACAATAAATACAGCAAAAGTACGATTATTAATTACTGAGAAACAAAAATAGAAAACAAATTAGTGAATAGATTAGCAGTAATGGCGTTCATAATTTTGGTCCAATTTTATTCAAACTTAGTACAAAAATTGGTTATTAATCAGCAGATCCCTATAATCTTTCCAAATCTTGTAAAGGAATTTATAATTTTATTGATTTTACAAACATTTTAACAGGGATAAACAACTTTTCTAAACTGAAGAATTGTTTCTTATTATTAGAAACCCTGTACTTCAAGTTATTATTAGGGGGAGGTGTTATTGCTTTGGGTGATGCATTTGGATCAGTTCTTAATTCTATAAGTATAATTAAAAAAAGCTATAATTAGAGAGCTTTAACTGTGGGTAAACATCGCGGTTTTCTTCGGATTCTTTCATTGCTGAATTTAAAGCTCTTAGTGCAAGGCAAGTTTTTATAATATAAATTCATTGAATGATTATTAGCCTAAACAATAGAAAAAATAACGAAAAGACATAAAATGTACATTTAATTATATTAAACCGGGCGGTCACAAATGCGAAGAGGAGTTGTACTAAACTAAACGGAGCGCACTACGCATTCAAAACCGAACCTATGTAAGTGCGACCACTGAAAGCGAAACAAGCGGCATCGCTAAGCTTGACGCACTTGCATTGGCAGCACATACATTGAAAACAATAAGTTAGGTTCTGAATGCGTAGTCCGCTCCGCTCTGTACAACTTCGCTTCGCATTTGGTGGCCACCTGGCCTGACAATTTTACACGCTTACACTTGTTTGAAAATCCGATTTCATCATCGTTAAAATCTTCGCAAATTAAAGTTAAAAATTTTTTTAAAGATACCATTAAAAATACCAAAATAAATTTGCGTGTAGTCATAAAACTGTTTATGATGGTGAAATCGAAATTTCAGAAAAAGAAAGAAATATTCTTGAAAATTCACTTCCATCACGTTAGCGATACAGATATGAGCCAAACACATTTTTGAAATAAAACAAATTTTTAATCACTCCTAAACCGAAACGCTACATATATTTCACAGCTGAAATATCCGCGAACGATTTGCATATTTCTTCCGCAAACGCGAACACATCGCCCCCGAAATGCAAATCGACCCATCACGTCGCAATTATAATTAAAAACAGCAAAAAACACAATCGTCACGTTGTTTATTTGCAAACTAAGTGCGACGGGTGTAATTGGACAAAAATGTGAACGCGTACGGCAAACAATTAATTTTGGAGCAGTGTAGTTGTGTATGGGGGGGGTTAAAAATAATGGAAAAACACACTTTGATAACCGCACGGTACGGCGCTGGGCGTACATAATTTAACAGCCAATTTGCCAGTCCCAGCGGCATTGCACAAATAGTTCGGAGACTATAACGTAATGCGTTTAGTGGGCACATCACTGCGCTCTGGTTTTTACAATATCAACTAATTATGTGTGATTGCGTTGTTAGTTCATAAGAAAGGTTTAATATAATATATATATATATATATATATATATATATATATATATATATATATATATATATATTCCTTCACGAATGGAAAAATGTGAATTCCATTTTTTCTGGTGCACGTCCGTTTGACACAATTACTTCTAGAAGAAACTGTTTCGACGTTTCATATCTGACATTTTCAAGGTAGGTAATTCCTGCTCCAACTCTGAAGTCGGTCTGAAGGAAACTTTCACCTGCCAGCTTCTTATATAACTTCGAATGACGCAAATACAAAGTGGTCTGACTGGCTGACGTAGACACACGTGATACAAACCCTCCCAACCTTAAACATGACCGCTTAAAGCCCGGGTCGTTTTTTGGCGAGATAGGATCTAGGTGTACATCAGGAAAAATTATTACATCCCATTTTCAGGAAATCCGGTTTGATGTTTGTGTACAGCACTAGAGACTAAACAAATAAGATAAAAATTTTAGTACAGTCTGATATTTTGTAATACCAGATTTTCCTTCCTTTGAGTTCATAACAGTATACGACGTAAGCCTTATAAGGAAGTATCATTTCGGGACCTTGAAACGAGTGTCTATTCTGTAAAATACATTACAAATAAAGTGTGTGTGTGTGTGTGTGTGTGTGTGTGTGTGTGTGTGTGTGTGTGTGTGTGGTGGTGTGGTGTGGTGTGGGTGTGTGTGTGTGTGTGTGTGTGTGTGTGTGTGTGTGTGTATGCACGCGCGCGCGTGCGCGCCGAATGCGTTTAACATTTTTATCGCAGGTGGATAGAAAGAAGAAGGTCAGCAACATACCAAAAACCGATTTTTAAAATTCTTACTTAGATTTTTTTAAAATAAATATTTAGTTGAAAATTACACTTGCCGTTATCTAGCGTTTTTTTCAAAACTATTTTAATTTAGGAACAAAAAGAACTATTGAAAAGTATTTCATACTCATACACTTACAATATTTGTTCATAGGCAACGCTATATGAGTACTACTAGTACCTTTTTGTATTTGAACCTGAAAGCTCAATTGTTTTTAAACCATTACATAATTAATTAAAACGGAAGTATTTTCATTTGAATATTTGGCGAATCAACGGCGAAATATTTTATTTAACGAAATTTATGTGCAGTTCATCTGTCACGGCTTAATGAAATACGAGATGAGTAATTTTATTTCCAGAGACTGAATTTTTATAGTGCCGCTATAAAAATGTCTTTAAAAACAATTTGTAAGTAGTTCGCATTATTACCGCGCCAGTTGGCGAATATCCTGAAACACATTAAAGATCGAATTGATATATGTAATGTTATTATTTATTGCAGATCATTGTTAAAAAAGGATAAAAAATAAAATCACGTAAAAAAGAGACGTCCCTGTCCGCTTTGAAGGTCACACTTGCTCCCATTTTAAAATCTGAACAGCAATGATATACTTAACTTTAAAGCTAACGAAGTGAAAAACATGTGCTTGGTGACGAGCTGGTAAATTAATCAAAACTTTTATATAGTAGTTGCTAATTTAACACTTAGCCTATACTTTCTATTTTATAGGAAGAATTAGTGGGTTTTCCTGGCCTCTATGTGGCCCTATACCCGCCTTACCTTTCATTTACTTACTAATTATATAAAGCAAGATATACTTTATGAAACGATAATTGTATTAATATTGTAAAGGAAATATTTATTGAACAAAATTAGAATCATCGTAACACAATAATTTAATGGTAAATAATAGAACTAATACTGTAATAACTAAACATATACGAATATATTGATATTCCTAATTTGTTATCCTAATATGATCATGTGTGGCTCGACTAAACCTTTGATTATAAACAGCTGTAACATAAACGCAACTGACGTGGGGAAACACAATCAAAGAAGGTTTATTGTTATGAACTCATATGTAGCTCATTAAAGACAAGTTAGAATTTTACAAATGTCAGCTCAATTGATGTGGTGTATTATCAGCAGTGTTTTGAGCTCTCACATAGCATGATATGTCTATTAGATATAATGAAATTTGTAAGCAACAATAACAATTTTTAGACACACACACACACACACACACCCATACACACACACACACACACACACACACACACACACACACACACACACACACACACACACACACACACACACACACACACACACACACCATACACCACACCACACCACACACACACACACACACACACACACACACACACACACACACACACACCCATACACCACACCACACCACACACACACACACACACACACACACACACACACACACCCATACACCACACCACACCACACACACACACACACACACACACACACACACACACACACACACACACACACACACACACACACACACACACACACACACACACACACACACACACACACACCCATACACCACACCACACACACACACACACACACACCCATACACCCACACACACCACACACACACACACACACACACACACACACACACACACACACACACACACACACACA